>BROG01000763.1:0-272500 GCA_030159075.1 Atrina japonica | reverse complement strand
GAACAAACAAAATCAGAAAAAATATTTCAAAACTGATTGTATTTCAGAACCAAAGTTCAAAAGTGCTCTGAATCCAAATTGTCATCTTTCAATGATTTTCACGATAGTCATTTTGTCGACATTATTACTAAGGTTTCACCCAGTATTTTCTTCTGTTTTAGTCACATATGATCAAAAATAACAACATTTGATGTCCTATCACCATAATTAATTACAACAGCAAATATTATTTTGATACATTTTAGAAACTTTGATGTTCTACCACCATACATATAAGAGAAATTTTATAATGAAACGTGTTACATTTTACTACATTTTGTTCTATCGCCGTAAATACGACAAACAAGGTTATAATGAAACACTGTACAACATTTGGTGTTCTATCACCATACAAACAACAGACAAGTTATTATGAAACACTACAACATATGATGTTCTATCACCAAAAGAAAGCAAACAAGTTTATAATGAAACACTGTACAACATATGATGTTCTATCACCACAAACACAACATACAAGTTATTATGAAACACTGTACAACATTTGGTGTTCTATCACCATAAACACACCAGACAAGTTATTATGAAACACTGTACAACATATGATGTTCTATCACCACAAACACAACAGACAAGTGATTATGAAACACTGTGCAACATTTTGTGTTCTATCACGATAAACACAACAGACAAGTTTATAATGAAACATATTACATTGTACAACATATATTTATATATATATATATATATATATATATATATATATATATATACATTGTATATATATATATATATATATATATATATATATATATATATATATATATATATATATATATATATATATATATATATATATATTTAAAACACAATACCAAAATAGTAGTATTCGCAGAAGAAGGCAAAAACCATAGCTCAAGACGATCGTTTCTTTCAATAAAACTTCATCATATAATCCATTTAGGGAAAAATATGGATTTATAGGCATTTTATTATAGATATCATGTTTTTACTTTTTTATTTACAAAAGTGAAAAATAGGTAAAATCTCCTGTTAGATAAAAAAGGTTGAAATTATATGACTTCTGACAGCGAACTTTTTCACTTTTTATAGGCCTACAGTGTAGTTTGTTTAGATTTAACGGTTTTGCTCTGTGTCGCCTCATGTTTTATACACTTGAAAAGATTTGTACTAATGCGTCAGTATTATTCTAGGTGTATAAAAATTAATGTTTAAAAGAACATAAAATATCATATGAATTGATACCTGAAATAGATTTGTATGTTATGTTGATATTTCTTGTGTTTTAAAGATTATATATTTTCCCACATGAATGCACTATTTTCTTAGTGGCGGAGTGATCGAATTCAATCAATGCATGAAGTGGTTTATTTACATTTCACAAGCCGAAGACTTGTATATATATTGTCAGGTAACGAATTTAACTGGAAATATTTAATAAATTAAATAAATATATTTTAATGTGACTATGTCGTGGTCAACAATACCTCGAACGACATAAAGCAATGATCAGTAATCTATTCATTTGACAATACTTATAGATTTCAACACACGAGGTACACAATTATCTACTTGGCCCATGGAAGGCATATCTTACCTGGTTTTACCTGAGCTCATATTAACATAAATATACCAACCATATCAACCAAACACATGGCCTCAGTGGCTGAGTGGTAAGAGCATCGCGCTTAAAACCACGACGTCTTTCACTTCTGGTCAATTCAGGTTCGAGCCCCGCTGGAACGTAAATTGATTTCTGTGAGAAATTTTGCCAGTTTACTTGAGGAAGACCAATGTCTCTTTCCGGGTAACCGGGTTCTCTCCTCACCATTAAATCTGGCCGCCACCTTATATATGTTGAGTGTGGCGTAAACGCTACAAAATAAAAAATCTAAAAGTATAGCGGAAATCCGTCAAAAATTAATCACTGTAAACTGTTCTGAACAGTAGTATCTTTTTCCAGATCTCAAATGAGCATTTAAGGTATAGATTCTTTATACTTAAAGCCCATGACCGGCGATTTACGTTCAGTAAGGATGTTAATGTTGTTTTAAATGATAATCTGCTTTGCAATACGGTTATAAAAAGTTATTATCTTCCCATTAACTACGCTTCTTAGTGATTCTTTGTTTTCTAGTCATTTTAGTTTGAAGATCAACAAATGATTTTTACTCGTAACGACAATAAACACAAACGGAGTTGAGTAATATTCAAAGCAACCTCAGATGAATAAGTTCCACATATGGGTTATGGTCATCTCGTACCCATCACAACTCTTACTTAAGTGAGTTGGTTGATTCGTACCCATGTTTAAGCTGACTCGTGCCCATCGATTAATTCGTTCGTGCCCATTGCCCATTTGATTGTAGAATGTATTTACAAACTGGGTAATTAGCATGATACCGTTTGATATTGAAATGTCATACAACTATCCGTGGAAATGAATTGGTTTCAGAATTACTTCATTGACAGATGTATTGTCCGAAAAAGCGTATAGGTTATTTCTGATGACTACATAGAATACTAATCTAGCCTGGGTAGATTTTCTATGTCCTTGATAACTAAACATCGGTGTAATCATGATTCCTACGTTATTATGTACAAATCAGTAAAACGATGGGTACGATTCCTCCAATTGTTTTGGTTACGAATCAGTCAACTGTAGACATGACTTAGCCAAAGAGGCTACGAGTTGAGATGGGTACGAATTTTAGATGGGTCCGAGTTTACTAACATTCCACAAAGAAGTAAACACATTGCCATACAGGTAGCAAATAAACGAAACACAAAGGACAGTAAAAGAAGAGAGATAGAATCGATGAAGAAATTGTGCTGTGTGTTTAGGAATAGAGATAAAAGAGTTGAAATGCTTTGAGAAAGGAAGTGAAGCTGAAAACAAATTAATAATTTGCCACCCTTCTTTGAATTTCCCCTGAATAAATTTCAACCTGTCAAGGCTAACACTTTTGTTCAATCATGGAGTGAAACAAAAACAAAAAAAAACCAATACTCCTTTTGTTTTTTTCTTTTTAACTTGAATGTGGTAAAAGTGTATGTATAGAAATACAACACTTTTCTTTAAAAAAATGAATAATTGCAGTTTTCGTTGAAATACTTCCCACAATTTGACCTACATTCATGTTTTAAATACTTTCCGTATCGATGTAACAGAAGTGAACGGTACACATACTTTCCGTATCGATGTAAAAGAAGTAAACGGTACACATGCGTTCACTAATTAGGTGTGTTTGTATCATGTTGTTTTTATCATTTTCTGACTAATTGCAATGCATGTGTGCACTAGCTTTATTTAGTATGTGCTTAAATTGTATAATGTGTGAGTCGGAAAACGTTTTACGATACTTCATGTTGATCGATTTAAGCGATCATAGGCCTTTAAGCATTGGTATTAAGCCGAATTTTTAGCGTGACGCAAATTTAGCGATTTGTCCTTAAATTTTTAGCGATTTATTTATTTTAAACAATAAACAATAAATATTTATATACATTGTAATGCTTTACACAGCATACTTTACAGTGAAACAGTAAATCATAACTATATTTGTACAATCAGATGATGTCGCAGTCAGGCAACCACTGATTACAGATAATAAATACCATATATCATACTCGTTTTTAATGATGTTCTGGTTTGTTGCGTAGATAATCGTATATTTTCACGTACATTCGGCCCAAGCTTAAATAAACACTTATCGTCGGAAACGCCACCCGCTTCCTCTGATCTATATCATGAAAGATAACTCTTAATATATTATTAGAAAATTGAATTGATAGACTAACATACGATATAAAGATGGCTTGCTATTTGAAACGTAACAAAATGGTTATTGGAGTACACGTGGACTGAAGTTAAGTAAATACATATGTAGTTGTTGCAATGTCTGTTTTATTCCTATCTTTTCATATCAACATGTCAATATCCTTTTCTTTCACCAATTTGAGAGTGGGTCTACATCAAACTAGCTTAATGATAAATAAACATATGTTTCCTTTGTACGATACTAAAAATATCCGAGTACCATCTGGTTGATTTTGTAAATCGATGAACGTTTCGGTTGTTTGTATCCTTTATCTATCGATTTATTTATTATTTTTGTACGGCGATGTCTATATTGTAATGTACCAAGATTAATACTTTGTTGCGATACATATTTACTGAGGGTAGAATTTTGCTATATCAGAACTTCAACTGGGTTAAATATTTCAAGAAGTCCCGATACTAGTAGACTTAAAATAATCGTGTGATGACTGTTACGTTATATCTATTTATTGTGACAGGGATTCACTTCTCACTGGTTTCATGTTATTAGCCAGTCTGCCAGAAAACCATGC
The DNA here is from genome assembly GCA_030159075.1 of Atrina japonica. Taxonomy (NCBI): domain Eukaryota; kingdom Metazoa; phylum Mollusca; class Bivalvia; order Pterioida; family Pinnidae; genus Atrina; species Atrina japonica. The sequence continues at coordinate 268,126 of BROG01000763.1, read as the reverse complement.
AAATGATAGAAAACAATCGTCCAAATGGCATGTCGGAACTTTTGAAATATTTTTATATTATTGAAAGGTTTTACACATAGGAAGACAAAAACACATCTTATGTTTGGGTATTATAGAAAGCCTTGTAGGCAAAAGTGAATTTCTGAGGAAGTTTGAGTCCATTAATTTTCTAAAGTGGGAAATTTTTTTAAGAAACCAGTATTAGTGAATAGTCCAATGGATATTGTAAAAAATATGAAAAATCCAAACTTTCCCATATTTTCATAAATATCTTAATTATTTAAATTCCAACTAAAATTCTGTAACTCTAAACCATCAAGTAATCTGAGAATTCAATCACATTGAATTATTATATGAAATATTTAACATACATCTTGTCATCTTTTTATGTATTTTTATGTATAATTGCCGAAAAATACCATAAACAATTAAACACAACCACAAGTGTCTATGAATTCTCTCCCCTTACTTGAACTCTCCGGTTTGTAAACAGAAAGTTTCCATGCAGTTGTTTATGATAGGGAATGCAAACTGTCACTTTGCACATTTACTGATATTTTTGGTGGAAAATATCCAAATTATGATGACAAACGCTTGCAATACCTATTTCACAGAGCAGTTAAACACACAGGTCTACACTTCAGTGGTCTGCAGTGTCGGGAAAGATATTATAAAGTGAACCTATTTCCAAGCGCAAAAAGGTATTGACTGTCACAATTATCATGAATGTTTTACTTATTTTACATTTTTAGCAGAGGGATATCAAACTTTAAAAATAATTTTAGTTGCAGATATAGTACTATCTAACTTGTGTTTATTCCTTTGACCAGATGATTTTAACCAATAGACTTATTGATGGTATATTGATGCATATATAAATTGTGTGGAAACCTGCTACATGTTGATTTACATGTATATTTTCCCGCCAAATTTTCAATGGATGAATGCTAAAAAATAAACGCACACAGCTATAATATTTTTCTCTCTTTGAGTTTCTCTATTAATTCTTTAGTAATCTATATAGGTCTGTGTATTGAAAAGCTTGTTATTTTAAAACTGAGCAGCGAGCATCCTGATATAAGTAATTGCCAAAATTGATTTTTTTTTATATTTTGTAGATATATGACCATGGTTTAAGGAAAAACAAAATGCCATTGAAATATTTTGACTACTTTAGAAAATATACAAGATTAAAAATTGGTAAATTTCACCAATTTGCCAAAACTAGAGGTATTTGAACAGGTATGATTGAATATAAGGGAAAAATTAACACGAGTATTAACATATTTTGACAGTTAATGCATAGTTTTACATTATCTTACCAATAAAACTATAACATGATGTTAAACACTGATATTTTGTTAGCTAAATCTGCTGAAATTGCCTTATTTCCAGGTGCATTTTAACCATACATGACTGTATATAGGTGGCGCTCTATACAGAGACTCCCATTTAATATTTTTAAAAAATATTTTGCACAGAGAGAAGTTGTCGTCAAGGTATCTTGTTTGCAAAATCTCAGCTCAATATGAAATCATTGCTTTTGGACCCTATTACATGGTTTTCTGGCAGACTGGCTCTTAATTTGACTATGGATTGACGGTGAGTGTTACCAGGGAATGTTAACTCCTCCATAGTGACCGATTCCACCTCTGGATTTTCAGAGGTCCGTATTTATCCATTGTTCACCAGATTCATATGTTGTTTCAAGAATCTCCTAATGATTTATACATGTACTTTGGTATCAAACTTTAATTTCTATTATGAGTTCCCAACGTATGAATCGATAAATAAACCTTCAATTATTGTTCTGCGATGGAATTATTGAAATATTAAATATAATAAGAACAGCGTTCCAATGTCCCCCGCCATGTTCATTTATTTTAGCTACAGATACTGAGAGCATGGTACACACATGGTACACTTTACCACAGCTGCAAACATGGTTATTTTTACCATAGGGTACGTCAAATTTAATTCGTGAGCTTAATTTTCCAACTACAAGAATGTATTCCGATCTCGTTCAATTTGCATTCTAGTGTTAATCACATAAGTTACCGAATAAGGTTTCTGTTTTTTTTTATGATTATTATATTTTTGCCGACGTACTTCGGACACATAGTAGGTTTGTAAAATTCGGAGGCCCTAATCCCCACGAATGTGTCCGAATTACCACAGCAACAAATCTTATTACGAATTTACCACACTGAGAACCTATATTAAGTCGAAAATATAGATATCAAATATATTGGTTTATACTGCTTTATATCATATATTATTTTAATAAAATATAAGATATAAACCATATAATTTTAATTTTACAAAGTGTCATTCATATATTTATTTAAAAATGAAAATATTCAATTAAGACATGGATATAATTTTCGAAAATTATCTCACTTTTTGCAAATAGATGTATAACGTTTTAGTACCAGCTGATTATTTCATACTAAATATATCGATTTGATAGTACCATTGAAACTCTAAACTTTTCAAAAACTAAGATAATCATCTATTTACAGTGGCGTCTGTTAGATGGATTTAGGAATAAATTTAGGTACATTTTTTGCCTTGTATAATACCGCTTCTTTTTTCGGAACTCCACATCTATTTTAAATTCGAGCCCAACAAGTCTCCCCGACAAAACCAAACTTCTATTTTATTTGTCTTTGGTCCTGTTTTTTGCAAGGATATGACTTTGGTATTATGCATATAATAATATTCAAACACTGGATGTTGCCACTGCTGGGGGGTCGTTGGAGTCCCCGAGGGTACCTCAGGCCTGGTATTTCGGTACCAGCCGATTATTTTAAGTAATACTTCGCACTGATATCATCATTTGAATTCTAAATTATTCAAAATCTTAGGTAGTCATCTCTCTACATTGGTTACTGTTGGACAGATTTGGCTATACATTATATGGCCTCGCATGATACCACTTTCACTTTAGAAAATATAAATCTATTTTAAATTGGAGCTCAACTAATGAAGTCTAATTGACAGAAACGATCATCTTGAACACATGCTTTGGCCTTTTTATTGTGTATGTAATATTTATACGAAAACAATATCTCACAGACGGAAATTAACAACTAAGCTATACGACAAACGCGACGATTTCGGCTTTCCCATGGTAAATTTTCCACAATCATCCGCATAAGGAGTTTATGCCGGCGCGTGCTCGACATATGAAGATTTCATATACAGAGGTAAACTACTCACTGACAAATTATTGACACAGGGATATAAAAAACCGAGTTTGATGTCAACGTTCCCAAAATTTTACGGTCGGTATAATAGTGATTACTGTTTCACTAAGTGAAATGTTGAGTTACCTGTTCGATGGCGGTTGTTGAGACGTCTGTACCAATTGTGACGAGGATTCGTTCCTCGCGTATTTTATTTTGATTTGACTGTGGACTCACGGCGGGTGTGGCCGGTCGACAGGGGATGCTTACTCCTCCATGGCACCTGATCCCAATTCTTGACTGCAAAAGGTCCGTATTTGTCCATTTTGTACCCGATTTGTACCTTTATCTTTGACATAATAAAGATTTATACTTTGTTATCTGAGATTTTTTAAACTCGAATGGATAGTACTGTTTCACTTCATGTCAGAGAAAGTTTAGTGTCATTTTCAAATGTAATGCGTACCCATTTTAGATACAAATACTATCGTGTTGTATATCAATTTTATCACCATCACTATTTTTAGGAAATGAATGTCAATAAACATGTAAACTTTAATTTGTGGCAACATTTATAGCCAACATGGTAAGAAAATTGGATATGCTATCTAGAACTTTACCGCATGACACAGGAAATTTGATATTAATTACAAAATTACGGTTTTCTGATAAATCCTCCAATACTTTTGACACAGAATTTAGATAAGAATTAGAAATAAAATGGAAAAATGCTATTACATTATCCAATTAACTTCGAAAATTATGTATTTGGAACTCTTCATCGTTTAGATTCATGTACGTGACACTCGCAAATACATTAAATAATTTTGATTTACCTGATGTTGTATCGCCTTCGTTGTTAATGTATTTCAGAAATGTTTCAATCTACAAGTAATTACGTGTTCCTCAGGTACTCCGAGGCACGCTCACTTTGTACAAACTACAATGACACTTCCTTTACAAGCTTCTAATTTCTAACAATCAATTACTGATGGATGCATAAAGGCGAATCTGTCAATTTTTACTGGTAATGTAATGCTGGTTATCGTGTTTCGGTCGGATTGTAAGGTTTATATACACAAATGCAGTCAGTAATCTGGTATATGAAGTATATTTTTGTGACTAGAATATATTAAATCATTATGAGGTAACATTTTGTATACACGAGCAAAAGTACATGCATGACTATACATTTATGAACAAAGAATAATAGTATTATACCTATATCTATGGCACGCCAAAATCACATTAATGAGTTAAACCTAACTTTTTTCAGATGAACTTGTTTTTTCTCCAGTTAAACCTACTTTTTCTCAGTTAAACCTATTTTTCTCCAGTTAATGTGGGTTATGAGTTAAACCTATTTTTTCTCCAGTTAATCCTAATTTTTCTCGTAACCGAAATTAACAGGAAAAAACTAGGTTTTACTGCTCGAAATACTCATTAATGTGATTTTGGCGCACTTAAACCTAGTTTTTCTCAATTAAACTAGCTTTTTCTCGAGAAAAACTAGGTTTAACTCATTTTTGTTATTTTGGCGCAGTTAAACCTAGTTTTCTCAGTTAAACCTAGGTTTTCTCCAGTTAATATGGGTAACTGAGAAACTCTAGGTTAACTGAAGAAAAACTAGGTTTAACTGATACGCCGAAATTACAATAATGAGTCAATCCTAGTTTTTCTCGAGATAAACCTAGTTTTTCTCAGTTCAACCTAATTTATCTCCAGTTAATCTTAGTTTTTCTCGTAATCCACATTAACTGGAGAAAATGTAGATTTAACTGAGAAAGACTCCAACCCGCCAGGTGATATGGATTTTACTTTATCAATTCGATAGCTTGGTCAAACGTTTCTGACTTTTTTCACCTGGTTACGCCCTATTTCCTGTCAGATATCAATCCTCTATTTAAATAAAAATCGGTTCTTTATTCATCGTTGATAATTCTGTAGCTACACTAATTTTTACACGGATCTCTCGTCTCTGGTCATCAACCTGTCCGGCCCTGGTGTCCCGGCTAAGAGTTACTACTGTAACTCCATTCAGTCGATTGAACTGTAGGGGTTACTAAGACATGCTAGCATTCAGACCATAACGAGGTGGCAGTCCCGCATAGAGTCTAAAATATTACATACACAGCTAGGCAGTTATAAACGATGACTTGAACTCGAGCTCGAATTGAAAATCGTACTCCTAGGAGAAGGAAGAGACTATTAGCAAAATTGTCCTTTACTAATTTTTAATTTGTAATAAATTAAAAATGTGTACAGGATAATATTAATATCGTTCTGTACTCATTTTTAATTTATTACAAATTGAAAATTAGTAAAGGACAAAATCAAGAAACTTGAGTAATGAAAAATATTTTAAAATATTCTTTGTAAGAACTGCAAGTTGGACAAAGCTGATATGTTGCATGCTGCATTGCTATGATGTGCAGAAACCGCCGGACTATCGGGTCGTCGGACTACTGGACCGTCGGACTATCGGGGTGTTACCATTATTACATAAACTGATAGAGTATCGTCTGCGTATACCATTTAGGGCAGTTTTTCTGTTACAACATTTAGCCGACTTCTGTTGACAGTTCCTCTAAAAGATTTGATTTATCATTGAAATTGTGTGGAATGTGTCTTCTGCGTTATAAATGTCTGCGTGCAGCTATTTTCAAGAAGATCGAGTACGTTATTTGGGATTTCAAGTAAGCTCTTGAGCTTACTTGATATATTATCATGATATACTCCAGTTGGAGTAAGTGTTTCATACTCGAAAGTGGTATAACCTACAAATCTGAATAAGTACTCACGCTCCAAACTTCGAAACAACTTTCAAGTCAGATTGGGAACTGGAGCTCGAGCCAGCTTTTATAACCGCAAATTATTTCGAGTCATACTCCAAATATTTTTTTTCGAGCTCAAGTCAGCGTTTATAACATCCTTGCCTGATATTCAACTTTATAAGAAAATAAAATTACACGCGAATACTTGAATCGATAGTCTTACATGGTACACACAACTGAGTGCGTATACAGCTATAGATAGAATCCTGTAATATATATATATATATATATATATATATATATATATATATATATATATATATATATATATATATATATATATATATATATTTATTTTAATATATATATATATATTTATTTAATTATTTATATATATATATATATATATATATATATATATATATATATATATATATGATAATTTCTACGGCTAAATATAATTATATGAAATGAATTTGGTTTCCTCCGGCGCTTCCATGTTTATGACCATCTTCAGGAACCAATTGTTCATCCTCTGGTGAAATTTTAACCCTCGGTTAAATATCATAACCCAGGATCAAAATTTAACGAAGGGTTAAATTCCGTTGCTCAATGATTGGTTAAATATATCAACAAATACATGCCTATATAAAGATAGATAACATACGAACAAGCAAGTTAACTTTAAGTTACTTTAGATTCATGGGAATACTACATGGAAATTTCAACCTTTTATTAAACCTCATGGATATAGCTTATTGCGTTTCTTGAAAAGTATTGAGAGCAATACTCATACCAAAGAAACTATATAGTTGATAAATGTTTACTCTAGTACATAGACACAAGTTCATCATGAAACCACAACGTCATGATCAACAAAGGAGTTCATCTGTATGATCATAGAGTAAAGAGTAGTGTAGTCAAATATGCAACCACGTGACCTTCATCTAGTCTTGTACTATTTGAACGTTATCACATACACTAAAAGTATGGGATCACATGTTGAAGACTGTAATATTTCGCTGGTATATAAGAATCCGCTTGCTGTACAACAATCCGGGCTTGTATGATAGTTTTCTTTGTATTCCCAAAACTGAAAATGAGAAGTTTGAAATAAGAATGTAGCCAAATATGTTATATATTTTACGAAATTAATAGTGCCGTATATTAAATAGAAGTCTATTTTAATACAACATATTAAATGATCAGATTTTTAATATCCATTTAATAAATCATAATAATGATCAAAGAAAATTTGGTATTTGAACGATCTACATAAATATTCTCAATGACTTTTACGAGACGGTTGTAGATTTGTTCCCTACTTTAATTATAGGTTCCGTCTTAATTTAATTTTTGAAGCTAATTTCTTACGTTGCTTTAAATTCCGACTTAAAGTTCATACCTATACGCCCTGTTAAAATATCCAAAATTTAGACAGAAAAAAACAGCACAGGATTTTATTCATTTTTTCATAGCACTATAAAGTAAAAATGAAGTAAACCACTTCCAACAAAAATATGGGGTGCATAATAGACACACCGACTTCTATGCACTCAAATCATACAAGATCTAACCAACTACAAAAAAACAAATATAAAAAAAAAAAAAAAAAAAAAAAACAATGATACCCAGTGAAGTGGGAATTATTTTAATATAATATGATGCATTGTATTATTAAATACCAATAGAAATTTTATTACTAGTACAGTAATTTTTTTTAATATGACTGATACTACAACCGTTCTATAAGTGAAATATTATTCACAAAATATTACTCGGAAATGCTCATTTAAGGTATTTTCGCAAGATGCCAATTTTGAAAAAAATTTCACCAATTCATTCCCATCCATGTCATCTTTAGTTCAAGTTAAAAGTTATAGGTCACCACCTTACTATCTGGTGTATTTCCAATAAATTAATCAAAAATCCTGCATATTTTCAGCATCTTCAGTTATCCCAAGTTCAGATGACCTTTGATTTTTGAACCAATCACATTGAAATTATGATAAGATATTTCTACTGCAAACCCAACAACTTTCAAATGCATACAACATCTTCCATTGATTCTTTAATGCTAAACTACCTCTAAATTCCATTTTTACTTATAGAAATTTAACAAACTTGAAGTTTCGGCCAATCAAAGGCTTTTATTTTGTTACCATGGCAACCAATGCATCCGTAACATTTTTCTATTGAATCTGCAATGTCAAAATACCTGTGTATACTAATTTTCAGCAAAATATGAAAATAACTCAATTTTGATCATTCCCTGGACTTTACTTTGTTATAATGGCTACTGACATGTATATAGTAAAACTTGATTTAGCGACCACCTGGTCATAATGACCATGACATGTTTTTCGCTGTCCCCAATAATAATATTTGTGTACAAATCATCTTCTATTTATAAAGACCATCTCCCTATAAATACTGCTTTTGTTGTGTCCGTACGAGGGTCTGTCGGTAGCGCACGCTCGAGTCCAGCCGGTGGCAGGAATTTACGACATATCGTGTGCATAATTGTATCAAATTTATTCTTATTCTTCACATTGATATTTTTCTGTAAAAAAATATCATCACTCCCATTTCTGCAAAACGTTGCACTTTGTTAAAATACTATCTTTATTACATCAATTGGTAAAAATACAAGTTTCAATAACTGTTTCAGTTAACTCAGTCCATAGGAAGTTTTAAACACAAACATAAGTGAAATATTAAATAAGAAGCACGTGTACCATATAACTGATTGTAATAGGTATAAATCACTTTCAGAGCGTTTAGGGTAGAACGATGGAGCGCCAAAACAATATCGCGAGACATTGTATGAAGATCACCTTTCTTATCAGACCATCTCACTTCAGACTCTTGAAAATATCTTAATGAATATTTAATAAATTCAAACAAAGATCACCTGGATGTTATGACCACTTCTTTGTGGCGAGGTTCAACTGCACGTTTCATTAATATTGTTATAGGTAACTCTATTTTGTATTTATTATATTTGCTGAAAAGTTTACTTCTTTAAAGTCGTTTATTTTCATTGATTTTTACTTGTTTTGAAATATTTCTGTTTCTATTTATAAACTGATACCACCTAGCCATAAAAAAATAACTTAACGGGCATTATCTATGTTTTTCCCAACATTTATTTTTTTACTTTTTAATACTTGAATTGATGTTCAGTAAAAATAATACACAGGCATAAAAATTATCAAATTCCTGTATATTTTGAGAAAATTGCTTAAGAGACGTAGTTTGGTAATTATTGTTTTGCAGATGATTAATTCGACCTTTCTACTGTATGTGTATTTAAATTAGCGCACTCATATTTTAGCGTTATAAAGGATATAGACTTATTAGCACAATCTTAAATTCGCGCATGTAATTTCATTAGCTTTGTCGTGTATACAGAATATAGCGGCTGCCATTAAATAAGCGCAATTCCTTGAGCGTGAAAGGTGCTAAAATTAGAATACCGCTATAATAAGTACACGTACAGTATTTTGTATAATTATGCATACGGACCTTATTTTCACAAAATATATATAGGAATATGAGAATTTTATGCTTGTATAAAACAAAGAAAAACAATTGAAAAATCAGCCAATTCCTTTTGAATAATGTTCATATGGAGAAGACAATAACCATGTTTTGTTCCTGTTATACAGTAACTTTAAATGTTGTGTCTACCCACCTTGTCTGAGTTTTAAAACTTTCTGGTAGTGCACCTGAAGTGTCTGTATGACTCGCCTGGTAATATCATTATCAACATTATCGGTAATCACGTTGTAATTAGGATCTGGTTTGAATATGAAAAATATATAGATACAAAATCCTACCACGACGCCACAGAGAAATTTAGCAAGATTAATCCACATTATAACAACTTGTAAACTGCTGGTTTAATGTCTCTGTAGAAATGTTTTGTCGATATTTATTACAAGGTCTCCGTGAATGAAAAGGCAACATATGGGTAATACAGTAATACAGAAATATTTACTATAACACAAAGAATCCCAACAAGAAGATGTGTCCTGTAAGTTGATTTCACTGTCATCTGTTTACACTGTAGACTATAGATACCTTGAGTGGTTATATGCCATGTATTAACATCATAAGTTATGTAGTAACCTCTTATATGCAACGTTTCTATTATTCTGGATAACGTGGGTCTATATTATGTCAATACAAGCTACAACATAACCATTTTGTCCTTTGCTAAACGTGTTACCGCAAAATTTTGATATTAATTAAGGATTAACTTTAACAATTTTGCAATGTATTGGGAATTATTATCTCTCAATACATTGCAAAATTATTAAAGTTGATACTTATAATTTAATTCACGACAAGAATAAATTGGCTTTACATTTTAATTTTTAGCTAAAAACGAATGGAGGTGACACACAATGAAACGACGGCTGTTTATGTAAAGACATTTATCTATTTAGATTGAAGTGAAAGATACAATTGGTATATGAAGAGTTAGATAGAACTCCGGCCGACAAATTGTGGGAGCTTAAAGTGAAATTAGAAAGCTTGGGAGTTTCATCTATTTGCTTCTGTACGACGACAGCCTCCGGAGAGAATTTCCGGAAGTGTGTGTCTAAGGAACTTGACCATTTTATCGAGAAATATAATAAATACAACGCCCAATTACAGTTGCTGTCTCATACAAAGATTAAATTATATTGGTGAACGTTTCATTAGATGATCGTGGCTTATGGCTTACGAACTGGTATAGAAAATCATGGTGGTTCGGATTGCGTATTTAGCCAGTCCATCTGTTTTTAAAATTCCTTAAAATATAATTATGCGTTTTGATACAAAGCATCGGCTTTCATAGTTCTCACGCTTTTAACATTTTTAATCATAGTTTCGACTTTCACTATGCTCCTTTGATACTTTGATGATCATATCAAACGAAATAAATCTTCTTTTGCAAAACATTGAAATGAGAACTTGCAATCAGTCCATTTTCAGAAATCAGTTTGTTTTAACAACCATATTTATAAGACATATTGGCTAACATCTCCAGTTAAAATTGAGTAATCGTTATACGGTAGCATATATATGTGTCCCTCCGTCCAGACATGTTTAAATCATTGCTTAAATACGTAAGGATTATTTTAATACTGGTATACCAATACCGCATACCTTTCTATATTATAGAACATAGCCAATACCGCATACCTTTCTATATTATAGAACATAGCCAATACCGCATACCTTTCTATATTATAGAACATAGCCAATACCGCGCATACCTTTCTATATTATAGAACATAGCCAATACCGCATACCTTTCTATATTATAGAACATAGCCAATACCGCATACCTTTCTATATTATAGAACATAGCCAATACCGCATACCTTTCTATATTATAGAACATAGCCAATACCGCATACCTTTCTATATCATAGAACATAGCCAATACCGCATACCTTTCTATATTATAGAACATAGCCAATACCGCATACCTTTCTATATTATAGAACATAGGCAGTGCTATGGATTTATCTTGTGTGTTTTACATCTGACAGTATCTCGTTAAGTACAGCTGTATCACATTTTTATTTCAGTTTCAGACATGAAATCAACCAACAGAACGAAACCGAATGGGCACGAATGTCATGCATTTACACCCAAAATTGGACAAATTTTGCAGATGATTTATTTACGTCATTGGCTGGCACCGTGTTTTGCTCTCTAGAAGTTTATACTTCATGTTATATCATGCTTGATAAGAAATGTATACCGAACGTGAGTATTGGTTGTACTAAATAGCCGTTCTAATCTTTTTCTTTGCGTTGACTGTTCGGACTGATGGCAGATGCATGTCTCACCATTACAAATTACATATTCATCACTTGATTTATCCTCTGGAGACTCCCTGTCTCCATATTATTGTTTTGTGGGTTTTGCTCTGGTAAACACTAATATCTAATTTGTTCTACTGCAAGGGATATCTGTGACCGGGTGGTTAGTGTACTGCGTTTAAAATCCACAGTCTTTCACATCTTGTCGGCTTCGAGGTCCATTGATATCTAGGCTGAGAGAAGATTTGCCAATTTATTTTCAGAAGACCCGTGGTCTTTCCACAGGTACATTAAAACCAGGTTTCTCTTATACCAACAAAAACTAACCACCATGATTCTCGCTTATAATATAAATTTCTACTTATATACCTCTATGCATATTTAAGCAATGCATTTCTTTATCCAAAATAACATTTTGCTATTTGATTTTCTTAAAAGGATATGAACTGTGTTTACCAAAAACTTATTTTCGATAGAACTTTTTTATTCTAATGTTAGACGTAAGCGAAGTCATGGACATCGTTCATACAACAGAACCAACATACATGATGTCACTTTTTCATCTCTTTTACCTTACGTTATAAAAACATTGGGTTTGCATCACATTCGCAGCAAACTTTAGTCCATTCCTTTTACACTTCTTGATGAATATTATCAAAAAGCAAGAATGGACTCCTACTAACCCCAGGATACACACTGAACTCCGTTATAATGGACATTGCTTATCACAGACTCTTCTAACCTTTATGCTTTACAAACGATAATTGTTCTTAACAGAAACGTCTTTTCCTTAAGCTTAAATTTACAAATAAAGGTATAGACGCTTTAAACATTAGCAATGTTCTAAATCACCAAAAAGTTCAATCATGTGTTCTGCCATATTTTATACTGGAAACCGCATCTTGCATCTCATTTAGCTATACACCTAGCATCACATCCAAGCTATAATATTATAAACGGGTTTAGCAGTGCCTAGAAATCAACTATCTTCAACAAAACATATGTGCACCATCTCCCCTTCATACATAATCCTATCGGGCACGTCATCACCGGTGACGTTTCTATTGTTGAAAATGAAAACCTCAAAAATCTTATTTTGAGATCCTAAATACCACGAAGTCCGTTCCTTTAATTGGCGACAGAATTTCAGTTTAGTTACGAATTATGTCGAGGATTATGCTAGACGATGGGCCAAATATGAAGAGGTGGAACCAGGCACTTTGTCTGAATGGCGAAAACTTAAAGGAACTATGAAAACACGTTATCCCTCTGCATTTAGTGATCCAGAAGTCTTAACCGAGCTGGATAGATTACAGAACCAATATGCACTGGTCTCTGAAAACAAAGCCTCAAATATATAGTTTTTATTTGTAAGGCACGTTACTATAATTGTTTACTAGAAGAACTAGCGTTTTTTCGAATTCCGGTAATCCTACATACACACATAGCCCACTTTCAAAGGACGAGATCCTTCAAAATCACATGTCCGTATTACGCTCTTTTGATGTACCTACAACCGATACTAACTTTGAGCTACCATATTTATATTGAATACCTAAACTTTATTTTAGTTTATTTTAAATCATATTTATATTGGATACAAACCCCATATAAGCAGAGGCACATAGCATGATCCAGCAAATGTTCTACCAAACCTTTATTTTTACTCCTTACCAAGATACTGACAGCCGTTAAGGAGAAACTTCAGCATCACTGTACAATTGCTTATTCCAGAAGCGGTGTAAATCAGATGTGGATACTTAAAAATTCTGAACAACTTTTAGAAAATTTGAAGGCACACAGTTTTTCTCAAATTAACTGTATCAAAACATACGACTTCTCTACTCTTTACACTAAAATTCCATATGAAAAAATAAATGAGAGACTTTTTAGCATCATAGACAACTGTTTTTCACTAAAGGTGGTACCCCAAAATTTAAATACCTAGTCATTGGCTATCACGATAATTATTTTGTGTAACACCACTTCATTTTTCTACACACTTAAATAGACTTATATTGATATTTCTAAGATAATGTATTTGTAATGTTCGGAGTCGTGGCCTTTCAACAAACTGTCGGCATCCCTATGCGATATATCCCAGCGAACACACACACACACACACACACACACACACACACACGCTACATACTTAGACATAATACTTACGCAACGATATCGGCTTTCCCGATTTTTCAAATTTAAATAGTAATATCCCACAATCACCTGCATATGACATATCGGATCACTTGTGAAATATAAACTCAATATGCGGATGATTGCGGGATATTACTACTTAAATATGGAAAATTTACGATGGGAAAGCCGAAATCGTCGCGTTTGTCGTATAGCTTAGTTGTTAATTTCCCGTCTCGTCCTGTATATCTTTCCATTCACATAATACATCTGCTCTGTATGTATTACGTTCTGTATGAACGGTTGGTTTTTTACTGTACTACTTTTAACAGTTCTATAATTGTTTAGCAGATTACGGCTACGTTAATCCAACAGGGCATTGTGACCAGGTGTCCGGAGGGAGTCGGGATCCTGTGTTAGCATGTCACACCCGTCGCAAATGTTACCCAGAAACCTCTTGGGCTCGGTGAAAAGGTCAAGCTCGGAGAAAATGTCATCTTTTAGTTTTATATCTGGAAACGGAATCACTGTATATGGCCGTGCTCCAGAATACTACCTAACATTCCTGAGCGGGGACAATGGGAATTATATCACAAATGTAAAATTTATGGCAAGTGAATATGTTTCTTCGGATGAAAATTTCGTAAAAACGATATTATTCATTTCCCGCTACAATATCAGAGTGCCCTGTTGGAACAACATAGTCATAATCTACTAAATAATAATATAACTGTCCTTTGTTTTGTTGTTTTTATAACTGCATATGACCTGGGTGTTGGCAAAGTTATTAATCAATATTCGATTAAAGTATAACTCTAAAATTAAAAAAAGAAGATATTCATTAACAATACCTTTGAAAAAATAGATTTGTCAATGTCGTTTTACCCAAACAACATAAAGGTGTAATAAGCATTATATTGATATTTACGTCGATACCGTCTGTGCCACCAAATTAAAAAGCCATACGTTGGTTGTTATCAATAGACCATTGCATAAAATAACTTGCACACAATATCATATTGTGACCAATCAATACAAAAAATCAATTGGTATATCTTCAGTAAGAGAATACGATGAATTTAATTCTGTTTCAAAATGTACATGAATATAAATACATTTAATGACAGATATACATTTAACTAGTAATATCCCATAATCACCTGCATATGGTGTTTATATCTCATAAATGATCCGAAATGTCAGGGCATGTTCAACATATGAATATTCAATAGACAGAGGTTAACTAACAAGTTATACAAGTATATCGGAAATCGCGTTTGATTTCAAGGTTCTGCAAATTTTATGGTCGGTATACTATCCTTGTTTTCGATTACTCTGTTTTACGAAATTGTATGTTAAGTTTCCTATTCGATAGCTGCTGTTGAGTATTTATTCCTCACTTATTTCATTTGAATTTGACTGTGGACTCGAGGTGAGTGTGACCGGTCAACAGGGTATGCTTACTCCTCCATGGCACCTGATCCCACCTCTGGATTCCCAGAGGTCTATTTTTGTTCAATATTCACCAGATTTGTATATTTATCCTATACATCCTAAATATTTATACTTTGGTATCTGGGGTTATTATATTTAACAAGAAAAAAAAAATTGGATCCGGACCGAATAAAATAATTATAGATAAACGCTCATTTGCGATAATACAATAGTAGGTATGCTCATCATACAAATTATTGAATTCATATCATTATACCACTTGTGAAAGAGCATCCCGTAAACAGAGTGCACTTATACCATTAGAACACTATGCTGGTATTGACGAATGTCTTATTCTTTGGGTTAAGAAAAATAAAACTTAACTAATTTAACCAGGAATTAAATTAAGATGAATGTTTGATAAACCGTTGGCGATTGTTGAGACGTCTGAACCAATTGTGACGAGGATTCGTTCCTCACGCATTTCGTTTGGATTTGGTTGAAGACTCACGGTGGGTGTGACCCGTCGACAGGGGATGCTTACTCCTCCATGGCACCTGATCCCACCTCTTAGTTTCCAAAGGTCCGTGTTTGTCCATTTTTACCAGATCTATATCCTGGACTTCCTAAAGATATATACTTTGGTATCTGAGAATTTTTATATATTAATTCATAACTCAGATATAATTACGGTATTTTCCCACTGTGGACAATTTTGAAATAACAGAGAAATAACTGAGTCTGTAAGGTAGAATGCAATGCAGAATGTCACTGTTAATTGTACTGCTAAACTGAGCGATTTCATCATTTAATGCATGCTGTATTTTCTGTGTTAATACGACAAATCAATTATCTTTACAGCAAAGCCCATCCAATTCATTGTCTTTTACATATTCCATGTTAAGTTGATTTCCAACCCTTAATCCCATAGGAAACTTCAAATTGATAAATCATGTCAACGATTAAGTTGGAATGTGATTCTTAGATTTGACTCTTTCATTTCATGTTTATATAAATCATCGAAGACTGAGTTCTGTGCTACTGTGAAAAAGTTTTTCCAATCTCCAACTTTACCTATTGTGAAAAAAAATCATCATTTAATTCATAATCACCATATAACATATATATATATATATCCAAAATAACAGACACAGTCAAAACAAATCTTCTAACAAAATTTCTATATTGTTCTATAAGACACCTGGTCTTATCCCGTTTGGGATTCGCAATTGTTCTTCATGTTGAGACCATTTGCAAATCTAATTCTCCGTGATCTACTGGACTTGTGTTTCGATTATCAGTTGGTACTTCTTCATTTTTACTTCTTAATATTTTAAAAAAATTTCCAGTGCACACATTTTACTTCGTCTTGGATTATATGTTACCATCATATCTTGAACTTTGCTGTACCATCATGGTGAGACCATGCAGAGACATTAGCTGTATTTACCAAAAATTTTGGAAAAGAAATTTATATTCCTATATATTTTGTAAAACTAAAGTCAGGCCCAGTGTCGTATTCATATACAAATAGTAAGGTTGAGCTAAATTGCAATTGAAAAAGTGACAAACCTGTATTTCTCAGCCAATTTTCACAAAATATATAGGAATGTATTCATTTTTATGCCTGTGTATCACTCTTTTTATCATTGCACAAGTATATCAATCTAAGTAGTGCAAAAGAATAATCAAATTTTGAATAAAACACAGCTAATACTCCTTTAATTAACTGTAACCGAAACTAGTTTATTTGCAACAAATTGTCCTTTAAAATATTATTCTGAAAATGATGACATTCCTCAAATTAGAATTTACCTTTTCTGTATATCATTGGACGTTTTGGTTTTGCGTTCGAATGATCACCCTCCACTTGCTTCAACACATCTTCCATATCCTGCTGCTGATTAATCCCACCAGTTTTTAAAGTCTCGTCGGCTTCTTTCAGCTTCTCAAATTTCGTTTTGTTGCATATCTCTTCTATTAGTTTATCTGTATACTGAACGTGTAAATAATCAGCGAGTCGCTTGATTCTAATAATAAAATTCACACTTTAATTGAGATATCGCATTACTGTAGATAAACATCGGAAAATAGATAACTATAATTTGAATTGTTTTAGATTTTACATGAACGCTGTCATACCCAGATGAAACCATAAATTTCTCATATATATCCAGTGCCGTGTAATTCATGAATCAAAATTTACCTTTGTCTATTATGTGTATGTGTTCCAACCAACTTGTTTTAAGAGAACACTTAAGGGAAGATACGAAAAGAGGTCATATATGACAGGTGGTGATTTAATTTAGGTGACCCAGTATTCTCTGTCGCCGTGTAGGACGAGTGTACATCCTTAAACAAGTTGTCGCAAACGTTGCTAGATAAAAGTCGTTTTAAGTTCAGAGGTAAAAATAAGGTCGGAGGTCGTTGGTCGCGGGAGGCAGGCAGTCGTTTAAATCATGTCATCTATATAAGAAAATACACTTGGGACTCATTTGGATCGTATGAAACAGGTAGTCGTAAATTCTACAAATCAGTAAGGCAGGTGTGAATGTACCATTTGTCTTCTGACCATTCACAATTTTTGAATTTTGAATGTGTTTTACGCCACACTCAAAACTTTGTCAGTTATATGGTGTCGGCCAGGTTTTAAAGGTGGACGAGAAAACCCTGATACAATATACCCAAGAAGATACCACCGGCCTTCCGTAAGTACTGACCATTATCAAATTCTCATAGTACAATGTATGGATGAGTCCTGCAGAAGTATGTGTTAACAGATTTTCAAATTCTTTCTCATATGCAAACCAGCCTCCATACATTTTTACTGAAATGAAAAAATGTCATTCATCTATTATATATTTTACCAGTGGGAAATTATCACTATTGTTAAATGAAAATATGAAATACTGTAACAGTAAAGCAAAACCAAAAGCCATTACAGAAAGTTATATACCATGATTCAAGGTATCATTAGCATGTAACGAAACATCTTTATAATGGCACTGAAGATGAGAGATAAGAACTAAATTCACGACAAATCACTGTCATCATTTCAATGTAAAATTCATTATAACCTGGCGAGGTGGAGTTTCGTAAACCCTTTCTTGACCTAGCGAGTTTAAAGTTTAGGTAATAAAGCATAATTATATTTAATTACTCTGGTAAGAGAATCTTAATATTTATATTTAGCTCTGGACAAATATATTTCGGGAAAGATTCTTGATACACCATACTTACAGTTTCCGATTACAATTTGGTCGAAAAACGCTGGCCAATCCATTTTAGCAAGAGGACCTACATCAATAGATTTCCAGTGATGAAACATGGAAACCGCTATGTCTTTTGGGTTGCGAATGACATGGACAAATCTGCCATTGTTTTTCTTGTTTTACCGGAAGCCAACGATATGGAGCATGCGTGTTCAAATTTCTGGGAGACTTTTCTTTTTCTAGGTCTTCAAATTGCACAATTGCTTCCATAAAGACAGTTTCTTTTTTATCCTGTGTATATTCGGCTTTGCCCGTCAGTAGCATATTGATGATCTCCCAGACCCAATGAGTACCTGCATATATGGAGTTGTCTTTGCTATTATTCTTTTAACACAAAATTGCAATTGTTTGAATTTGATATCACCTGTTTAAGGCGAAATTTAACTGTTAAAGAAATAAACTCACTCTGATGCATATTTCTTCTATTTGTTTGACTTGGCTGTGATTATGGAATCAAAATATTGTGAATTTGCAGACATATTTTCAAACTGACCTTCAAAACAATCAACCAATCAATTGTATATAGAGTATGAATAGATGTATGTGTCCAAATATTGCGATGCGAAAATCCTTGACATCCTTACCAACATACAGAATAAACATTTAAGTTAATTGGACATTAAGAATCATTCACCTGCATATGACGTTTATATTTCACAAATGATCTGATATGCCAGGGCTTGTTCAACATATGAACATTTCATATACAGAGGTAAACTACTCACTGACAAATTATTGACACAGGGATATCGCAAACCGCTTTTGATGTCAAAGTTTCGCAAATTTTACGGTCGGTATAATAGTCTTGTTTGCGATTACTCTGTTTCACTAAGTGAAATGCTGAGGTGCCTGTTTGATAGCAATTGTTGAGACGTCTGTACCAATTGTGACGAGGATTTGTTCCTCACTTTTTTCATTTGGATTTGGCTGTGGAGTCACGGCGGGAGTGACCGGCCACCAAATGATGCTTTCTCCTCCATGGCATCTGATCCCACCTCTTGGTTTCCAGAGGTCTGTGTTTGTCCATTTTTTACCAGATCTGTTTCTATACCCTGGACATCCTAAAGATTTATATCTGAGATTTTTACATCGTTATGCCAATAGATGTCTTCGAATTTGAACATTAATTACTATTAATTCCCCTTTTGTTTCCCAATAAAGTCGATAAAATTTATTTCTAATGCTTTGGAATATTTTAGTTTGTTGAATTTGAATGTTGGTATAAGCAAACAATTTACAGTTATATGATGGCTATGAGTTTAATAGTTGTGGAAAGAACCTGGTTATAATGTACTTGGGAAGAGATCGGACTTCCGCGGGGATTTCAGAAACTGGTTATAGCAATAACAGTAACAATTCTTTCCAAAATATGTGATATTTACATATATATGTTGTTTCGCTGTTTAGGCCATACTTATAACAAATTTCAATAGTCACATGGCGGCCATTTTTATCGGTGAAGGGGAACACCAAAATTAAAGGCGGGCTTACGGGGAAAGACCATTGGCATACTACAAATAAACTAGAAAACCTAAGTTGGTCAGTCACACCCGCCGCAAATCAATTCAAATTCAAATGAAATAAGAGAGTGATAAACCCCAAAATCAAAATTGAACAACACTACGGAACAGGTAACTCAACACTTCATTTATTGAAATATACTAAATGCAAGCAATGATATTCTATCGACCGTAAAATTTGCCGAACGTTGGCATCAACGCTATGTGATTTTTTTCGGACACCTGGTCCCATCCCGTTTCACTGCACATCTAATTCTTAGTGTTCTAATGGACTTGATTTTCGATTATTAATTGGTACTTCTTCATTTTTACTTTCGATATCCTTATGACAACAACGTACACTATGTAGTTTGCCTCTGTATATGAAATGGTCATAAGTTGAATACGCACTGGCATATCAGATTATCTGTGAGATATAAACACCATATGCAGTCGACAAATGAATAATACTACATAAATGTGGCCACATGGCAATAAAAAAGCCATAATCATCACGATTGGTTGTTAATTTTCGTTTTATGTCTATAGTAAGACAACTGTCTAAGTAGGAAGCGTATGTCATACATTATAACCTTTTTAGTTCCTTTGGGATATATCGCATTCACACACGTGAATATTGTCATATAAATTAATTATTAAACCTTACTTGTTATACAATTTATTCTTCTTGATAATAATACCTGATTTTGGATACGCCACAAGAATTACATCATCTGGCCGTGTATCGAAATCTCGGATTTTCTCGAACCTGTCCTTTGGATCTCGTAACAGTGGCATAAAGGGTGGCAAATCTATATTATCGAAATTAGCGAATACACCATTCAAAAATTTTGCTGATACATCTGACTGATTGAATGTTGTCTCATTTGACATCTCATTCATGTCGGTCGGTGGCTTGGCACAACAAAATCGTTCTGTAAATTTCAAAAACATTATCTCAGTTTAGTTTTTTCGTCATATGAATTTCTGTCTCTCCCATAAACCGTGATACATTTTTCAAAAGACCTTAGAGTTGATCTATTGCCACTTGTTGTTCTGAATAATGAAAAAACTGTATTGATTTATGATATAAGCAGTGTAGAGTTAGAGCATTTGCATAATATTTAACTGGTAAGATTGCATTCAAGCGCGCACGCGTGTGTATGTCTGTGCCGCTAAGATATAGCAAATGAAAATACCCTGATCGCTATTTAAATCTGAAACGCGTTAACATGGAATCAAATTATCAGAGAAACAGTCGGAACATACACTTACCGCAAATAATCCTGAAATCCAGCGAAAAGAATTACAAGAATGTAAGTTTCCCACCTTTCTTAATCAACGACATGACCTCTGCATTCATTTCAATGGACAGTGGGTACTGATAAACAACTGTTATATTTAGAACAAGTAATCTACAAAGGAGAAAGAGTCCGTTATTAAATGTCGATACTGGACATCTTATTGGACCGTTTATCTAGATAGCTAATTGTAAACATAGATTAAAGTATTTCATAGTAAAACGTGTACCCCATCTTTGTCACACACACACACACACACACACACACACACACACACACACACACATATATATATATATATATATATATATATATATATATATATATATATATATATATATATATATATATATATATATATATATACATCTATCTATCTATCTATCTTTTTATCTATCTATCTATCTCTATACACACACACACACACACACATATATATATATATATTAAGTTTTATTAATGAGGTCACAATGACCATATTCCGTCCGGTTTTGCATGTTTAGCATGTCTTATTACTTGTCTTATGTAGGGAATAAAATTATGACATAAAAAGTATGGAGTTTTAATTCTGAAATCGCTAGAGTCGATTTAAAGTCAAGTATTTCAGAAAACAGTTGACATGGTGGGTTTTTCGTTGTTAATGTTACATAATTTTTCCGTCTTCAAAGCCTGTAACACTAGCAACGTAAATTATCTGTGTTTTTACTACATCTGCGCACATTTACCCAGAATGCAGTATGCTCTTTGCGAATGGCGACTTCTAAAAACGCTAATTTCATGGCTGAAGGAACATTGAAAATAATTATTGATATTTTCCGTCCAACAATAGTAAAACTAGCACAGATGTAACATAAGCAACTCATTTCCTCTTTATTTCATAATCAGACTATCAATTTTATCATGCGATTTCTTTGTAAAATCTTGTTGCCATCTAAACATTCGACAAGCATTCGAAAAACATTAGTATTGCCAGATGATGTCGACATTGAGAGAACTTCAAGTAAGTATTAATATAATGACTATCAGCAACAATTTCATTGACTAATCAAGTATCGTTGCTTTAATGAGTTATATTGAATTAGAGCTAGTTTTGCCCCTTTCTTGTTCATGAATTCATTTTGAACATTAATTCATATTCATATTTTATCTGAATAAGTTGTGGTATATTTGTGGTAGATATATGGGTTAATGTATGCTCCTTCTTAAGATATTTTCGATTTCCTATAGAAAGTAAAAATATATTAAAATAATTAAATTTCTGTAGAGAAGAGCTAATGTGGGTAGTCAAAAATTGTTGACATATTTCCATGAATGTATACAAACGAGCTAAGTCAGAAACTTGACTTTTATGAAACTATGTCAAATGACATTGCACCAATAAGAGTTAGTTCCCTTCGAACATCCGATCATATTATAGGGTTGACCATTCGGATACATACATATATATATATATATATATATATATATATATATATATATATATATATATATATATATATATATATATATATATATATATATATATATATATATATATATATATATATATATATATATATATATATATACATATATATAAAACTTGTCTATAACGAACCCGGATCTAACAAATTCTTGGTTGTAACGAACTAGTTAAAAGTCCCCTGCAATTTCCTATATACTTACCATGTTAAATATTTGTGAGTAACGAATTCGGATGTAACGGATTTTTTTTAAAACGAATCATTTTTCATGCCTACCAGCAAAAATCTATTTGCTGTAGCGAATTTGTTTGCCTATTGCCGCATTTGTCTATTGCTGCGACGAATTTGTTCGTATAAGCTGTGACTCTGTACTGTAAACAAAGTATATCTGAATGCGACTACACTGCCTGGGGCTCTATCGGGGTATTCTTAGTTTTACCAGTTGATCTAACACAGAAAGTAGCTCTTACCATCATTGAATATGTCCGTAAGTACATTACGTAAAAACAGTGTTCCGATGGAAATATTTAACAAACAGATAGATGTGGAGAATTTCATTGATCAGAGGTGCACAGAAAACAACACAACATGACTGACCTTTTTCGTGTTAATTAGTGATTAAACTTGTAAGCCTGCGGCATGTATCAATTAATATAATAAAATTTTCCAATTTTTGTACACATATATGTTTTTTGAAGAAAGATAAAATGTAATGTATTACCATATTGTGTTATGTGTATTTCATTTCTTTGTAGCCTATATTGTATGTAACTTATCACGAACATAAAAAGTTTGAACAAGTATAATTAGTAATCCATTCAACTTAATACTTAAAATATACCTGTAACAAAATATATGGTGTATATACATGATGCATGATACAGTAAATTTAAATGAATTTAAGTGTATATGTATACTATCTGGGTTATCAAAAGATTTTTCCTCTTATCTAAAACTTTTTATTCCATTGGTAGTAAGAGTAAAAAAGTTAAATACGCTCCTTCAATGAATTTCCTGAACAAATGCATGTTTTATTAGATTAAACTTACAAAATGTAAGCCGTTATAACTGTAAGTTTGAATCCAGAATAGTCTTTCAACAAACTGTCGGCATTCCTATGGGAACCGATTGTACCCCTTTATTGACCGACCTGCTCCTTTATCCATACGAAGCAGACTTCATTCAGAAAAGCAAGCGGTGTTCTTTAATTTGACATTTAGATGTATCGACGACGTCAATGCGATATATCCCAACGAACTAGAAATTGATGATACAACAGAATCAAGCACACAAGCTTCATAATTCGACATTTTACTTACTATATACACAGACGGAAAATTGGCAACTAAGCTATACGCAAAACGCGACGATTTCGTCTTACCCATTGTAAATTTTCCACATTTAAGTAGTAATATCCCATAGTCACCCGCATATGGAGTTTATATTTCACAAATGATCCGATATGCCAGGGCATGTTCAACATATGAACATTTCAGATACAGATGTCAACTACTCACTGACAAATTATTGACACAGGGATATCGAAAACCGTTTGATGTCAACGTTCAGCAAATTTCACGGTCGGTATAATAGTCTTGTTGCGTTTACTCTGTTTCACTGGGTGAAATGTTGAGTTGCCTTTTCGTTGGCGGTTGTTGAGACGTCTGTACCAATTGTGAAGAGGATCCGTTCCTAACATATTTCATTTGGACTTGACTGTGGACTCACGGCGGGTGTGACCGGTCGACAGGGGATGCTTACTCCTCCATGGCACCTGATCCCACCTCTTAGTTTCCAGAGGTCCGTATTTGTCCATTTTTACCAGATTTGCATCTATATCCTGGACATCCTAAAGATTTATACTTTGGTATCTGAGATGTTTTATATTCATGTGAAAAAGAATTATTATATATGTGAATGAAAATTACCCTATTATTAGAATTTGTTTCAGCTTCAATTAATATTTGAACATGTATAGTAAAGGTCATCTAAGTGTTTGATCTATAGGTCACAAGCATATTACGCCAGTGAATTAATAAACTGCTTTAAAATAGTTATTTAATGCATGAAAACTCCGTTTTACGGGTTTAAACCACGATGGATCTAGTTAATTTCGTGTTCAGTGATATTTTAATTGCATCAAAGTGGTTAATTGACATTGCAAAAACATACCGTTACTGACAGCACATATTGCTTTATACCCCCACCAAGACAAATATCGTATTGTAAACTTTTTAGTTATTTTTGTTGTTTGAAGTAGATGTGTTTATGTTCAAAGTATCAAGTATTTATCAGAAAAACAGGTTTAAGGAGGTTACATTTAATATAGTAATAGTTTGAATGGAAAGTACCGTTTAAATTCTAAACGCCTCGAAAAGATTTTGTATCCTTTACTCTTCGATGAATTTAGGTATACATATAGTTTCTTGTATTGAATTGTATTATACCACTTATTGTTTCGGGGCTGTACATCTATTATAAAGGGGCATTATTTCATTTTTTCTACTTTTACTACTCGTACTTGATGTACATTAACAAATAAGAGCTAAACACAGGCATACAAATTGTGTATTCCTATATATTTTCTGAAAATAATGTCGGGATTAGTGTGGTATTCATATATAAATAGTAAGGTTAATCACTTCCAATTGAAAAAGTGCCAAACCTGGGTTTCTCAAGAAATTTTCACAAAATATGTAGGAATTTAACATTTTGAGAATTGTTATTTTTTGTATATCTCTGTTTTGTTATAATTGTTTAACAGTCTAAGTAGTAAAACAGTAGAGAAAATATTTTGGAAAAAATACAGCTAATGCCACTTCAAATTCGAGCTCAACTGATGAAGTTAAATTAACAGAAACGATAATCGTTAGCATTCGTTTTGACCACTGTTTCTACAAAACTATATCTTTGGTATTATGCTTGTAATATACATTGGAATCTCGCTATCTCAAAATTCACGGGACCGTCCCGTTTACTTCGAGATGTCCGAAATTCGAGATAACCAAAATTTTCAATTCACATATTTTCTATTCTTATTCTACAACGACTATACCTACTCAGGGTACTGCTTAATTCAAATTGGATCTAGGCAAAACTAATTACACTTTCATCTTGGCTCGTTAACGGAACCCGATTGTCCCGTTTTTTGCAGGTAAACACGTAATTTTAAGAATGATTTTTGTGTACAAAATGTAAACTTTCAATCGCAGGTGGTAACTTCCGAGATAACAAGTGACAATTTTGCAATATTTCGATACTTCGGACCAGAAAAATACTTTGAGATAAGCGAAATTTCGAGATATAAACTTCGAGACATCCGGAATGAAAGTAGTATAAATATATAGTAAAATAACCGGGACTGGACGTTCGACTTTGACATAACCGGAATTTCGACTCATCCGATCGAGATTTCACTATATACACTTTACACGTAACAATGTGCGAGAGAGCATCTTATACACGTCCCTGTGTTAATGCGTCAACATCGTAATCGAAATAGACAATCTGTTTGTACGAGTACTCTACTATGAGACTGTACTTAAAATAAATAAATATTATATACATAGCACCCGTGTCACGGCTTTGATAAAAACAAATGCTTAAGATGAACGTTTTGGTCATAAACAAATGATTGATTAACATCCTCGAAGACTTATATTATAGGTGTTTCATAAATACTTTTAGAAATTAACAATATGTTTCAAATAGCCCCGCCATCAATGATCCATTTTCGAACTTTCTAAAATTTATTTTGGAAGTGAAGTTAAAGTACAAAATATTTTCAAAAGTCTACATGACCAAAATTATAAACTTACTACTTATCTGAATATTATCAGCAAAATCATAGCACAAGAACTTCTGACACGAAAAATTTACAGAAGTCTACATAACCATCATTTCATTTCCAGTATGCTTCTTATCGGAGCTTCTTGTTATCTTCTTATTTTTTTATTAACTGATATAAGTTTTATTAATAATGTTTTGGCAGTGGTTATCTCAAAAAGTATACATGTACATGCAATTGTTAAATATTTACAAATCTCAGATACCAAAGTATAATTTTTTGACTGTCCAAGATACATATACAAATCTGGTGAATAATGAACATTGTAAACGTTCCCAAGCCTACATTTCTCAATGAAATTTTAGTTGTAATTTAGTATTATCTCGGTCATGTTATGATTTCAGTGCTGTATTGTTTTCCCCCGGAGTTATTGCCCTTTGAACTCTAAAAAGTGCATTAATTTTTTTTTGTAATCGCTCTTCCCCCCACATACCTCAATATATTTTATTTAAATTTATACCATTGTTGTGATTTAGTATTATACCTATATGGTGTATAATGTTTTTGCCATAAAACACAAGTACAGTAAAACCTCGTTATACTACCACCAATTTGTTTAGCCAAAAACGGAGAAGAGCATTACAAATACACTGTATTTCTAAAACAACGAATGTTAGAATGGTATCGCACAGATAACACCATATAAATTCGAAATTCTTCAAAAACTAAGATAGTCATTTTTTTTACAGTGGTTAATACTAGACGGATTTGGCTATACAATTTGATTTATTTTATGACCTTGTATGATCTCTCTCTCTCTCTCTCTCTCTCTCTCTCTCTCTCTCTCTCTCTCTCTCTCTCTCTCTCTCTCTCTCTCAAACATTCATCCTTCAGACATTGGAGCTCAACTGAAGAAGTCTTATGGTCAAAAGCGATCTTCTTGAGCATTAAACCTTTGCCATTATGTTTTAATACATACATATATATATATATATATATATATATATATATATATATATATATATATATATATATATATATATTTATATATATATATATTATCAACTGTAATTAACAGTGGCCAAAATTATACTTTGATATTTTGGTTTGTTGGAGTATATCTCTTCAACGTTAACAGTATTCTTTCATTCTTCAATTTAAACTACCAGCCACTTCGGTAATATGCCCAATCAACAAAATATCATTTTCCGCCTGTTGTCAATCGTATCCATTCTTCTATTATAAAAACGTCAAATCATTTTAAATATTAATTCTATGCGTTCATTGTATATTACACCGGTATGGGTGCCTCGATAAATGTCGACAAACGTATACATTGGCTTGTATGAATGGTTAATCGGATAGCGAGAATTATTTTACCTGGTGCATATGTTAATACCAGACTATATAGCACTATGTGGGGTAGTCAATAGCTTATATTTCTGTTGTCGTTCTCAGGAGTTGGACTAACTTCTCGGGTGAACTACAAATATCAAAATGACAAAAGAAATATCACCGGAAGAAAAATCCAAAATTGTGGAGTAAGTTCTGTAATTCATTATTATTATCATTATCATTATTATTATTATCATTATTATTATAATTATTATTATTATTGTTATTACTATTATTATTATTATTATTATTATTTGATATTTGTATATGTGTATCAACTTATTTATTTACTTTGTTGGTAAATTAAAAATACATGTATGATGAACATACTATCGTTCAATGCAAATTTACGTGATGATATGAAAATATTCAAATTATCTGCCGTTGTGCCATTGTTTCCCTGAAATTAGCCCACATTTTTTTTTTCATTGAATGAATTCTGAAAAAAATCATTGTATTTGCTATAATTTCTATGTACGAGTACGTCCGTCTCCTCTTATTCATATATATATATATATATATATATATATATATATATATATATATATATATATATATATATATATATATATATATATATATATATATATATATATATATATATATATATATATATATATATATATATATATATATATATATATATTCTTGTTGCCTAGCAAACTTCAATGATTTAAATACAATCATTCATAGTTTTAAGTCAATAAATTTACATCTGAACTGTGAGAAGTTTTATGGCCGTGATCGAGTGTCATTAAATCAATCGTTTCTTCATTTTTAAATGTGATCAACCCCTCCTTGTTAGATAAACATTTTACGTACTTTCAATGGTAATAGTTTTTCACGTTATATTTATGAACAGTACATATATTGTTGTCTGAGTGTATCATCGATACATATAAATGCTGAAATGACATACATTTCAATAATTAATTTAAATTAGGACAGATAACAAATCTTTGTATACCGGTTTATTATATCCGTTCCACAGACGTAGTCCTTTGTGTGTTACATTTAAGGTGCCAACAGCGACTCTATTGATTTGTAACATGAATTAGGTGTACATATTTCAGTTATGTTCCAGCCGCATGTTTAAACATCAATAAAAGTGCGATACTGAAATAAACAGTGCTACAATGCTAAAAATAAACAAAAGTTAATTGAAAGTGATATGTGAGTGATATATCAGGTACATAAAGCAACCACCTAAAAGTACTCCGGCAAAGGCATGTAATTACAAAAATGAAAAAACGTAACAAAAAGTTTTAAGCAAAAGATAACTAATTAAAACCTAATTTTACCGATATATATATTTATACGTTTAGCTTAACAAGTGACTTTCTAAAATGTTTTGGATTAGGTATTTACTTTTGTGAGATGGGGGGAATGTGAACGTTTTATCAACTGAGTGAAACTAGAGGGGATTGTTTGCCGTAAATCGTATAAGAGGATTTCGCTTATAGGAAAATAAGTGAACTGTGAAAAGTAATATTAAATCTTTAACAAAAGACATTGAGAAAATAAAACGTCTAACAATACAGGAATTGTTTATGAACGATCAATCAAATGTATTTTGCACACTCATACGAAGAGAGCAATAGACAGAGGAGTAGCTAGGGGGTACTGCTGCGTACTGAATGTGTTTGTTTCAAGTGAACAGTACAGACAAGTCAAAGTGAAATATAATGGTCTTGTGTATTTACTGTATCGCCCAAGGAAGCATTCATACAAATCTAGAAATGGCAATGTTTATTATACGACTAGATGATGTATTATTTTTTTTACTATTATTACTATTTTTGTTATCAAATTGAAATATCAATTTTGCATACCCAGAAAAAGATACCAAAGAATTAATTTATAGGATATCCAGGATATAGGTACAAATCTGGAAAAATTGGACAAAAACGGTCCTCTGGAAATATGAGGTGGGATCAGGTGCAATGGAGGAGTAAGCATCCCCTGTCGAAGGCCACATCCGCCGTGAGTCCACAGTCACATCAAAATGAAATACATGAAATACATTTGGCCATGTTTATGTTATACACAAAATACCAAAGTTATAGTTTTGAGAATAAATGCTTACACAAAACGCTAACACAAAAAGACATCATTTCTGTCAATAAGTCTTCATCAGGTGTCTAGCTCCTAAAGAGAAAGTGGTATCATACAATGTCATCTGATTAATATAAATGCAATTATGTATTTGATTGATATAAATATAATCATATATTTTATTGGTATAAATATAACCATGTATCTGATTGGTTTTTATGTAACCATGTACATGATGGGTATTAATGTAACCATGCATCCGATGGGTATAAATGTAACCATACATATGTTTGGTATATATGTAACCATGTGTCTGACTGGTATTTGCTAACTATGTACCTCATTGTTATAAATATTATTGTTGGTCATTTTAACTATGCTATACCCACACAGAGAGGACACAACTTAAAGAATAGATACCATTTTGGTGAAGAAACATTATGAAAGATTAATGTAAATTAATTAGGATATTAACAAGGAAACATCTATGATTAAATATGCCTTCCGTTTTCATGAAAAAGGAACACCAGTACTTTACAATTATACATACTTAATGGGAACCGAGTGGTTTGAGCATAACGCTTTAAACCATGAAGTCTCTCACCTCAGGTCAGCGGGTTCTAGTCCCACAGGTACCTAATTAGATTTTGTGAGAAAGTTTACCAGTTTACTCTCGCGGAAGGTCGGTGTTCTCTTGTCGGGTACATTGTAACTGTGGTCTCTCCTCCCTCACTAAAAAGTGACCACCACCATATGACTGATAAATTGTTGAGTGTGGCGTAAAACAAAAATCATAAAATTAAAAAAACACAATGTACATACTTAATGCATAATTACTAGATACTACAGAAATTCATATTTCAACAAAGGATTTACGGAACATAAGTAAAAAGAGACCCTCCTTCCCAAAAGAGAAAATAAAAGAACCCTGGTTTTGCGCCAAGTTACCTGAGAATAAATTACCACAAAATTTAATTCTCCTTATTTGAAATTTTATAAAATTCTTTACTGTACACAGCCATTAAATGGGAAAAACCCTATTCCAATTTGGTTTCATCGCATGCATCATTTGTAAAACAGAAAGATAACAAATTTAAATGGTTGTATTGATTTGTGTGAAAATGCAGATAGAAGCAATTACAAGGTCATGAAATATTCAAGATATACCTTGGTACTATTAGCATAACTAATGTTTTCGTAACAAAGTGTAACGTGTTTGGCTACTTAGAATTAACAAAAGTAGTTTTATGTAGATATATTTTGTGATAGCGTTAAGACAATAAACGTATCAGTATTTATACATTTCGACAGGATAGGATATCACACTTGTATGCATAGCAACTGACAGTAAATTCAAATCATTAAATCATCACCACTCTTTACAATGAGGAATGAACTGTAAATATTTATCAATATGTTAGATATCAATATAAATATTTTGTCACTTCTTCGGGACAAATGCACATTACTTGGGCTTAATCAACAAAGGAAAGCAGTTTGATTATTGTTTGTTTATTGTTGTTTAACGTCCCACTCAAGAATCTTTCACTCATATGGAGACGTCACCAAATGCCGGTGAAGGGCTTCAAATGTTGGCCTATGCTCGGCACCTACGGCGAAGTGAGGGTTCTTTAACGTGACGAAACCTACTGTGACACGAGACCTCCGTTTTTACTGTCTCATCCGAAGGACAGGAAACCGGCCTGCAGCCGGTGAACTCACGACCTCACGATCTAGAGACAACCGCACTACCGACTGATCCAGGCCGGCTCTAAAGCATTTGGATCTTCAGTCGAAATTAAATAAATAATATAAGCGAGCTAAAGTAAATATTTTACCAAAATACAGGCAATATATCATTATGTGCATTATTTTATCTAAACTGAATTCAACAATCACAGAATAATAGAATCTTACATTGGTGTGATAAGTGAACAGAGAAGCCTCAACCCAAGTGGTATCCGTGTAGTTGTCCAATTGGAGGTGACCGACATCCAGACTCTTACCACGATGATTGATAGTCCTTTGCCAAGTTATAAATACATGTACCATGTTTGATTATTTCAGAGGTCATTTTAGCCGGAAGCAGAATCAAATTTTGTTTACACTTTAAAGAATTTCTTTCTGACGCGATCAGATATATTAGAGTACATCAATGATATCATTTCCCATGTGAACTGTATTTTTCCCTAAGGAATTATCATTTTACATTCCTTATTCCTTTCCTTCACGGGTAATTGTTGGAGAATCTACTATCATCCAGTCTCATTTACCTCTATGGACGTAGCAAACTTTTTACGCAAATTTGCAAAAAAAAAACAAAAACAAAAACAAAAGACATGGGAAAACTCATTCTGAGAAGTTTTGTAAAACAGAGGCAAGTACACTCTCCGAAGCAGTCAAAGTGCTTATTATCGTAAGCCAAAGGTTACGAGGGACTTTGT
The DNA here is from genome assembly GCA_030159075.1 of Atrina japonica. Classification (NCBI taxonomy): domain Eukaryota; kingdom Metazoa; phylum Mollusca; class Bivalvia; order Pterioida; family Pinnidae; genus Atrina; species Atrina japonica. The sequence continues at coordinate 235,553 of BROG01000763.1, read as the reverse complement.
CCCCTCGATCCCATACCAGGGGTTTGTCCTGGACCCACTGGCGACATTAACGGTTCAGTATCCCTTATCGAAGTTTTGAGAACACAACATATTTGCTTAGCTACGCCCCCGACTTCATTCTGTTATAATTACCCTTACTTTGTGGTTACTTAGTAGCTGAAGTGACACAAACTGCAAAATGTAGTGGATTTGTTCTAAACAAAAGAATATTCTCTTATATTCCTTGCATGACACAACCTTTTATTTTGGAACTCTACATCTATTCTAAATTCGAGCTCAATTGGTAAAGTCTAATTGAAAGAAATGAAATCGTCTTGAACATTTTAGCATCTATATTTACAAAACTGTAACTTTGGTATTATATATAACATCTATATTGTAGGGAATTGACACCACCAACGCAAGATTACAGTCATCAAGACAGTCTCTTTGGTGTAAGTACAATGTTATAATTGTGTATTAATGCCGATGTTTGTAATATGACGAATTTTGAATGATTTATTGATTTCAGTTTCACAGTAATTTAAAGTTGTTCAACAATAATTTTAAAGCTCTTTATACATATATCAAAGTAGCATAAGCACCATCATCGCATCAATGAAATGAACATTTTGTCAACTAAGAAGTTAACCATAAACTAGCCCATAGTGTCCAATAAATCACTTTATAACTTGAAATAATTATAAGTTTATAGAATTCTTGACTGTTTAATTTATACGATGAAATGGGCGTTTATGAAATTCAAGGGCTATACAAATGAAAAGAGAGTAAGAGGGTGTATCATCATTCGAGAAAAAGAAAAAAATGACTAGCTCAGAAATGAAATTATGTTGAGATTAAATTTCAAAATCTTGTAAAAAAACAATGCATATCTTAATGTCAAGAAAAATGAAATTTCTTATTGTTCTTGTCAATGCGATATATCCCAGCGAACTAGAAATTAAAGATACAACAGAATCAAGTACACACGCTTCATACTTAGACATTTTACTTAATATCAACACAGACGGGAAATTAGCAACCAAGCTATACGATAAACGCGACAATTTCGGCTTTCCCATCGTAAATTTTCCACATTTAAGTAGTAATATCCCTCACTCACCTGCATATGGAGTTTATATTTCACAAATGATCCGATATGCCAGGGCGTGCACAACATATGAAGATTTCATATACAGAGGTAAACTACTCACTCACTGACAAATTATTGACACAGGGATATCGAAAACCGCGTTTAATGTCAACGTTCCGCAAATTTTATGGTCGGTATGGTAGTCTTGTTTGCGACTACTCTGTTTCACTAAGTGAAATGTTGAGTTGCCTTTTCGTTGGCGGTTGTTGAGACGTCTGTACCAATTGTGACGAGGATACACTCCTCACGTGTTTCATTGGACTTGACTGTGGACTCACGGCGGTGTGACCGGTCGACAGGGGATGCTTACTCCTCCATGGCACCTGATCCCACCTCTTGGTTTCCAGAGGTCCGTGTTTGTCCATTTTTACCGGATTTGTATCTATGTCCTGGACATCCTATTGATTTATACTTTGGTATCTGAGATTTTTATATTTATTATAATTATTGCTATGTGTTAAATGGAATAACAAAGACAGGAGGCGAATCCATCTTAAAGGGGCGTTAGCTGTGTTTTGATTTTTTCTACTTTTACTACTTGTACATGATGTACAATAACAAATAAGAACTATACACTTGCATAGAGAATCTTATATTCCTATATATTTTGTGAAAATAAGGTCATGCCCAGATTGGTATTCATATACAAATAGTAATGTTGAGTTAATCAATTGCAATTGAAAAAGTGGCATACCTGGGTTTCTCAAACAATTTTCACAAAATATATAGGAAATAAAGAATTTTTGCCCGTGTATATCTCTTTTTTTGTGTGTTATTGTATATCAATCTAAGTAGTAAAAAAGGGAAAACAAAATCTGAAAAAAATGCAGCTAATACCCCTTTAATTTTAAAGCAATTGCTTTGGCCAAAGTCATATAGTGTTATAGATTGGATAAAATCTTAATCTAGCAGTGGTCAGTCAGTAGATACTGTACTTGAAACTTTACAGGTGAAAAAAAGATTTTAATCATTTGATCATTTATTGGTACAATGTATCGAATTCTTTAACCGCTTTTAAGTGTTGTATGTCGTTTGAAAACACTTAAGATAATAAAGCTGTTTCATACTTTAATCAATATAAAAGTAAGCCGAAATTCAAAATCTCTCTGAGCCTCCTAATCCATCAAGTATACTTTCAATAACTTTAAAATCCCTTGCATCAAGAGAACAGCACAAATTGCTATGTTTTTTCTATATATATTTAATTTTCTGTCAATAATTTTACCTTACGACTTCTTTTGCAATTTGACTGTTGTCTGTTAAGGGGCTGCCTTTTGTAATAAATGACTGTGTTGATACCTGGAGTCCTGTATATCTTGTACATTTACGAAATCGAATCAATATTCAAGTGTTCGCTGTGGGCCGATTATTGTTAAGTTTAAATGGCGGATAAATATTGACAATGCACGCATTTGAAATAAATTGTACGGTATTATTTGTTAAGATAAATGCACAGACTTAAGTTTTCGTGACAACTGCTGATATGTACTTTTGGGTCAGATCAGTTTCAAAAATTTGATTTTCTCTAAATGTACACAATTTGATATCGTTCGACGTACGGAATTTTATCAACGATGTCAATGGGAATATTGGCAATATTTCAATTAGTAAATAGTGAAAGCTTAATTTCGGCTTCCAGCGTAAACTCGATACCCATTCCATACTGTCCTAGTGACTTTTCCATTACGCTACACGTTAAAAAGTGAACTATTTTGTTGCCGTTGTGGCTATGCCCTATGTCGATAACACATCCTGCATGATAGATATAATATTATATAATATAATATTATATTATTGATTATACAATAGGAATGAAACTACCCTTGATGTCGGTAACACTTTCGTTCTGCCTTTGACAAATTGTTGTTTTTATTTTTATGTTTTTTTTTGTTTTGTTTCTTTATTTTTTCTTTTGCGACCCCCAAGCGATTTTAAATTTTATAGAGATGTCACCAACTATACATGATGCCACAAATTATGACTAGACCTATACACTATACTTATGTCTTCTCTATCGTGACCTTATCTGAAAGACATGTGACTTTTTCCGAAGCAGTGGCACCATTTTTTAAAGAATTTCAACATACCATTTACTTGGAAATTTTCACCTTGTTTAATTTTCGCCATTTTAGCCCTTTGATGGGAGCGTGACTTTAAGATGAAGACAAAACTATCAAGGTTTATAAATTGTTATTAAAACATACATGTAATCCATGACATTAAAGATAGGCGAAGATATGCCTTCTGTCGTAAAGGAACGAAAGTTTCAAGGTCTTCAGTGTGACCTGCACCAGGGAATTAGATCCGCAGTATCCCATGTGTGAAGTATGTTAAAATATAAAACAATATGTTATATTCGCGTTTTACATCTTTCCAAGAATTATTCAATTGGACCGATTCATGTACCACGTGATAACCGATAATGTTTGTGCAGTACTAGTATCTCCAATGGTGACGGAACGTAACTCAACGTAATCTTCCCGCTGAAATGACGTTAGAGCGGGAAATCGTCTTCTAGCATCATTCCATCACTAATAGAAACAATGGTCCCGCATAAACGGTATCGGGTATCACGTGGTACATGAATTAGTCCCATTATATGGAGATTTAACCAGTTGTGGGTGATTTTAACTTTACATTTGCTATGGACTGACACCAACCATGTGATGCAGTGAAGGTTATGTTACATGCCACGCCTGCCGTGACACAAAACTTCGGTCTCATCTGAAAGACCCGTTTCTTTCTCTTGTTCTGTCGACAGCTTGTCGGGGAAAAATCACTACCATATCAAAGATCTTTGGTATGAATTGATACCGGGAAACGAACCAAATACTCCAACTTGCTAGTTGAACGCTCTACCGCTAGGCCACCGCAAGCGGGCCTAACAGTCAGTGTCAGTGATTAACAGGGAAGGGTAATATATTCTCACCTTATACATGGTAGATAAATGATATATAACTACAGATTGTAGAATACCTATAGAATACTTTTATATATTTTTTTAAAAGTGAAGAAGTTAAGTCCCACATTGCGGAGACAATGTAAATATTACATGGTAAATCAAATTCTGCAGCGTCTTTGAGATTACATAACATTCCTCAAGATTGTTTACTTTATTTTAGAACAAACAATATTGTCATTTGGCGTACAAACACAGCTGTCAGCCAATTTAAGTGTCACAGATAGTAAATTGATCTGTCAAAACTTGGACCACTTTCAAGCTTTCAATTGTTGTGAACAAGTATATGACTACACGTATTATGATATCAAAACATGCACAAGTCTTAACATACTTTTACAAGTTGCTAGGATACTTTTCCATTTGCTTAACGATGAAAAACCTAAAAAATGATAAATACCACTGTCAGTATATATATATATATATATATATATATATATATATATATATATATATATATATATATATATATATATATATATATATATATATATATATATATTCTGCAGCGTCATATCATAAACGATCTCTTTCTTTCTTTCTCTCTCTCATATATATATATATATATATATATATATATATATATATATATATATATATATATATATATATATATAAGAGAGAGAGAGAGAGAGAGAGAGAGAGAGAGAGAGAGAGAGAGAGAGAGAGAGAGAGAGAGATCATTTATGATTAATGGTACTCAAGAAAATACAGTAATAAGAAATAAGCGTTTACATTACTTATCAACTCTACATTTTACTTTACATTTTCTATTCCAGAATGCATTTCAATCAAGGGCATACTTCATAGTTCACCCTGAGTGGTTGTCAGAAAATGTTAACCCACCTGTTTCGAAACCGTTAAATCGTAAGCCCTGGCCATGGGAGCAACCAAAATATCGACAGAATGTACAGCGGTACGTTAATGGTGAAATGACACCAGACACGAGCAGTCCCGTGGGTCAACGTCCTGCACAATCTGTCCAGATTCCCTACCAACCATACTCATATACACATCCTTTACAACATGATAATGGTAATGGGATTACAAGAGAAATTCTAGAAAGAGAAATAATGGAATCGGAAAAGATACAGTATTAATATTCCGTACTTACAAGGGGATTAACTGCTTTTATATCTGTCTTTAGCCATCTATCAAATTCCATTAATTACCTATGGATTAATATAAATTCATCGTCACAACTGTAAAATAACGCTGACTTTGATGACATCACTTTTGGGGAAAATCATAAAATATGATAAATATGAAAAAAATGCACAATCGGAGTTCAATACATACTAATGAAACCATTGAATTTGATATTACTGTTAAAAGAAAAAGGAATAAAGCATACAGCAACGAAATTAAAAACTATCTTTATGTTACAAATCACTTTTGGAGTACACAAAGAACAGTTAAATTGTCACTACGTGTCGTCATCGCTACGTTTAGATGTTTTTCTAGAAGATCAATGACGGTGGATGGTAATTACGACTTTATCTGTGTATTTATTTCAGCATAGTTAGGATTTGTCCAAGTGAATGTTAATATATTATTAGGTGAAATCAGTACTTGCGCCGCATAGTGATAAATGTTAAATTTTTGTCTGCTAAGTATATCTTTAAATAAGCGTTGTCATTCTATTTGTCTATTTAAAGTAGAGATATGTACACCATATTATATAGTAACAATGATTGTCATGTACATGTAACTTCGTTACTATTTGATTATAATATATACCTTTACAGTATTAAAACTTTGTTGAATATTAGAAAATCATGTGATTTATTTATGTTCCATAAAACGCCATTTGTAAATTGTTGTACAAATAAACGAATTCGTTGTTAAAGACTAACAGAATATGTTTTGTTTGTAATATATCTTCTGTAATGCACTTATAAAGATTTCAGTTCGTTCGTTTGGTATTTGAACCTTCTCCTTCCTCCCTTTGAGAAAATACAGTTAAACCTTACACCCTACAGACCAAAACAGATTTGTCTAGGACAAAAGAGAACATACTGTCTTGATATTTAATTAAACTGAGAAAATAAATCCTAGAATGTTAACCCAGTATATCGGTCTATCAAGGTAAGGTGGCACTACCGGATTCTCTCAAAACTACAACAATAACGTATATTTTCCAAAGCCGGTGGCACAGATAAAACAGATTACCTTGCACAGATTCCATGCATTACTAAAACTCTAATATGTCGACAAGAAGCCTGTCACCTGTGTTATGAATTTATTTAAATTTGTTGTGTTTGTAAACTTGCGCAAATTTCCCGTGGTAGACGTCTACAGGGCTCAATTGCGAGAGGAAACAACACAAATCGATCCAGGGACTGGCTTTGTAAAGATAAACTGAAGAAACAACAAGAGATGTCAGAAGACAGCAAAGCTCGCCTAAATGGGTGCAAATTATCATAAGAATTACATGTAATTATATGCCTTGCCAGTCCCTGCTTTAGTGTAGGATCAGGGATGTGAATGTATTTCAAGTTATAATATAAAATACATATTCCAGGGGTGGAGCAGGTCCCCTATATGCACCACTAAATGTGTTTCCCCATAACAATCAATAATATATATGGTTTAAGGCTGGGGCTGTGAACGGTTTTTAAGTTATAAGTAAAAATATATATTTGATGGGCAGGTTCTTTATATGCACTACTGAATGTGTCTCCCCATAACAATCAATAATATATATGGTTAAAGGATGGGCTGTGAATGGCTTTTAAGTTATACATGTAAGTAAAAATTCATATGCTTAGGGGGTGGGACAGATCCCCCACATATACCACTAAATGTGTCTCCCCATAACAATTAATAATATATATGGTTTAAGGGTGGGCTGTGAATGGTTTTTAAACTATTATTATTTAAAAGGACCAAAGGCCAAAGGACCCTATCATATGTCAATAAATGTATCTACGCATAACAAACAAGAATATATATGGTTTAGGGGTAGACATGTGAATGGTTTACAAGAAATACATAAAAAATTAATTTAAAGGGGTGGGATATATACCCCCAAAGACCCAAATGCACATTAATAAGCACTGATCTTCTACCCTAATGAAACCTCCATCCAAATTATCAGCATTCTAACACTATCATTAACCAAGAACCAAAATCCTAATGAAAAATTTAACATTGATTTGAACATAACAAATTTTTGCAAAAAAAATGTAAGTCCAAAAAATCATAAAATATGTCAAAATTTTAATTTCTTCCAAAATCGGTTCAGATTTCACTCTGCTAATTGATACTTTGCCCCCAAATAGTCCTTCATACCAAATAACAGCATCTTACTACACATATTGAATGATTTATAGTACTTTCTAACACTTGCCCCAAAACCTTAACCTACCTGGCAACGCTGACGCCGACGCCAGGGTGACTACATAAGCCCCCCTATTCTTCGAATAGTCGAGCTAACAAGGCAATTCAATCTATTAAAGTAATGAAAGGCCCGAATTATATAGTTTTCATTATGTAACCAACTATTACCACAAATTAAGCACAATATCGTCGTGCTCACCTGAACAGTGTCGGTATTTTACAAATATGGTAATCTCAATTTACACATTATTATAACACTCCTTGGACGTGGGGGATACCTAAAAATGAATGAAAATGCCAAAGTCCTTTGGTTCAAGTGAGCTTGAAAAGGTACAACGGTGTTTAAATAATATTTTATTCCATATTTCTTTATCTTTAGCTATCGAAATTCCTTATTCCGCGTCATTAACAAATTCACTCTTTGTTGTTTACATGTATTTCAATACGACGAACTTTATTTTCAGAAAAAGTTATTTGCCTAAATAACACAGAAGCGCGGGAAAGTCGTTTGCTTTCGAGATCGACAATGCCAGATACAAGCATGCGAGATGCTAATGGCTGTCGTTGGTTATAACTGATATTCCTTTTCTATAATATAACTCATAGAGTAATCATTAATATATGTACTATCCTTCTTAATATCAAATCTGTCGTATTCTACTGGACATGGAGTTTTGATTATCCATTGGCACTTCATATTACTTTGCAAAGATCTATTTTCAAAAGAAAAAATTAAACCCCTACAAACTCCATTTTAGAATCCCTACAAACTCCATTTTAGAACGCATGGATAGAAGTAGACAAAGATCACCAATTTTACCCCCGTTTTGAAATACTACAAATCCTGTACCAGATCTCAGTGTATCAAAGATGTACAATGAACGATGATTTGTAGAATTGTTAATTCAAGAAGAAATCAGAAAAATGATACACAGTTAAAAGATGGACAGCCTTACCACCTTCAGCTTATTGAAGATTTGTCATTTTTGGCTTAATGATGTTGACTACGTCACCTCGTCAAAACACAAATGCTTACGACATAACGCGTCAATATAGCCAACAGGTAATTATGACTTGAAAAAAATATCAAATCCCGTCAATGATCTCAGGTCGTTTACAATAAGTCTTGATCCGTTAGATCAAGACTTCGTTTGCTGAGGTTGACATCTAATTACCTGTGTTCTCTTCTCGTCATATTCAAATGTTCCATTGGAAGATGTTCTGGATAAAACACACACACACACACACACACACACACACACACACACACACACACACACACAGACAGACACACACACACACACACACACGAGGTAATACTTCAGATGTAAATCAAAAACAAAATTCAAAATTTGAGCAAAACATTTATTTAAGAAATGATTTTATCCTTATTAAATGCAAATCATCTCATTATCAACAAATACCCACCGACCAAAAACAAAATGACATACATCAAAATAAAGCAACAACGATCAAGAAAACATATGATTTATAATTAATAAAGTCAATAACTGAGACAAAAATTGTAGAATCGATGGCACAAACTTGTAAAATGTATACCTAAAAAATTCCGACCCTAGTTATTTTCGCTCTTTTACAACAGAAAGTACATTCACGTGGTCTTAAATTCGACCTTTATCATAATATTCTCATGGATATCATGTAAGCCAGTGCTTCAATTATTTACCTTGAATACGGTTCGATTTCAATATATATTCTCCCCCTCACCTTGGGGCGAAAATATGAGGGGAGCGCAAATTTTCAGGTGTACAGTAGCTCTTTTAGTCCACCCTGAAAGGGTGGAGTTTACGTTTAAATTCAAATAATGAAAGAGCACTACTTCACACTTAATACATGGTACTTAAAATAATTTCCAAATTTGAATTTTAGTAAGAAACAACAACCTTATATACCCATTTTTTTTCAATAGAATATTCCGATTCGAGTGTGTCCTCCAAGTAAAACATAATATGTTTATAATGTTTATGAAAATAAATAAAAAATTAATATGTTCTTTAATTACACTTAGTCAATAGTTTGTGTTAAAACTTGTTGCGTAGATAGTAAACTTCTTGAGTGATTTTAAAAAGATAATCGCAGTACTTTTCAAGAGACAAAATTCACACAGGACCAAATAATACAAACTAAGGTCCATCTAGTATCCATAGTTGATTTTTTTCTGCCGTTGAATTATGATAAACAAAGTAAACATGTTATATACATTTCTGTACACACATAACAACAACATGGTGTTGACAAAAAGTAATAATACTGATTCATGGCACCACTGATAAATATAAATCATAAATTCCGAAGAGTGAAAAAGTACCACTGTCCGCAAGAGAAAAAACAAATAGTAAACCATTTCAGACCTAAGTATCTCATATAAAAACCTGATACAGTCGAACCTGCGTATATTTAAACCGAAGGGGGGGGGGTATCTTATTTCTTTCAAATAAACAGGGTTTTCAGATGGTATAATGGAAATAAATGAATTTAGCTGGGGATTCAAATCATTTCAAATTAAGCGGGATTTCAATGTAACAGAGTTCAATATAAGTGGGTTCCACTGTACAAAAGTATTAATCGAAAGAAGGTTTACAAGACAATAAACAAACCAGGTGGAAATTGGACACATGCGGACCAATGAAAAACCAGATGTGGAATCAGATGCCATGGAGGGGTAAGTGCCCCCTGTTGACCAGTCCATTGCATTTGACCAGTCAATCAATCTATGGTATGTAGTGTTAAAAAGGTTAATATACGTTAAATAAAATTTGGAATAAGAATTTAAAAAATAGCAAAATACTGACAGGCACAAGATACTGAAAAAATACCATTTACAATTCTATATATAACCTGATATAATAATAAATTTATAACTGATTTAACACACATATTTTAGTATCATTCAAACAGAAATCATAAAAGCTTATATCTGAAAGTTATCATACCAATACTATGTTATACATGTCAAAGCCATCCTAGGATTGTGTAGATCCCTAAAATAATAGTATTGTAAATCTTTATCAAGCGTGGGTGAAAGATTTAAAGAAATTAAAGAAATAATAAGATATTACTCTATCAACATTTTGTATTTACAATGATATATTAACACTTGGCCATCGTTGTAATTTTATTAAGTAACTCGTCCACACATATGTAACCAGTTTTGATGTCTAGTATACATATTCAGAATCTGTTAAAATGACAACATTCCCTATAATAGGGCAGGGCCCGAAGTCACCACTGAATATTAAAGCTCATCTATTATTCTATAATTGTACCACATAGTTGTTTGAAAACTTCTCAGTCTGAATAGGAAACACATAATTATTTTTCATTATCATTATTTACAATTGTACGCCATTGCATAAATTTTGTGTGCTTTACAATATAATCATGAAAATTAAGTTGAGCTCCAGTATTGAATAATTTTTTAATTACTTCGGGATCAGAGAATCAGGAAGTATCATTGCTAGCACAGAGCTAAAAGGTCACAGTAGTCAGGTTGCCTGATACCAATCAATATTACAGTCAGACGAGTAACAAATAATTGGCACTTATACAGCACATGCTAAAATCGTATAGATACATAAATATATCATAAAGATTTATTTCAAAGCAGAGATATCTAATTTTTCTATCACTTTTTGTATGGTATTGTCAATTTGTAATTTAGTGACTAGACGTTTTCAGTTATTAAAAAACAATTACATATTATCCATTAAATTTCTGGTCAAATGAAATTTGTATCTAGACAAGGATATTTTCACGTCACATGTCCAGAGTGTTAGTGTAAAAAATTCAAAGATTGTTGAAATCGATAACATACAGCAAGATGACGTGAAATTTATAACAACTGTAGTTCATGGCACTTAACAAATTTATAACTTGAGATATAAATTGGCATTGAAATCGGCACTTATTGCAAAAAAAATATATAATTAGAAACGACTCAAACTGTTTTCAGTTTTTTAAAAAAAAAATATTATACTAATTTTTGCATTAATAAAATAACAGAATAAATATAACATACTTTTATGTGATGATGAATAACCCAATGATGAAGATGTATATTCACTATATATACTGAATGATATACAACAAAAGTCCGCTAAATGTGGTATAAATACATCTAGGATTTGAATTTCATTTCAAGGTCAAAGTTTATGGCAAAATCATCACAGTCAACTTGTTCCATCATGTTTTATCATAATGTAAAGCTAAGACGTGATATTCTAAATGATTTTCTAACAACAGATCTAAATGCAATAGCCTAACCAAAATGTTGATGGAGACAGACACCCCCATAAGAAGGCATTTTGCTTTATAATCCGTTATATTAATTCATAAAATGAGTACAAAGTGTTTACAGGATAGTACACAATTATAGAAAAAGCACCTTCAAATAGTTGATATAATTATCAATTAGTAAATGATTTATGGAAAAATATTCAAACTGCATAAATATACATGAGTAATCTCCCTTTGTTGGCCATACTGTATGTGAACTTCCTCAATTTTCTCCAAAAAATAACTATATTTGGTTTCGTTGCATTAGTGAAAAGATTTTCAGAATTTGCCTTATTTACAGTTGTCAATATTAGATAAGACATGCAAAAAAATGATGCAATTTTTTACTCCTCACACGTCTAATCTCATATATTCTTTTTTCATAAAAAAAGAAAATATTTTGCCTTAAAAAACTTTCCAGGGAAATAATCCTCGGAAAATATTTCTAATTGAAACCCATCACTAGAAAAAAAACCACATGTTGTAATTTCCATAGCTAAATAAAATAACTGACTGTTACTTGGTCATAATCTCCTGTAATCCTATCATTGTCAGACCTATTAGAAATTTTAGTCATTTTAAATTCAACTGGCAAGCATTTGCATTATTTTTTCCTACTTCTTGCATAGGCCCTACAGTGTGCAAACTATCCTATTAATAAAATTCCTTTACACTTCATAGAAATGAGAATAGTTAAACAGAAATTACAGTTTTTAATTACTGACAACATTCACTTGTTGAAATTTTGAAACAAAACTTATCATACAACTTAAACCTATCTTTAACACAACTTTCATTTAAGTTCAAATCTCTATCAAAAATGATAAAAAATTTAAACAGGAAAGATACTGTTCCAGTACTAAGGAAAATAACATTTAATTCATATCATCATGTTTATCATTCCATGAACATCATGAATACTGATTGTCAAGTGTAGAGAAGAAATAATTCCTGTATTTTGTGATATTATACATGTAGCTACAATAAAAAATATTACCTCTTTATTATTCCAACATGAAAACTCAAATCCATAGACTGTCAAGTCAAAACATTCCAACATGAAGATGATTAACATATCTGACAGGCTGCAAAAAGATCTAGGTATTGTGAAAACAGTGTTATTTACTCCAATAATTTACAACAGAAAATTTAATTGCACTTATTTATATTTTAAGAATTAATTGCACTTAGCATTGCATAACAATCGAGATTGCACATTTCCTTGAGCATATCAATAAAACTGCACTTCCTTTAAACATATAATTTGATGAAAACATTGTATCAACTTTTATGTTGCAAAATCTGATAGACCGTTAGTCAGAACATACATCTAAATGTATATATATATACCACATTTATCCCAATGAAATCTACCCCGCTTTCCAATAAGAGGGGCATCCACTGGAGTCAGATAATGACACACTCAAGCATCTGATTCTAATATTGTTTAAATACAGGTTGAATAACAAATGTACCTGACCACATTTAATACTATCTCTTTAAAGACTTCAGACGAAGAGTACAGTTGAAACCAGTACATATTCTGAAGTTATGAAAAAAAGAACAGAGAATATGAAAACATTGGACATATGCTGTGCTGGCAAGTCCTTCATACCTTGAGAAAGAGGGGGTAATCAATGTGATAAATATGCTGTATATACATGTATATATGTCACTTGATTTTATGTATCTAAACCTATAAAATAAATCAAGAATTCCATTTGCTTTTCCTGATAAACTGAAGTTTGATAGTGGACATAACTTATGTAATTTTTAACTACCTGTCAAGCATACGGAAATTAATTAATCAACATTATATGATAGAAAATAAATACATGACAATATGCAAAAAATTTTGCATGAAAAAGTGAATACAGAAATATTGTGAATACATAAAACATAAAATTCAATGTCCTCCAAAGGGAAGTATCATTAGGCGAAAAACAAAAACAGTAAACACACTCTAAATTCATAAATTTTCGGCCCCTTGACCTTTATCAAGTGAAAGACGATACTTGATAAAGGCCAAGGAGCCAAAAATTTCTGAATTTAGAGTGTTTACTTTCTCTTTTTTTAAATACATAAATGGTGTGAAAACAAAATGAACTGCAAATAATACAGAAATACTATAAAAACATAGAAAATACAGAAATACTGTGAGAACATTACAAGGAAATGTGACAAGACTACAAGAAAGATGCCAGTTCACAAAAAAAGATATATTTCTTGTCTGGCAATAATCAATTTTACTACCATGTTTTGTAGTAAAAGACACAATTTCTAAATCAATGTGCTATAAGTGTAAGTTTAGGGGACAGCCAACATACGTAAATAAAACAAAAAAATTTGGAATCTTTTTAATGCAACATTTTAAAAGAAATTGCAATAAAAATGTAAGTATACGAACGACAAACTTGATACAATAAACATTACATACAAAATATAGTGTCATGTTAATTCACTAATTGTTTCTTACTTGTACATAAAAGAAAGAAAAAATATGTGTTTAAGAAACACCATGCTCCCAAAAAGAAATTCATTCAGGAGAAATTTCAAGTCCCATAACTCTGGCAAATATTGATCATAAATCAAACTGAAATGAGATCCCATTGATGCAAAACAACATACGAAATTCAGTTAACCGACAGACAAATAAAAAACAATGCGCCAAACAAAACTTCAATATGGCCAGCACATATAAATATCTGTACACAACACCACTTATTGATAATAAGACATGATACTATAGGTCTGTTAAGGCAAATTGGCACATGTTTACAAACACAATGAGTCTAAAAATTATAACAGGGGTGACAGAATTGTTTTCAGCAACGTAATTATATTAGCTACAGTATCCTACAATATGGAGTCACATTTTACCTGTGCAATCTTATTTTTGGAAAAAAAAAAACATATTGTTTTGGTTTTTGACAGAACCCAGATGTGCCAATTTACCTTGGTAGACCTATACAGTGTGTTATGAAAATGTCATTAAAAAGAGAGACAACTCTTACACGGTCTATTCTCTTATCAATCCATAAAAGCACAAAATTGCTGTGTAGATTCAAAACATATAATGATAACAAAAACAAATATGACCTACATAAACACATGAAACGTGTAATGATTTACTTGCTAGGTACTGAAACACAATTATACATAACAGATAAGAAACCTTTTTTTTTTCCTTCTAAATATTTTTATACCTTCAACTGAATAAAACAACAGCAAAACTGCAATTCCCCTATTTTTTAAATATTATAGATATGTAACAGGGACACACTTCCTTTACCATCACAGAAATAAAATTACCATAATAGGATATGCTTGACAAACACAATACATTGTATGCTCAAGCATGTAATCAATAAACTACAATGTTTTAAGTGATAGGCATTAATCACTCTGACATTCTACAAACTGTGACTATACAGGGTGTTTCAAAAAATATGTCCCCCCCACTTCAAATGTCCATAACTTTGCACAGACATATGATAATCAAATCATTAGAAAAAGAATTTAATTGACAGTTTATGATTAATTAAATCCAAAACCTGTAAGGTCAGAACTTACTTTACCATGTCATCAATGACATGATCATAAATTAGCATAATTTGGTTTTACTACCAAGCTTAATGAAGAACCTTCATTTCGATAGTGTTAAATTTAATTTTGAGTATGCCCAACATGCCCAAATTATCTTGATGACTTAAAACAGGCAATAAGGATAAATTTGGAAAGATTCCATTGGATAAACTTGTAAATTTAAAAAAAAAATGTTAATAGATAAGAATGCGGCTAACTTAAAGGATATTTAATGTGTATGCATTAAAAAGTATGTACCAAAAGAATTGTTATGAAACACTCTAATATGTTATAACCCTTACTTTGATATGTAGCTTGTAACATATTCTACTGAACAGTAAAGTCGGGACATGTTTTTTTAAACACACTATAACTTATATTAAACCAAAGCTTTGTGATTGCTTTTGATATAGAAACGAATTAGTAAACCAAGCAACGCTTTAGCATATATACAATTTTTATATCAACCCCAAAAATTTACATACCAGAACATGTACTGCTTACATGTAGATTAGTAGTTCTTGTTATCAATATTTCTATTGTAAAAGCAAACAAAAATTTACAACAATACATGTCTTTATGAATGTTTCACAATGTGAATTTTGTGATATAAAATATCATATAAAATAGAATAATCTCATTCCAACCAATTCCCATGTGGTTGCTTAAGACAGGTGGTCTCTCAAAAGAGGTTTTATTTAAAGTATCATTTAACCAGGTGGATTTCAGAATGTGGTCTTAAAAGACAGGTGGTCTTTCAAGAGAGTGGTCTTTCAAGACAGGTTCCATTGTAGCTGCTTGTATTACTTTAGGTTGACACAACAATTTTCAACTCATTGTTATAACAAAAATCGTAATGTTTTTGCAAAAATAAATTCTGACCTTACACAAGTCAGTGAAATAGCACTGTTTAATTAACAATAAATAAAATTCTAGAGAAGCATTGCAAACGAAATAGATTGTCTGAAAACAAACATACTGTTTTATATCTCTAGATAACACCTCATTACATATTGGGGACACCATGATTTAAATGACAAGCCTTGATTAATTTCATAACATGTTAAACAAATGTATGGATGGCAACAGACAAGATATGTAAATGAGTAAACACAAATTTAGCACCATTGTATGGCTTTCATTGTAAATAATGATTAAGTTTAAAATTACTTAAAATCTATTAGAAATATCAAATCAAAGTAATTATTGCTTTAAATCAAAATGATGACATCATTTCAACTACTTCTAGAAATCATAACTATTTTATTCTATATAACCCTATCCAATTTTCCTGAAATGTGTTGGTAAGTAGATAGATTTCACTTCAAGGTCAATAAATTCAGAATTTATCAAAGGCCTATAAATTCAGAATTTATCAGAGGTAAATAAAGAAGACATTGGTAAAATAGATAAAAACAAAAATGCTGGGCTTTAGCACTTTTTTGGTCAATCACCTGGAGCACATCAAACAACTTATTTTTATTTTTGGCCATAGTGTACTTATCATAACAACCTTTTAAAACAAACTGTATACCTGGAAATTTTCGCCCCTGATTACTTTTGCACTAATTGTACGTCGGAAAACACATTCATCCTATTTTAAATCCACCCTAAATCACCATAGTCTCAAGGAAGGTACATGTATGTATGTCCATGCTTCAGTTATGTATCTTGAAAATTTGGCTTTCATTTTAGATTTGCCCTCTAATCTAAGGGCAAAAATGGCAAAAATTAAACAGGAGTAATGTTTTCCAGGTATACAGAATCACAACAACCACCTAAAACAGCAACCATCATTTGATGTAGCTTAGTTCTGTAACAATCACACAACCACTATTTTATATATTGCTTAGTAAGGTCATACAAAAAATATTCGATTCTCAGACAACTGATTTTTAAAATATGGCAAGCTTTATGGTTTTTTTTTCATAATTTATCATTTTTATTTCAAATCCCATATGAATAGGCTTTTTCATACTTTTAGGGATTTTTGCCCTACACAATTCTGTTTAAATATGAAATTTTCTTTGAATGTATGTATTTATCATTGTTCAATTTTGTCCAAAGTAAAACAGTCAAACTCCATGGAACTACTTTTTTTTTTACTTTGACATTAGAACTGACAATAAGTCTTTATATTTGATTATGTGCCTGAAAGTATGCAAAACTTGTGTGTATCAAAAGGACTTTTGTCATCTTTCTAAAATAAGGTGGGTGGGAGGGTTTTTTATTCTACAGCAATGAATACAATCCAAAGGCAAACATTTCAGAGGCAGCAAGGCATTGTCTGAGAATCAGATATATTTTTTTCATTTAGCCTAATGTACTGTAGGTTTGATGTCAGAATCAAAACACGATTTTGCAAGTAAATATACCTCTAGAAACAGATAATTTAACATAGTTAACTCATCAACCCTTGGAGTCCATTTGAACTCAACCAAATCAGTGAATATTGTGGTCTACTGTCATAATTCAGAGGTTAACAAGTTAATATTGCATGTGCAGTCATGTAGAAGTTACATTCTAAATCATGCACTCCTGGCTTCTGACTATGGAATTTACCATTCTTTGAAATGGGTGAGTTCAAATGTGGCTAGAGGAGTCAATGTCAATAAACAAAATTTACACGAGATTCTAAGGATCGTACCAACAATTGACTGAATACATTATTTTGTGAGATCCTTTTATCTTTTGGATATACCACTGTACTAACATACCTAACCTAACAGTTAACTTGGCACATTTGAGAAACATTAACAATATGTAAAAACAAAAAACAACAAAAACAAACTACTGTGGAACCTTGTTGTCTCAAAGTTCACAGGACAATCCCTATAGCTTAGAGATGTCAGGAATCTGAGTTAACTGAAATTCTAATTAATTTATATTTATCTATTAACCGGGATTTTCCTATCTCCAAAATTCTGGGTCCAGGGTCCATAAAATTGGGAAATTATATAACATTTTAACTACAACAAAAGAAGTTAATTAGAGACATGTATCTGAAAATACTTTATTCTTCAATTTGAAACACCAAATTGGGAATTTTTGCACATTTTTTAGGAAAATACAACCCATTTTTGCACTGGGAATGGGTCCTGTAACGACCCAAAAATGGCCTAGGAAAATCCCTGATCAATCAAAATTGGGACTGGCCATTCAACATTGATATAACCAAAATTTCCACTCATCCAATTTCTACATAATGAGATTCCAATGTACATAGCAAAAAAAAAAATCATACTCACACAGTGAGATGTCATCACACAGACACATACATACATGTATGGTAAATCTCAAATTTAACAAACTCAGTTTCTACAAATTCCTACACTAGACATAGAAAATAATTCCCAACTAGCATTTTATACATCTTAAGTAATAAACAATTATTTGTAGGATAACTTTCTACTATGAATTTCTGTATTAATCAGACAAGTTTTATGCATATACAATGTGTTGTAGACTTTTTATACTGGAATCTCGGCTGACACAGACTGGAAAAGTGATATTCACCTCAGTCAATATCACTTCCCTGGAGTTGATAAATCAAGGTGTCACCCTCATTAAAGTCAATAATTGTAAGAGTATTACATTGTATATTTACTTGCATATGCCTCTATCGCCATACCATTTGCTTATGCATTACATACACATTAACGGAAATGGACTGGCACTACTTTCATTTCCTTCAATCTAATGAACAACCTGTTCATACAGCAATTAAACATTCTTATATATCCCACTAAAGTTTGTTAAAATCAAGTTTTACTGTACAGAATGTTCATAACATTGCGAGTACATCAAAAAACATGTTAGAATGGATGAAAATGATGGCAACTGTACAAAAAGGTGATGATTTATCAAGAAACTTTGAGATTTACTCATAATTTTGCAAAGCACATATTCTTCATGCCAGAATCTAAAATTGTTACAGGTTTTAAGGGTAATATATGAAATTTTATAAATTACTGAAAATTGTTTGATAAAATATAATTATTACATCGTACTTTACAGAAATTGGAATGATCCAGTTTTTTTTATAATTTCATATAAAATATTCATAACTTCCAAAATATTACTTTGAAATGTACCTTACAATTGAAAACCAAAATTCTTCCTTACATCAAGGTGGAATTTGAGTAACAATGTTATCAGACAGAAGGCATATACAAGTACAATACCAACATTATAAACTGGACCTTCTAGTTAACATACAAACAGGACCTTATAATATAGAAAAACAGGGCCTTATAGGTAAACAGAGCCCTCCAGTTAAAGTTACAAACAGAACCTTATAGTTAAACAAAACCTTCTAGTTAACTTAAAACAGGACCTTATATTTAAACATGACCTTCTAGTTAAACTTACAAACGGAACCTTAATGTAAAGTTACACAGAACCCCCAACATATACAAATGTACACATCCCCTGATCACAAAAAGGATCTACATGTACATATACATGTAACTTCATGAAGTTGGCCCTCTAAAAAATTTGACCATTACGGTATATCAAACTTTCACAAGTGGTAATTCACTTCTTTATAGCCTTCAAATATGTTTTAATGAAAAATTATGTATTTATGAATATTCAACAGAATTATTAGGAGTGTAAAATCTATGAACATGTATCAATCAAGAGAGAGTTACATTTCTGATATGTTTATGAATTATCTTAAGATAACATTTTTGGTCAAATTAAAACGATACCCTGGGTGTATACATTTTTTTTGCTGGATCCAAAACAATTTAAGTTGTCAATGTTGGACCATTCCATTTTCCAGCAACAAAAATAAAATAAAGGAATGGAAAGGAAAGTTGCTAACAAATTGAAATGCTTTTCGTGAAAATAGCTGACAGAATTTGTCATCTGTCAGCTTTTATTGAAAGGTATATGTTGTTACTTTGGTATTCATTCCTTGTATTCATCAATAATATGGTATCTGGACTGAATATTACAGCGTTTCGTAGAGATGATGCATTCAGTCTATTTACAGCCAAATTTACAGTAATTTTCTTAAGTAAAAGTACATAAATACTTTGATGATGCATTCTATTTTCTGTAATCCTTGTGTGTCACCATCACAAAAAATATTCCTCCTCTGTATTTCCTTACAATAATTATGTCATTCATGATTGCTGATAATCCTTCCTCTGTTATATAATATATAATGTAGCTTAATATCTATCACTCTTTTTTGTCTTTGCGTCTTAACTTTGGCATTGATGGCACTTTAACGTTTGTAACTACAGCTGACCCAACATCATAGCTTTTTCCTGCAACCCACTTAACTCCGCCCACTCCATATCCAACTGCTCCAGAGGCAGTGCTGTAAATTCCGCTTGACATTCTCCAAAGCAAGTTTCCCTTTTGTGTGGGTTCTTGATGGAAAATATAAAGATAGACATATTTTAAATCTTTTAAAAACATGAACTTGTACACAGACATACAAGAGTACATTTTAACGGCATTTAGTATACAAAAATTACACTGCTCATCTAACACCAGCATATTTTATATCTTCCCAATAATCCTCGCCTCAACCAATCTTCTTAGCCACTGCACTGAAAATAGACTAAGCCCCAAACAGGGTGAAGTTTGCAAGAAAAATACTGGACTAGTTAATCCAGCATCTGGAGCATAGCATGTGCTAAGAACCATCAGACACATTTGTTTTGCCTCAGACTGAAATGTCGGCATTTCATTGGGTATAAAGAGTCATGTGACTGTCTTCCATGGTTCTACGTATGGTCAAGAGCAAAAAATAGATGGCAATGGAGGATGATCTGATACACAATGGAACTAATTCATGTACCACACGATAACCGGTCACGTTTGTGCTGTACTAGTATCTCCAATGGTGATGGAACTTAACTCTACGTAATATTTCCGCTGAAATGACGTTACCATGTGATATCGTCTGCTAACATCATTACGTTAGTATTAGAAACAATAGTCCTGCACAAACGTTATCGGGTATCAAGTGGTACATAAATTAGTCCCATACTGTGTACAGTGGCATTTCCTAAATGAGAATATGGTCCTCGACAATAAAACAGTTATTACATCTATTACTGATCGTCCACAGGAATGGTGGTCAAAAACAAACCTAATAACTAATGACATTTATGTTTTGTTGATCACTTGATGTATGAGTAGAAGTGACAGTTAAACCTGACCTCAACAAATCTTCTTAAATGGACACTGATGCCAACAGCAATGCTGACATTGGTGCGATGGCATAAGCATGTAGCATAACTTTGGATGACTGATCCTATTTCAATCACTTGTGCAAGTCACACATCTCACAGTTGTGACTTAAACCAAAGGTCTCACAACACGGTAGGCTTAGCAAGTTAAAAATTCTTAAACCCAAGGTCTCACAGCAAGGTGGGCTTGGCAAGTTAAAAATTCTTAAACCAAAGATCTCACAACACGGTAGGCTTGGCAAGTTAAAAATTCTTAAACCCAAGGTCTCACAACACGGTAGGCTTGGCAAGTTAAAAATTCTTAAACCCAAGGTCTCACAACACGGTAGGCTTGGCAAGTTAACAAATTCTTAAACCAAAGGTCTCACAACACGGTAGGCTTGGCAAGTTAACAAATTCTTAAACCAAAGGTCTCACAACATGGTAGGCTTGGCAAGTTAACAAATTCTTAAACCCAAGGTCTCACAACACGGTAGGCTTGGCAAGTTAACAAATTCTTAAACCCAAGGTCTCACTACACGGTAGGCTTGGCAAGTTAAAAAATTCTTAAACCCAAGGTCTCACAACATGGTAGGTTTGGCAAGTTAAAATATTCTTACTGTTTTAGCATTTCTGTCAGCAAGACAAGTGGAAATATATGGCACTTCACCTAAAAATAATGACTTCTCCATACCAGAGGAAAATCTGTAGCAAAAAACAATGATAAAACAAAACAAAAAATATTTCATCAAAGTTTTAATGTTTTCTTGTCACTGCAACATACCTGACATTTCATCTGTTTTCTTATCTGAGTAGTAATCAGGAACATCATTTTCTTTGATATTGTCAATTTCTTCATTCTCCAGTTCTTCCTCCTTCAGATCCTCTGCTTTAGTTACAACCTCAACCTGTTCCGAGGTTGGACCCTAAAATATATATATATATATATATATATATATAATGATATTTATTACAAAGCACTAAAACCAACAACACTATATATCCTGTAGTGTCAGATCTAAACTATAGATACAAGTCAGGAAAAGAATATATAAAGCACTAAAACCAACAACACTATATATCCTAGGGTGTCAGATCTAAGCTATAGATACAAGTCAGGAAAAGAATATATAAAGCACTAAAACCAACAACACTATATAACCTAGGGTGTCAGATCTAAGCTATAGATACAAGTCAGGAAAAGAATATATAAAGCACTAAAACCAACAACACTATATAACCTAGGGTGTCAGATCTAAGCTATAGATACAAGTCAGGAAAAGAATATATAAAGCACTAAAACCAACAACACTATATCTCCTAGGGTGTCAGATCTAAGCTATAGATACAATTCAGGAAAAGAATATATAAAGCACTAAAACCAACAACACTATATAACCTAGGGTGTCAGATCTAAGCTATAGATACAATTCAGGAAAAGAATATATAAAGCACTAAAACCAACAACACTCTAAATCCAAGGTGTCAGATCTAAGCTATAGATACAAGTCAGGAAAAGAATATATAAAGCACTAAAATGACTAACAACACGGAAAAAATAAATGTCAAATTTCGGGATGACCTGTCCCTTCATCAGGACAAAACTATTAAAATAACATGAACTAAAACCAACAACACTATATATCCTAGGGTGTCGGATCTAAGCAATGATATTTATAGACATACATGTATAAAATATTATATATATAACAAGAACTCTGGTGGACATTCCGTACATGCATATACATGTATCAACCTGTCTGCCTTCATTAGCAAAATGTTTATTTCAAATGATAACTGGGCAAACAATACATATACAATACAATAAGGCAAGGAAAAATGTGCAGACAGACCAGGAATCGAACCCAGGACTTTTCTAACACTAGCAGGCACTCTAAACAACTGAGCTATCTGGGCAGATACTCTCTGCAGCACAAAACTCATCCCCCCTTAACAATATTTCTGACCCCAGAAATCAACGAGACTCTTAACACACAAACCACAGTGAGTTATTAAGTTGGGCATCAAATGTAGTAGGCCAGACAAAATGTGCAGTCGGACTGGGAATCAAATCCAGGACCTTCCTAACACCAGTAAGTCGCAATGACCAACTGAGTTGGGCCGATACCCTCTGCACTGCTATATATACTATATGACATCACCAACTTTTGAACAACAACCAAGACAGTCACCAAATCTTCACTTGTACAATAATAATGCCATAAATGTGGCTCTTATATATATATTATATTATATATTATATATATATATATTACCTGAAAGTTACTTGTACTTTTGGTATCTGTTTAGTTTGGTATTTATTAAGTGAATTCAGGGATTCATATACAGCAACCCTTAAAATTGTTTCTGTCACAGAGTGTGATTATAGTCACTGTTTAGATATTGATTTTTGGCCCTGTGTTTGAAGTTGTACTCAAAATAAAAACACTGGCAATGTGATGAATGGTAAAGGGGTGTGATAAAAGGGGCAGGAGTGATACAAGGTATGTGTTTAAAGTAAAATGTATGTCTGTTATAAATGCCTCTACATGGTGAGATAACATTTTCTCTCACTTGAGACTGATTTGTCTGCAAATTTAGATGTCCAGAAAAATGTTATCTCACCCGCCCATTCCAAAACTACTTTTTTACCGTATTTTGGTTGTCTGTTTGTAAAAGCAGTCATTCTTTTATCATATATTATTCCATGACATCTAAATTCGCAGTCAAAGGTTTCTCGGGTGAGAGAAAGTTCTCATCTCATGGGTTCAAACCCCAGGATATAAGCTAATATAAGAAATTTGTCTGCTTAAATACATATTTCAAAGTAGCTTGGTGGATCTAGATATATTTGAATGGTCTATACAATGTATGCTTAGTAGTGGTACTGGTACTGTAACAGTTTTTTGACAATTTTTTTTATAATATATGTATAGCATAAATCTCTCTTTTTTTTTTAAGCATACAAATATGAAATTCTACATAATAAAAGGTTATCTTAATATCTTATAAAAATAGATTAAAAGACTTGGTTTGAGAGCTTCCTCGATTGAAGGGTCACGGTCCACTAGTCCAAAGGTTCACCAGTTTGAAGGTTCACTAGTCCGAAGGTTCATCAGTCCAAAGGTTCACTACTCCAAAGGTTCACTAGTCCGAAAGTTCACCAGTCCGATAGTGCCAGCCTCTGTAACCATTCCTGATGTTCAATGAATAGCTCTGCCTTCACGCATTAATCCTTCGATCCTTGCAAAGGTTCACCAGTCCAAAGGTTCGCCAGTCCGAAAGTTCACAAGATGTCAGAAGGTTCGCCAGTCCAATAATGCCAGACTCGGGTTCTTCCAGTATAACGTAGAAATGTGACCCCACCAAAAAAACACAGGTTCTTTGTTCTATGTAGAAATTACACCCAGTCAAAAAGAGAAAATAGACCCATACCGCACCAACAGAAAAATTTTGAAAATGCTCAAGTATTCCCTTTTTATCCATAATGCTTAGAAAAAGCTTGGATATATTTTGAAAAATTCAACCATAGAAAAATGGCCAGGGTATATTTTATTATGGAAATATGACCCAGTTATGTTTTTATGACATGCCAAAATCACAATGGGTTAAATGGGTTAATGGGTTAAACATATTTTCTTCAGTTAAGCCTAGTTTTTCCCAGTTAAACCTAGTTTTTCTCAAGTTTATATAGGATATGGGTTCAAGTTAGTTTTTCTCTTCTTAATCAGTTTTTCTCCTAACCCACATCAACAGCTGAAAAGATTTGGTTTACCTGAGAAAAACTACATTTAATAGTAGAAAAACTATGTTTAACTGAGAAATACTAGGATTAACTGTGCCAAAATCAAATTAATACTCATTTGTGGTGGAAATTTTCAGGTAAAGGCCTATGGGTGTTATTTCCCTTTTTAGTGGATTTTTTGGCAATTTTTGTTCATTCTCTTGAAATTAAAAAGTTATAAACTGGTAGTGAGAAAGTGAAAGATGCAATGATGTTTGGCATGCAAAAATCTATCCTTTTATGTGGATTTTTCTTGTTTCTTTTATCTTGAAAAGTATAATAGATAAGCAAAACTGTTTAGCATGCAACAATCTATAAAAATGTCAATAAAGCTGAATTTGTCAGGTTAACAGTTATGGGAGTTATTTTATGCCTTAAAAAATTATCTTAACAAAATATTAGTTTGTTTTTTCGAAATAATCCCCCCTAGATAAATATGATCTCTGGAAAACTTTATAGTACTTTGTGTTCTACACAATCTATTGGTTCCAATTATGTACACAATACATTTGATAAATCTTACAGAGTATTTGATTTCATTTGTATTAAAATACAATGTATTATAATAACAAAATAACACAGTCACTCGACTGGTATGGCTGGATGGGGACCGTTTGCCTATTCCTAAATCAACCTCAGTCCTCCGCCTCCGTCTTTTCTGTCAGACTGGTAGACCTTTGGACTGGCGAACCTTCAGGCTGATGAAGCTTTGGACTAGTGGACCTTCGGACTGGTGGGTAGTCCCTGATTGAAGTGCAGTGCCATTTTCCCAACTTTTATTGTAACAGATTCCAGACTATTATGTTGAGTGAAATTTTTTGGCTCAACAAGGGTAAACTGGTTGAAACCTATGTACATGTAATTATTATTAGGAATCAGCAAGTTTGTATCAATATGATTATATCCATAGGATTTGTTTGATTTAATAATTTAATGATTTTATTTTTTCTCGTGTCGTCATATCACTTCCCCCAGTGCTTGAAAATGAAATTTGGGAGAAATACAGATAAACTGACATAACAATCTAAATTAACTCTATCAACCCTACAGACCACAATGGACCACTCTAAACAATAGAAAAGACCATACTATCTAGAAACTTAGGGTTGAAAGAGTCAATACTTCATTTGGAAATTTCTGGCAGCAGCAGGCCTACATCTTTCAGGTTGTATAAGCAGGTGACATATAGGAAAATATCTTGTGATATCAAGTTACATGTAGTTATACCTGTATTTATAAATCGTCCGGGAACAATTACAGTACCAGTAGTACAGGTACTTGTTTCAATCAATCATTTAAATATCAATGAATGGGGGTCTAGAATTAAGTATAAAAAAGTTCTTGAAAAAAAAGACAGAAAATTTTGGCTCACATTTAAAGCTCTAGGCATTAGCTGTTTTCTTTCCAAGACAAATTTCTTTCCTTTTTTACTACTTAGATTATTATACAAAAACAAAAAAAAAGATACAGTAAAACCTGCTTTAGTGACCACCTGTGTATAAAGACCACCTGATGACAAAGACAAATCAACCTCTATATAACGACAACCTCCCTATACAGACTGGTTTTCTTGTGTCCCTAAGGTGGTCGTTACATACAAGTTTCACTGTATTTATACGTGTAGGCATAACAATTCTTAAAATCCTAAATATTTTGTGAAAATTGCTAGAGAAATTTAGTCTGGCACTTTTTTACTTGCAATTCATTAACTCACACTTACTATGTATATATGATCATGAATACCACACTGGACCTGACCTTATTTTCACACACACACACACACACACACACACACACACACACACACAGAAACAGAGAGAGAGAGAGAAAGAGAAAGAGAGAGAGAGAATGAGAGAGAGAGAGAGAGAGAGAGAGAGAGAGAGAGAGAGAGAGAGAGAGAGAGAGAGAGAGAGATTAATAACTATGTAGCCAGGTTTGAAACGTTAATTTATCGCCAATTTTACTGACCACTGATATGGCAATGGATGGTTTGAATTTTAGGTAACTTGTTTTATTTAATATTTTTAGTTATCAATATCATTAATCAATCTTCAACACAAATTTGTAAAAACAGCAATACCTTTCTGAAATGCATGTAAAAGAATTGTCACATATTTATTTTAACATATAGCTGTTAGCTTTATATATCATTGCTATTGTTAATAAGTTTATTTACAAATGTCCGTTATTCTAAATCTAACTTTTTATTTCATGTGTTGTCTCACTGTAAGTGATTCCCCAACATCAATGGGGATTAAAAGATGTAGGTGCTGAAATGACAACGTGAGTCAATGTTTACAGGGTATTGTACACAACATCCAAGTATTTTGGGAACACCAGACACTAGTATTTCTATACACAGCGGTAACAATAAACAAATATTTTAGCACATACTTCTCTGCTGAATAAATTATATTTGTTGTAGTACTAAATGAAACATTAAACATCTGGTTTGTTTGTTTATTGTTGTTTAACGTACCACTCAAGAATCTTTCACTTATATGGAGACGTCACCAAATGTAAGTGAAGGGCTTCAAATTTTGGCCTATGCTCAACACTTACAGCCAGTGAGCATTGAGGGTTTTTTAATGAGCACCCTCAGTGAAAAATGAAAATTTCTGCATTTATAGAACTCATTGTTCTAAGAACAACATCGAAAACCCCATAAAAATCAGTAGGCCTGTTCTCGAGATATTGACTGCCAAAGTGAGCGTTTTTTTCCTTCTTTCGAAAAACTAATTAAGAGTAATTCTCTGTAAAGACCAAAGAATTATCAAAGTGCTGAGAAATGTTATGTCACAGAATACGCTCATATTTACTATATATGTTTATTATAGAATACTAAAACATAATATTGATTTTAAAATTGAAAAAAATATATGTTGTTGCCATGGCAAGAAAGAGTTGTTTTTCACAAGATTTGTCCTCTTTACCATATAGAAAAAGGCATTTTTGCATAGTTTCAACACTTTATTTTTATTTAACATACAAGATATATCAATAATGTAAATATTTATTTGAATCACTTTGATTAGACATTCAAAACAATAAAATCCAAAGTGATAATCAGTACAGAAGGTATTTTGCCTAACAACTTAAAGATAGGGGTTTCTGTAATTATCCAATTACAAGAATTTTATGAATTTTTGATTTTTCAAGACTTTACCCCCCAAAAACGCAGCATAGAAATTTTAAGATACTTTGACCTAAAGTTTGAATAAGTCTTATAGAACAATATATCATAAAATCAGAGCGGGTATTTTTTTTTCGTTTCTTAGCAACGGTTACTCAAAGTTTGGCTATTTTAAGAATTTTCAACGTATAAAGTTCAACTTAATTTCTCCTATCATTTCAAATCTTCATAATATTTTTAAATCTAACTTTCAAATATAGTAAATAACATATGTCGAGATCATAATATATATAATTTCATTATATACTGTATTAGCAATATAATATACCTAAATATACCATACCCCCAGATTTCCGCGTCCGTTCAAATCAGGACTCCGACATTGTCTCTTTTCGAACCGATTTATAGCATATCGTAAATCTTGACTTTTACACTAAATATGCTATTTAATTGTCATTTAATAATATTTAGGGACACCTATGATCATATACAATAATTATATTCAATTTATCTTAAGTCACAAAGCTTCAGATTATTTTAAATTGACCCGACATCTCAAATCCGCCACTGAAATCTGACTACTAATTTTAGTGTGCTTTCAACAGCCAAAATCTAGGAAATCTAAAACGAACCAAAATTTGAGTAATTTTTACTGAAAATAATTCAGAAAGATGTCATTAATTATCATTTAAAAGATTGCTTAAATACAATAAGAACTGAGTGAGAAATCAACGATTATTTATTTCGAATCCGCCGCTAATCAAATCCGAAAACACTATACTATCAGGAATCCCGACATTAGCATCTTTTCGATCCGACTCTGTAGTATTACTAAGCGATTACAAATTATGATTGCTAACGAAAAATAAGTGATTTTAGTGTCATTTAATGGTATATTTAGAAGGATGTTATCATAAACAATTGTGATATATACTTTACTTAAAGTTTAAGTATAACAAATTAACTTAAATCGATCCAATACCTCGACTCCGCCGTCGAATCCGACTACTAAATTTAGTGTGCCAACGTATGACAATGTCACGTAAATCGAGTCCAAGATAATTTTGTATAATTTTCTATTTTGAATGATGTAAAATACCACAATAAAGATACACTACAATTATTGTGTTCTTTGAAGAAATCGACAATTATTTGTTCGATTCCGTCTCCGCCTCCGAATACTACTTTTAATGACCGCCTTAATCAACGTGAGATAGACGCTCTAGTTTATTGCAAACGTATCATGGTTATTTTTTAGCGCATAACAGACCACGATTTCGACTGTATTGACAGAATGGAAACGCAAAACATTTAAATTCCGGTTTGAGAAAACGGGTAGCGATAGATGTGGACGTAAAAAACACCCAAAACCTAAAAATTGGTCGTATTTGCGAGTGATTTGGTTGCATTATTAATCTATGTTTATTGCAAGTACGATTTCTTGTATCCACATGTAGTACCGAGTTCACATAAGCTGTTCATTTCCAATTTTATTAAAGGGTTCTCTTTTTGCACGGATAACAAATTATGTCGATGTTGTCCAATGAATTATTAATTAGTAACAAAAATACCCACTGAGATATTTTGCTGTTCGTTTCTACTAATGTTACTAAAGTCACTAGAGATAAATGAGCGATTTCCTATGCTGCGTTTTTACAGAGGCCTGATTTAAATTTGCACGGGATTTCCCTATATTAACCTAAAAAACCAACTTTCAAATGGTTTTTTTAAAAAAACGGAGGCATTACGATCCCCGATATTTTCTACCTTGTTATATAAACATGTTAAGATCAATAATTAATACAAAAAAGTGCTGTCAAAACTGACAAATATCACATTTCATTAATTTTACGTAATATGGCTATTTCCATTAGGTTACGATATTCAATATAGATAAATGACCGTTGCTATGGTAACGAGGAAGTTTTACTGGGAAAAAATTGTAAGGTTTTGTTACTCTCATGCCAGGCTATCATTGTAACCAGCTGCCTTCAAAATTTGCGATATACCATTTCTGACCATTTTTGGTCTTTACAGAGAATTACTCTTAAGAATTCTTTCTACTTCTGGCAAACTTGTGAGTTTCACTGTGACGTCACAGAATGGCCTTAGGATGACTACTGGCATGGCAGAAATCAAAAGTGGACAGGAAAGGGAGCCATATTCATCATTAGTAAAATCACAAAATTTACCAAATACATGTAAATCATTATTTTGACACGTTTAAAATGTATGAAATCATTTTCTTTGAATGCAATCATATAACGAACATGATTTTGGCTTTCTATATACCTGCCAATGGCAATGGCAATTGTACCGGGTGTTCCTTGAACGACGTTACTACCATTAGAAGTTTTCAGCTTTTTCTCTTGACTGGATTCCCGCAGGTGAAAAAAGAGAACTTTGTTGGCTTCTCACGAACGAGATTTTGGATCGATTTCAAATTTTCAACAAAGTTATGCGTTTTTGCATCAAACTCGAACCGTTTTTAGCGTTCGGGTATACTTTAATACAAACACTGAAAGGAAACAAAATACATTTGCTTAAAGGTATCAGCGATGTATAAAGTTATGTTAGCTTTATATATCGCTGCAGGTATATTAAGCTTGACAGTAACAACCCTTTCTGTTTACCTTGAAAATGCATCCTTTGATGGACTGGTATATCGACGTCATTATCGCAGAGAAAGTATATCACACGATTCTGTAAAGTAGGCCTATTTCAGAAGGAAAAATGTTCAGTGAATGGCGCAATGCCTTTTAGTGAACAAAACTAGCTTTGCTTTAACTGATCAAAATAGTTCAAGGTATTGAAATTATACTTATATCTACAAATACTAAGTTAAATTGCTGTCTGCCACGTTGTTTTTCCTGCAAATTCGATGTGGTTTATTATTATATTTGTTAAAACACTTTTGATTGGACCTTGTATTACGGTATCTATTTTACAAACGAATAACATCTACTGTTATAAATCCATATTTCGACCTTCACCTTTTCCAAAACAAAAAGTTATAGGCTGTTTTCATATTTAATGGCTAATAAAATATAGTGTATTTCATTTAACTATAGATTTATACAGATGTTGTGTTTTACACAGCTGCAATCAACCAATTTAATTTATCTATCTATCTATTGATCACCTATCTTAAATGTATCTTAAATCAATCAATCAATCAATCAATCTATCTATCTATCTATCTATCTATCTATCTATCTATCTATCTATCTATCTATCTATCTGTCTGTCTGTCTGTCCGTCCGTCCATCCATCTGTCTGTCCTGTCTATCTATCTATCTATCTATCTATCTATCTATCTGTCTGTCTGTCTAATTATTGACTATTCATAATAAGTAGGCCGGTTTATTCGTCTATTTACTCATTCATTAATTAACGTATTCTCATTATCCTCGTCTTTCTCTAAGATAATAAAAACATTTTCGCGGTATTTGGAATGACGACCCTAAATGAATAACTTCATAAAATACTAGGAACCGTTTAATGACTCTATTTATTTTCACTATGTGTAATTAACGTATTGTAAAATTATCCTCGTCTTCTCTAAGAACAAAAATAATACAGATATTAAAAGCTCCATGGGGAATGAAGTGTAAATGAATAACTATATAAAATATACTCTATAGAACCCTATATGATTTATATTTATTTTATACGATGTGTGCTATGTGTGCTTTTATCTGTGTAAAATATGATATATATATATATCATATGATCCAGCGATATATAAAGCTAATATTAGCTTTATATATCGCTGATATGATCTATGTGTTATGCAGCTTCATAACAGATTACATAAATATTTTATATGTAACCCATATAATAAAGCCTAGCGGCATTTTGATTGGCTATTGTGCAGCTAACTGAACTACTTTTATTCACTACGTAGGCAGACTTCATTCATCTGAAGGTTGGTAATGACGTCACTTGGTGTTTGTGACGTCACTTGAACATAAATAGGGACAATCGAATAAAACATGTGGTGTAGATGATTTTTTAAGCGAATTTGTTGTATTCAAGTCGGCAGTTTTGCTAATTTCAACATTTGATAAAGTATACCTAGATGCAAATAGCAATTTAAAATGTAGGCCAAATGTGTGTATTCAAATACACGTATAAGCAATATTTGCAATATGTTTTGTGCACTTATTTCTGCGCAAGTATTTTACTTATTTAAAAACAATCTGGTCAACTCAACAGAAAGGAGAATATAGATTCTCATCCCCAGTCATCAAATAATGTCGTTTTTATCGCATATGTTTGATCATATGATAAAAGAATCTGTCACAAGTTTTCATTCATATCACATTTATGATACTCGTTATGAATTTTCCATTTTCGCTCGCCAGAGGCTCGCAAAGTGGAAAAATAAAAAACTCGTATCATAAATGTGATATGAATGGAAACTCGTGACAGATCATATATATATATATATATATATATATATATATATATATATATATATATATATAATTATAGTGGTCTTTATATTTACTAGGATCGACTCGGCTTCCCAGATTGAAGTAGTAATATCCCGCTATCGCAATCATATATCCGCGACGGCCAAATGATCCGATATGCCAGAGCAAGTCCTCCATACGAATATTTCATATACAGAGGGAAACGGTCGGTACAATTTGCCTTGCTTGCAATTACTATGTTTTACTGAATGAATTGTTGATTTACCTGTTCGGTGGCGCTTTTGGCACCATCGACAACTACAAATAAGTAATTGTCATGGGGATATCGAGAATCGCGTTTGATATCAACGTTCCGAAAATTCTACGGTCGGTATAATTATCTTGTTTGCAGTTATATAGTGTGTTTCACTAAATGGAATGTTGATTTAAGAATAATACACTGTTTGATTACGTCATAGATACATTAGGGGATATAACTCTTGAAATAGACCTATTTTGATATTGTAAGAATTTGCTGAAAATAAGTATAAAGAAGTATTTTGATGATATTTTTTCAATGAAAATTAGCAGTTCAAGGTATTTTGGTAAGATGAAGGCAATAGTACAGAGAGGCTTTTTGCCATGGTAACACAATACCAGCTTGTGATTGGTCAAAACTTTGATAGTGTCAGATTTTCATGAAAATTGGTACTTTGGGGTATTTTCGTATTAGGAATTCAATGGCAGATGTTATGAAAGTGTTATTGCTATGGTAACAAAATAAAGGCCATTGATTGGTCAAAACAAAGATATTTTCAGATTTTTCTCTACATATTATGTATTGGCAATGTGTCAATACTATTTCTCTAAAAAGGGGTATTACTTTGCCGTGTATATTGAAAATTAACATGGGTAGATATCTATTTTTTTTGTTTAAACAACATATAACAAATGTATTAATAAAAGAAACCTGTCAGTCTAGTATTGTGTATTAGCATAAATTTTGGGGAAACAAGGGGTGGGGTACTACTAAACCGTATTTACTGAAATTCAACATGGATAGATATTTATTTCTTTTTATTAGACAACATATTTTATGTTGCATTAATAAAAGAAATCTGCTAAACTAGTTTTGCACACATTTTATTTCGTAATATCTATTTATTTATGCAACGGAGCTATATTTTCCTCTGCCAAAATGCAATATAGGATACGCCAAATAGGCTAATGTTTTGCTAATTAAAGCTTTGTATGCTATAAATTGTGCTTATTTTGAAGAAAAATCATTGTTTTGGCAAAAAAAAAAACAGTTTTGTATATATCAATGCCCAAAATTTAGTTAATATGTTAAAATTGATGGTGTCATATATGAATTCATTGATTTCCTTTCTGTACAGTTTTGTATGGATATTACACATCAATGTAAAAATTTTAAAATATGGCTTTTTTGCTTTGAATTAGTATTTTTTGGGATATATTCAGTAAAAAAAAGAAAGAATTTTGAGGTTTGCACACATACATCCATGAGAATTCCTTTATAGGGGATCATCCTTAACTGTTTGATAGCGGTTGTTGAGTCGTCTGCACTAATTGTGACGAGGATTATTCCTCAATTATTTCATTTAAATTTAACTGTGTACTCACGGCGGGTGTGACCGGTCAACAGGGGATGCTTACTCCTCCAAGACACCTTATCCCACCTCTAGCTTTCCAAGAGTCCGTGTTTGTTCAATATTAACAAGATTTGCATATTGTATCCTGGACATCCTGAAGATTAATATTTTGGTATCTCTTATTTTTATAAATCATAATGAACGGTATGCAAAGATTCATTCAAAATTTTAATTGAAATGTGATAATGGATATTTGATTTTTTTCACCACTGTTATAATTACATAGCCTAGATACCACAACAAGCTGTTGAAGAATTTATTCCATACTTTTCAATATTAAAAATTGTTTTACTGATATAATAATATCCATCTATACAATCTGGTGCCGTGGACATATCAACTGATATCATTTTCCCATTTTCCCATTGCATAATATATCAAATGAACTATTTCAAGTGGCTGTCACGAATATACGCCTTCATAAGTATTTATGAAGTCAATTGTATTTATTTTTATCTGATCACGATATATAAACACCTAACTGTTACTATCTGATTTGTGATTTAATTTTCATTTCAAGTTTTATTTCTGAGAAGCAACAACTTTTCTCTGCAGTATTATTTTGTTGACCCACTTGCTTTAAAACTAATTTTTTGTTTATAAATTAGTATTTATCAATACCTACAAATTCAACAATTTTTAAAATGTTAGAAATGTCTGTCCACTGAACTTATAAATACAGAATTACAAACTTGTACGATGTGTATCATAATATGAATATATTCATACGTCATCTTTAATTCTATTTCGAATACAATGAAGGCCCACAACAGAAGCAGGTACCCACACGTACGAGTATACCATGACAGTCTATATTCTTCCTTAGTACTACAGTGGAACCTCGTTATTAAGACCACCCAACTGACTGATTCAATGTGGTCTGATTAGTGAGGTGGTCTGTTAAGTGAGGTTCTTCACTTATTAGATATTTATTAAGAGACTGAAAATTTGTGGTTTAAAACGTAGGGTGATCTTGTCCTCAGCTAAGGTGTCTTCAGGCGAGGTTGTACTGTATATGTACCAGCGATCAACATTATATATCGCCTATCTGGGGAAACGTTTATTATGAAGTTCATGAAAACTAATGATCACCGGTAATGTTTATTCATTTCACCATTGGATATCTCAAAACCATTTCATTTCCTCTCTACTTTCCTCTTATATTCATAAAACACGTGATCAATTTCCTTTTCTATTTGTAACAGTTTTTTTTTTATTTGTACTACAAAATACATATTTTTAAGTATTTTATTTAATTACTATACGGTCGCGTATCCTATATATTGTTGATTAAATTCTAGTATATTTACAATACATTGAGATACACACAGAAAAAAAGAGGTGAGTTTTTTTTAACTTTACATATGATAAGATATAATGATTTCATACTGAGAAGCAAAAATGGGCAGAATTATATATACGAAAGTATTAAGCGTTAGGAAGTCCAGTATGGTATAATATACAAATTTGGTGAACAATGGACAGATATTTAGAAAATCCAGATATGGGATCCGGGGCCACGGAGAAGTAAGATTCCCATGCATATAGTAAAACTAAGACTCCGATCTTAATAACCCGGTCTGTGTGTGTGAGAGAGAGAGAGAGAGAGAGAGAGAGAGAGAGAGAGAGAGAGAGAGAGAGAGAGAGAGAGAGAGAGAGAGAGAGAGAGAGAGAGAGAGAGAGAGAGAGAGAGAGAGAGAGAGAGAGAGACGTATGAATTTAACATTTGTCATTGCTACTTACAGTTATAGTTATGATGATAATTATTTTCTGAAGGTTGGAGAACTGGAGATATCATGTTGGTTTTATTCCAAAGTTTTCATCTGCTGATATTGTTTGAAGTAGGCCTGATGGACGTGACAGAATCATCTGATGAAAGTAGAAATGGAATATGTCAGAAAAATACACGGTATAAAATACTAATTCCAATAAAATATTATAACCAATCTTAATTTTCTTAATGCACCCGGACTCGATGAAAATGATACTGCGTTTGGTCTGACTATTTGCAACATTTTGGTTTCATCAAATTTAGTACATTGTATATTGCTTTGTGTCAATGATATTTCAGATGAGGTCGACATGAAGACACGAGACCCACCATACCCGTCCCCCCACCCGAACTCATGCTTTCAAATTCGGGGTGTGTGTGTTAAGGGGAAACTGTGTGTTATTTTGCCTTTGTGTCTTGCGTCTCGCCAATATTTGGCATAAAATTTTGAATGAACGTCTTTTTTCTTCAAACAACCGTGCATGCTGTAATACTGCGATTTTACCGTTAAACCATATCGTTGTTGAGAGTTGGTACTCGGCGAGAATTGCTCCCCTATACATATTGATATATAAACCGTATAGCTTCGTATAACCATTATGATTACATTTATCATGTAACATCCATATGGTCAAAATGTTAATGTCTGCGATATTTGTACATACTATATTATAAAATGTGAATATATATATGTGTGTGTGTGTGTGTGTGTGTGTGTGTGTGTGTGTGTGTGTGTGTGTGTGTGAAGTTTACAAAAATTATTTCGATTGTTTCTGTTTTTAGTACATTTACTTATTGTTCAATAACAATTAAGAGCTATACACAGGCATAAAGAATCTTATATTCCTACACATTTTGTGAAAATAAGGTCTGGTCCAGTGTGATATTCAAATAGCAATACAAATGTAGTAAGGTTGAGTTAATCAATTACCATTGAAAAAGCGCCAAACCTGGGTTTCTCAAGCATTTTATCAAAATATAAAGGAATTTAAGACTTTTATGACGATGTATATCTCTTATCAACCTAAGTAGTAAAAAGTAAATTAAAAAAACACACACACACACACCCAGCAATGCCCCTTTAAAACATTCACACAAGTACTTGAATAAATGAAAAAATCATAACGACGAGTTAAACTCAATCGGTGTCATAAATATTAAGGAAATTGACTTTAGATCAGCGCACTTGGAAACATACAATCTCCTTAATCATATTAATAAAACCGGTTGAGTTTAAGTCGCCGTAGTGATATATTGTATACTTGGAAATATTCTACCCTAGTAATTTTCGCCCTTTTACGACAGACCAAATATTCACCCACCTTAAATTCGCCCTATATCACCAATTTCATGTATGGCAATTATGTCCGTTACAATGAAATCTAGCTTTATTGTGTTGTTTAATGAACTTTCCTGTATTTTGGCAGATATTTCAAATATCAAAAAATATACGTGTTGGAAACATGTGTTACTACTAGAAGAACTTGCTCATCTCGCGGATATTTGTCTATTGGCGGATGTTATTACAGGCAAATGTAAATATACTTTATAATGATAATATATAATTCATCTTATATTATTGCCAGTCTCAATTAATAGAACAACAGCATCATCATCATCAACAACAACAACAACAACAACTACAATGACAACATAATAATAAATATTATAAAATTTCTCAAAATTGCCCCCTTGTGAATGATGAATTATATAAGCTGTATGGGTTAATGCACTATCGAATAACTATTATTACAGTCTATATTTAGTAATAATCAGATTTTAAGAAGTTCTAACAGATGATGATGATGATGATGATGATGATGATGTTGATTTGTCATGGTTATACATTCCTACAACCTAAAAATCCAAATTGTGCTTAAATATTTATGTACTGGAATATGCGTAAGCGAACGATGATTTGTTGGGAAAATACATGTAATTTTCCGTTGAGACAAACATACTAAAGTTTCATTGCTGACAAATATTCAAATATTTTTCCATTCTTATATTTTAGAAACAGAAAGTGCCAGAGGGCACGGGTTGTTCGGGGAGTTTTTTACAAAGTCGAAAACTACTGTTGTCCGGGTTACACGAAAGAAGATGGTAAATGTCTACCAGGTATTTAAAAAATTAAGTCCATTTTATATCATTATAAATCAATATGTTATATACATTTCCAGAGGTCCGTGTTTGTCCAGTTTTACCAGATTTGTATCTATATCCTGGAGATCTTAAAGATTTATACTTTGGTATCTGGGATTTTTTTTTATATTTCTATAAATTCTGATAACTATAATACCTTATTCGCTGAACATTTCGTACAAATATTTGTTAGCTGTGTCATTCTTGACTAGAACGTCAAAAGATAATTGGTACATATGTTTGGTCATATCTTGCAGTTTTCCAGAAAGGTTCGGGTTCTTTATGTAGAGGGTCTATGAACAATGGTTGGTAAAAGATTATTTACTTAACAAATTTTAGTGATAATTGCAGATAATTACTGTGAAATGCATTAAAACATTTTCCTACATAAAGCCATTAGTAAACGGCTATTGTTTTTATTTTCAGGCTTACCAACAATACTCTGCAGTGTATTTAGGCAGAACTTGTAGATATGTATTCTTATGCTAGATATGGTTATCTCGTTTATAGAAATGCATCCTTAGAAAAGACATTTATTATTACTGAAATAAAGTGAAATCATAGTTTCTTTCAGTAAGCTCTATTATTTTATAAAAAGAAAAGCTATCCTATACACATTGATGACCTCTGGCAAGATGTGGTACTGTAGTCTTCAGTGACGATATGCATCGAAGACCACAAGACACCCAGTTCAATTCAAAAATAAAAAGGAGGGAAATAATCTCATTGCGCAAAACATACAAATGTTAGTCAATGACAAACTTGTTATGAAAGAAACAATCCCTTTACGCCAGAATCGTTTACTGTTTCAATCCCTAGCTTCAGGCAAAGAAAAACAATTGAACTACGTCATTATCATTTTGCCAACCAAACTAACTGGAATAAAATACTCATACATTTTAAGTTCATCAGCACATATTTAAGTTATTATTAACCCTTTCATCCCCGCAGATCACAAGAGACCAGTCTAAACAATAGAGAAGAGAACACTCTCTAAAAACGTAGGGGGGTCAATAGGTTTAAATCATAATCAGCAGTAGGACACGGTTGTAATAGAAGTAATAGACGAAATAGTAGTTGTAGCAGAAAAAGAAGCTTTGGTTTTCCAATATCTGTCATTAGTCACAGATAAAGTCTTAACTGAATGAAACGGCCATTGACAATACAATATATAGATCAGTTCTAACATATCAAATTGATATGTTATAACATATTTGTGTGATTTCCGGACACATTCCAAATTGATAATCATCGGGCAATGCAAGAATACAAAACAATTTAGTTGTAGGCTACCAATAGAAATTCTCACATGTAATATAACATGTTGGAAAATTAAATTAAAAGTTCATCACAATCCACCCCTTCTTAATAATGTATTATATTATACAATTAGTGCACTATTTTTGTTTTTTATATGAGAATTTATGTAGTACAAAAACAATATCGACCGAAGCCTCAAAATTGAAAACAAAATCCATAATAGCATTTAAGTGTGCCACTTAGATTTATAAATAACATAATTCAATTACTCATGAGGTAAAAATATTATGCCTCATCTTATAAAGTATCAATACTTAATATATGATTAATTATTTCCTGGTGTTGTAACACAGAAACGTGCGATTGGAACATGTTTGGGATGAATTGCGACCAAATCTGTTCCTGCACAGAGCCACATTTTAGTAACTGTGATCGGAAGTCCGGAACTTGTAACTGTAATCCAGGACGGAAGGTCTCGGATTGTTCCGAAGGTGAGTAGTTGATGGATGATCGTTTCCTTTGTTTTTCTTGAAATGCAACGTCCATTTAAAAGTGCATAGAAATCAAACCTACAACACCATTGGAAAGTAACCAATAACGCCAAACAATATCCAATAATACCCAACAGTACTCCACAACTCTCTATAACACTAGTATCTCATACCATCCTTAAATACATAGTAACTCACAACAGCATCCGGGAATACCTAACAACACCCAGTAATTTAATGTTTTCATTTGGTGTTTGATGCTGCCATCTAATAGATAAACGGGAAATAAACGAGATGGTTAATTTTTATTCAATATACCTTTTAAATACATGAAACATCTGTTTAAGCGTATTCGACGATATAGCTAAGTATTGTCCAAATACTACATATTTATCTTATTATTTTAAGATACTGATATCGATGAAAGACTTGACAGTACTAATAATTAGTTACGTCAATTATTGAATTATCTACAATTAAGTCAAATTTTGGGGACGCTAACATTTTACAGGATACCAACATGGCACCTATTCCCACTTCTGGATTTGCCAGACATCCGATTTGTCCAGTTTTATCTCAGCCTGTGTATTTTATGTACTCATCCCCAATTCACCATTTGGTACCTCAACATTTTTATACTTTCAAAGTAGTTTATATTCCATGTAGTGTCTCTTAAAATCAATCATTTGATAATTGATCATTAAAGCGATATGAGCTATCGTAGATGAAAAAATTTACATGTCCATTTTATGTAATATTTTATCTCGTATATATCCCCAAAAGGCCATCTGCTGATTAGAATAACAAATGCATGCATATGATTGTCCCAGACTTGTCAAACGTAACCCGTAATATTAGTTTGATATCACTCTGGCCATTACACATTAATGGTCGGTAATTATTGCGAAGATTACCGAATGTCCATTAACGACGTGCTGTTTGAAGTTAATATGTATTTTATTCTTATTACCAATTGCGTTTTTTCTAGTACATCATCATTTCATACATAAATTAGGCAAAGTTGGTCTTTTCTGTCGTTTCAAAACACCCGTATCTGAAATTGTCCACGTGCCGGATATATCGGGTGATCTCGACCAATTTTAACTCGTCCCTCGGCTGTATCATTCTTGACAAAAATGAACTGCCCAACTCCACCGGACATGGCGACACGATTGTAAAACATAAGATACGCATAATTTTCACAGTTATATATTGTTTAGATTTTGGCTATGTCAGCATTCATTTCAGGGTACCATAAAAGACTGGAAAAATTTCTTTTAGTGACCTGATATTCTTATTCATATATTGATACGATTTGTTTCAGGTATTCAAAATAGCGTTGAAAATAACATATTTTACATAAAACATTTTCATAAAACTTTTCTATAAAAATCACGTCCAGTATTTTAAAAGTAAATACATAAAAATCGGCCGACTTTAACACACCCAGTTGTGTCAAGATACGTGGTTGCTGATAGATCGAGCGCGTAAAGGTCCGTGATCCGCCTGACCGATTTAAGAAGCACATTTGATATGGAGAAAGATTTTATCTGAAAGGTCATTGCAAACGGTAATACAGCCGGGTTTTTTAAGGAACGCGAAATTCTGATAAAACAAATAACTCAGAAACGATCTTTTACAACGTTTCACGTGTTTGATAATGTATTTGAAAACATATTTTGTCATATTCTCGTCTATATGTCATAGGACAAAAATTATCATTGTGACAGCTTATCACTTTAAAATATTCATACGCAGTCTTAATGAATAATTTTCACAGAATGTGATGCAGGCTTGTTTGGGAAGAACTGCAAATCTGTTTGTTCCTGCAAAAACAACAGTACATGTGATCCAACTGACGGCTCGTGTAATTGTACGACTTTAGGATTTACTGGAGAAAACTGCCAAATCGGTTTGAATTTAATATTTTCCTTCTTAATTTTAAACATTTAAACGTAACTTACAGTAAAATTTTAATATATTCAATAAAGTAATACGTACATCATTCCAAAATGCATTTATGATTTTAAAGAGTTTTTTTTTCTCAATATACATGTATATATTTCTATACTTTTAGAATTATTATTTGGCCTTGTATTATACCACTCTCTCTTTAGAAAACACATATATATATTTTAAATTGGAGCTCAACTGATGAAGTCTAATCGACAGAAACGATCGTTATAACTTTGGTATTATGTTCACTTCAATTCTTTTATCTACATGTACCTTTTTTTCATATCAAAAGAATGCAGTGACACAGCATATGGATATAACTGTCAGAATGAATGTCGGTGTTCCTGGAATACGACGGATTCATGTGATCCCATGTATGGACAATGTCGCTGTCTCACAGGCTATACCGGCAAAAACTGCAGCATAGGTAAATATGTCATTTAATTCCTGAGTTTACCTAGTTGCATTAATCCAACACTTATTTAAAAATTAAAATACGACACATATATAGATATGTTCAGCAAGCTTTCGTATAAGGTATAATTTTAAAGGTTTCTTTTAGAAGTTTATTTGCAGGAAAGTTTTCTGAAACATTTTCACATTGAAATCTCAATTACACTCACATTCAGTTACCAGCAAACTAATACACTTTGTTGTTTAGGCATACACACTGTATACTTGAAAAAAAATTCGCTCCCTTATATTCTATATATAAAACAGAAACGAAATTTCCAGTTAAATAATTGAAGCACAGATAACACGTCATCCATGGTGAATTAGGGTGAATTTAAGACAGAGCAAATGTTTTCTGTTAAACAAGGGCGAAAATAACCAGGGGCGAAAATTCCAAGGTATACAATAGACAGAGCGTCCGCTTCTACCGTTTGTTCGGTCGACATATCCTTCTATAAGTTTGCTATACCAAGATATTGACAGCTGTTAAGGAGAAACTTCAAAAATACTGTACAGTTGCTTATTCCAGAAGCGGTGTAAATCAGATGTGGATACTTAAAAATTCTAAACAGCTTTTAGAAAATTTGAAGGCACATAATTTTTCTCGAATTCACAGTATCAAAACTTATGATTTCTCAACTCTTTACACTACTATTCCACATAAAAAATTAAAAGAAAGGCTTTTTAGCATCATAGACAACTGCTTTTTCACTAAAGGTGGTACCCGAAAATTTAAATATCTAGTGATTGGCTATCAGGATACTTATTTCGTCAAACACCACTCTGATTCTACACATAAGTATACTGAAGTTGATATAAAAAACATGCTGGGTGAATTTCTAATAGACAATATATTTGTAATGTTCGGAGACGTGGTCTTTCAACAAACTGTCGGCATTCCTATGGGAACCAATTGTGCTCCTTTATTGGCCGACCTGTTCCTTTATTCATCCGAAGCAGACTTCATTCAGAAACCGCTGAATCAAAAGAAGAAAAAGTTAGCGGTGTCCTTTAATTTGACATTTAGATATATCGACGACGTTTTGTCAATTAATAATGACAATTTTCATACATATGTCAATGCGATATATCCCAGCGAACTAGAAATTAAAGATACAACAGAATCAAGTACACACGCTTCATACTTAGACATTTTACTTAATATCAACACAGACGGGAAATTAGCAACCAAGCTATACGATAAACGCGACGATTTCGGCTTTCCCATCGTAAAAGTAGTAATATCCCTCACTCACCTGCATATGGAGTTTATATTTCACAAATGATCCGATATGCCAGGGCGTGCACAACATATGAAGATTTCATATACAGAGGTAAACTACTCACTGACAAATTATTGACACAGGGATATCGAAAACCCGCGTTTAATGTCAACGTCCGCAAATTTTATGGTCGGGTATGGTAGTCTTGTTTGCGACTACTCTGTTTCACTAAGTGAAATGTTGAGTTGCTTTATGTTGGCGGTTGTTGAGCGTCTGTACCAATTGTGACAGGATACACTCCTCACGTTTTTTCATTGGACTTGACTGTGGACTCACGGCGGGGGTGTGACCGGTCGACAGGGGATGCTTACTCCTCCATGGCACCTGATCCCACCTCTTGGTTTCCAGAGGTCCGTGTTTGTCCATTTTTACCGGATTTGTATCTATGTCCTGGACATCCTATTGATTTATACTTTGGTATCTGAGATTTTTATATCTCACTTTAACAAATACATCCAAAGCACAATAGTTCAATAATATATTAGATAAACAATCATAATACAGGAACCAAATGCATTTTAAATATTGATTCTTTTTATCTTATTCGCCGAAAAGGTGAATTAGCAGGTGCGTCAAATCTGACATCCAGGCAGTGGGGAAACTCTGTTATTGCTATACTGGTGATTGTAGGTGTGTTAGCAGCAGTTATTGTTTCATACAAATACCTGAGAACGCGAGGTCATTGTTACAGTTTAAGGTAAGTACATCTCAAAATTATTTATCAGAATGTGGTATTTTTAAATACAATTGTAATTCAAAATACATTTTCGATATACAATATACAGACAATATTAATTTACTGTATGAGTAATACAAAGTTGTAATACATGTATATATCCCAAATTTCTTTATTGGATCTAACAAGGGATTTGATAAAATGGGGTTGTGGTATCTTAAAAAGAAATTTTCCAACAATTTAAACATTCCCTTACTCAAACTAAATTGTCAAAAATATTGGAA
The DNA here is from genome assembly GCA_030159075.1 of Atrina japonica. Lineage (NCBI taxonomy): Eukaryota > Metazoa > Mollusca > Bivalvia > Pterioida > Pinnidae > Atrina > Atrina japonica. Next base: position 190,724 of record BROG01000763.1, on the reverse strand, counting down.
AGGATTCCTAATTGTATTAATTTCTTTTTGTTGGAAACATAGCATCTTTAACTGTAAAATATTGTTATGACGTGCATATTATCAAATATGTATATTCCATAGCATGTTGGACACTCGGTAATCTTCATAAGAATTACCGAAAGTTAATGTATAATGGCCAGAATAATATCAAACTAATTTACGGGTTACGTTAGGCAAGTCTGGGGCAATTATACGCATGTATTTGTTATTCTAACCACTATCTTTTTGGAATATATACGAGATAAAATATTACATAAAATGAGCATTTAAATTTTTCACCTACGACAGCTCATATCGCAAGAATGGTATCTTGAAAATTATTCTCTATATACCGGTATTGTAAATATTATACCAAAGTTATATTTTTGCAAAACAACAACAACAACAACAATACTTAAGACGATCGTGTAGATGTCAATATGACATTATCTGTGGAGCGCGAGTGTTAAACAGTTTCGAAAGACAAAAGGTATCTACAAGGATAGATACTAAACCTAGATGTATTGTTAAATCAATCTGAGGATAAACACTATAAAATGATGATTATCTTAGCTTAAATTATTGTTTGTGAAAACAACATCGTTTCGGATTTTCCCAGGTAATAATTAAAATTCAACAGGGTGTATTTCTTAAAGTTCTTATACTGAACAGCGAATGGAACACGATATGTGGTTTATAATACCTTATATATATTATAAACATAATACCAAAGTTATAATGCTCAAGACGATATATATATATATATATATATATATATATATATATATATATATATATATATATATATATATAATTTGTGAAATTTGAGTGTTTTTTGAGTATATTATATATATATATATATATATATATATATATTTTATAAATATATATATATATATATATATATATATATATATATATATATATATATTATATATATATATATATATATATATATATACCTAATGTTTCATATGTATATGACATTATTGTATCTTATATCTTATCACAGATGCAAAGGAAGACAACAGAGTCACATTTATGTGTAAGTTATAATATGTTCACACAAATACCCCTTCATTAGATAGCATTAGATTGCGTCCATGTATTTCATTTATTTATTAACCATCTATCTCATATGTCAGTTACACTGTTTTGTGTGATATGAATCAACCAGTTTACCCTTAGTTACCAAAATATAAATATACATGTACTTTGGTATCATAGCTATATCTTTAATAAACAGAAAACAGGGCAATATTTTATATAGAATGGCAGATGGAATAATGAATTTGGCGTTATAAATAGAATTTTATATAGCAGGAAAAGCGTTAATGAAAAATTGTGGCACTATCACATAATGGTGATGAAGCGAGTGGTAATAATTCGAGAATTGACTGTTTAATTTTTAGACATTGTTGTTGTAGACGTATTTTTACCAGATGATGTTCCATCAACTGAGTAATTTTATGGTAAGTTGTTTATTGGGACCAAGTCAAAGCACATTTTGCAGTATGGGGTTAATTACAAATTATATTGACGGGGAAAATACACATGTCGCCATTTCAGCAACATGAACTCAATTTCAAGATTGAAATTTCCAAATCACACATTTATTCGTAAATTTTTTGCGTTTTAAATTGACGAAAATAACGTTACAATTCGCTGAAAAATGTAGATCGAGAAGACTTGTTGAAAATATATGTTATTAAAAGTAAGTTCGCGCCCTTTATGAGTGTCAAGATATTATAAATTTGCTTTAGAATGTTTTTTAACATTATACTCTTGTGACAGAATATATAAAAAATCTCAGATACTAAAGTATAAATCAATAGAATGTCCAGGACATAGATACAAATCCGGTAAAAATGGACAAACACGGACCTCTGGAAACCAAGAGGTGGGGTCAGGTGCCATAGAGGAGTAAGCATCCCCTGTCGACCGGTAACACCCGCCGTGAGTCCACAGTCAAGTCCGATTAAATACGTGAGGAGTGAATCCTCGTCACAATTGGTACAGACGTCTCAACAACCGCCAACGAAAAGGCAACTCAACATTTCACTTAGTCAAACAGAGTAATCGCAAAAAAGACTATTATACCGACCATAAAATTTGCGGAACGTTGACATTAAATGCGGTTTTCGATATCCCTGTGTCAATAATTTGTCAGTGAGTAGTTTACCTCTGTGTATGAAATCTTCATATGTTGTACACGCCCTAGCATATCGGATCATTTGTGAAATATAAACTCCATATGCGGGTGACTGTGGGATATTACTACTTAAATGTGGAAAATTTACGATGGGAAAGCCGAAATCGTCGCGTTTGTCGTATAGCTTAATTGCCAATTCGCCGCCTCTGTCTATATTAAGTAAAATGTCTAAGTATGAAGCGTGTGTGCTTGAATCTGTTGTATCTTTAATTTCTAGTTCGCTGGGACATATCGCATTGATATATGTATGAAAATTGTCATTATTAATTGACAAAACGTCGATATATCTAAATGTCAAATTAAAGGACACCGCTAATTTTTTCTCCTTTTGATTCAGCAGTTTCTGAATGAAGTCTGCTTCGGATGAATAAAGGAACAGGTCGGCCAACAAAGGGGCACAATTGGTTCCCATAGGAATACCGATGGGAAAGCCGAAATCGTCGCGTTTGTCGTATAGCTTAATTGCCAATTCGCCGCCTCTGTCTATATTAAGTAAAATGTCTAAGTATGAAGCGTGTGTGCTTGAATCTGTTGTATCTTTAATTTCTAGTTCGCTGGTACATATCGCATTGATATATGTATGAAAAATTGTCATTATTAATTGACAAAAAAAACGTCGATATATCTAAATGTCAAATTAAAGGGGCACGCTAATTGGTTCTCCTTTTGATTCAGGAAGTTTTCTGAATGAGTTTGTTCGGATGAATAAAGGAACAGGTCGGCCACAAAGGGGCACAATTGGTTCCCATAGGAATACGATGGGAAAGCCGAAATCGTCGCGTTTGTCGTATTAGAATTGCCAATTCGCCGCCTCTGTCTATATAAGTCAAATGTCTAAGTATGAAGCGTGTTTATTGTTGTATCTTTAATTTCTAGTTCGCTGGGACATATCGCATTGATATATGTATGAAAATTGTCATTATTAATTGACAAAACGTCGATATATCTAAATGTCAAATTAAAGGACACCGCTAATTTTTTCTCCTTTTGATTCAGCAGTTTCTGAATGAAGTCTGCTTCGGATGAATAAAGGAACAGGTCGGCCAACAAAGGGGCACAATTGGTTCCCATAGGAATACCGACAGTTTGTTGAAAGACCACATCTCCGAACATTACAAATATATTGTCTATTAGAAATTCCAACATGTTTTTTATATCAACTTCAGTGTATTTATTTGTAGAATCAGAGTGGTGTTTGACAAAATAAGTATCCTGATAGCCAATCACCAGATATTTAAATTTTCGGGTACCACCTTTAGTGAAAAAACAGTTGTCTATGATGCTGTCTTTCTTTTAATTTTTTATGTGGAAAGTTGTGTTAGAGAAGTCATATGTTTTGATACTGTGAATTCGAGAAAAATTGTGTGCCTTCAAATTTTCTAAAAGCTTCTGGATTAAGCAACTGTACAGTATTGTTGAAGTTTCTCCTTAACGGCTGTCAATATCTTGGTAAGGAGTAAAGATAAAGGTTTGGTAGAACATTTGCTGGATCCTGCTATGTACCTTTGCTTATATGGGGTTTTATGAAGTTTAGGTATCCAATATAAATAGGTAGCTCAAAATCGGTATCTGTTGTAGGTATATCAAATGAGCGTAATGCGGACCCGTGATTTTGAAGGATCTCGTCCTTTGAAAGTGAGCTACGTGTGTATGTAGGATTACCAGAATACGTATTAAACCCAAGTTCTTCTAATAAACAATTATAGTAATGTGCCTTACAAATAAAAACTATATTATTTGACGTTAAAAGCGATTGACTGGACTATTTACAATTCTTGCGCACGATTAATATGCAAATGAGTTTTAGGTCCAGTTGCGAGTTTTAGAATCATATCGCTGATCTATGTAGTATTGCATAATTGTTGCACAATAAATAAGCCATCAGTACTCACGTTAGGCCAAATGTCTGCCTCGAATTTAAATTACTTTTTTGTAACCTAATTTTAACACAATAAAAAGTAACTTTAAATCGTTGTAGAAATTCGATGTATACAATGTACTCACGTGTGATATAAATGGGAAACGATTTTGAAAGAAATTAAGTATTAAAAATGGATCTATTTTTTATCTTCAGGGGTATGATTCGTTATAACAACAGTACCCAGCCGTCACTTTATGGAGTTATACGACGTCATGACCAAAACACTAAGAGGTAAATTATGTACTATAGTTTTATTTATGGTCTTAAATTTCTAATTCTGTGTGGTAATCGGAATACGCCTCCCTGGTACATCTTTCGTCTGGCGTTTTTTTTTCTATATTTTTGTCCGGTAATGTGCCGTATGATTCAATTAAATGTTCTTAAATCCATAAGTGTACTGACTAGAAATGTTTCTATACATTACCATGAGTGGCGAACGAGAAGTGAACTTAAATACATAATCATCGTGAACAGTTTTTCATACTAAAACAATCAATTAGATATCTCTCGGATATAAAGAAAAATTGCTTGAAAACCCAATTTGGCAGTTCACTTGCAGCTGAATAATTCAACTTCACTATTTGTATATGCATACCACACTATATATACCTGACCTTATTTTTCTTTTTGGTGTAAACACATGGAACACCTTAATGTCCCTTTAAGGTGTTCCATGTTCGCTGTAATGGGCCAAATTGGGGAAAAAATAATTATGGTCTTTAAGTCATAAGAAAATATAAAGCATAAAACTTGGGAATCATTTTATAGGTTCTTTTATTTAAATGACAACATGGATTTCATCTGAAGACTTCAAAGTGCCGTTCATATATCGTGTACATGTACTATATTCTCTTTTTTATAGTTATATACTGAATGTAAATGACATGGTGAACATAATTGGGAAATTTTTGCTTAGAATTGGGGAAAAAATATATTAGATTTTGCATTTGGAATGGGTCCTTTTACTGGACCCGCATGTTGATGATATTAATCCCTGTGTATAGCTGGAGAATATCTGTATAGATCCGAAGAAACATATATGATAGCCAAACTATGAATGTTATTATATTCGTGTAAGTAAATAGTATTGACATTATTAAATATCATTAACAGTACCGGTACAGTTTTACAAAAGAGGCCATACCAAATGATCAAGACGATCATTTCTGTCAATCAGACTTCATCAGTTGAGCTCAAAATTGACATAAATGTATATTTCCAAAAGAAAAAGTGGTATCATACAAGGTGAAATAATAAATCCAAAATGTAATGCCAAATCCATCTAAGAGTACCCACTGTAAAAATGAATATCTTAGCTCTGAGAAGTTTAGAAGTTAAATGGTGCTATCTGAGTGATCTACAACTTTAATATAAAATAATCAGCTGGTACTGGGTTTCCAAGTCAATATACATCGTGCAAACACCCAATCTGTAGATCATTATGTAACGGATACAGTCAATTTATTCTTCTTTTTTTAGAGAAATACCTGCAACTCATGAACACAAAGTAGATGAAGATCATACTTACATTGAAGTACTACCAGATGAACAAATGTTTTCTGAGAGCTAAGAGATTTTAAAATGATTATATTAATGGAACAGGTTGAGAACATTATTTTTAAATCTTAATGGATGAATTAAAATGTGTCAGTGGTTCAAGAAAAACAAATACATGTACATCTGTATGGTAAAGACAGAAATGCAGCTCACTCTAAAGTACACTGAAGTAAAAACCAAAAAGATGTTAGACAGATTCACCATGGGATCATTTCATACGTGCTCTGTTTTACAAAACTACTGTATAACCTGGATAATTTCGCCCCTGGTTATTTTCTCCTTTTATGACAGAGTATATATATACCCTGTTTTAAAGTTTCCCTAATCATCAATGTATGTATGTATGGATAGCATGTATGTCTTTGCTTAAATAATTCAGTTTCACTTTCATTTAAAATTCGTCCTCAAACAGTATTTCTATCCATTAAAGTAAATCTAAATGCATGTATTTCACAGAAATGTTTATACTTACTTCATTACCAGTATGTTCATACTAGAGAATGAACAACAAGCTCTAGAAACCTTTTCTTGAGAGAGGATGTGATAATTACGTACATGTACAATAAAAATGAATTATTGCATGAACACACCGAACAAACACATGTTCATATTACTAAATATTGATTGCTTCAAATGATAATTAGACAACAAATATAAATTCTGAAAATGTAAAATCTATAAGATATCAACTGGTTTGTCTTTGTTCCAAATAGAAACAAAGTCATAATATGTTTAAATTGAGAGAGAGAGAGAGAGAGAGAGAGAGAGAGAGAGAGAGTTTTAGAGAGTTTTGCCGTAAGCCCTATAGAAATGTTAATGTATCAATGCATAATCATGTACATTTGTTAAGCAGATTACAAAAGTTTCAAAGTCTTAGACTTTTGATTAGTTGTATTATCAAGGAAATATAAATGTAACTTGTTATTAATTTTCATATCATTGAAATTCTAAATATCAACACATTTCATAAAATAATTGTAGGTATAAATGTATCTTATTATGGCAGTCTGTTATTAATTGCAGATTAGAATGTATTTTATCCATACAGTGTACAATGTTCACTAAAGGTATTATAAATGTATTTCACTATTTGATAAAATACTTGTCAATGTTATCATACATATAAATATATCTTATTACTCCATTATTATGTTATCTATATAATGGTCATTATAGTTGACATTTCACATCAACTGCGTTTCTACTCATTTCACCTGCACACAAACACATAATAGTGGTATCAAGTTGTTTCATGCTCAAAACATTTCATACCCCAATTAATACCTGATTAAAGAATAATCATTCCCTGTGTACGATTTTAATTTCATTGGGTATGATGTTGGGTACGAAACTTCTTATTACCACTTGAAAATGGTAATTGCACAGGTGAGATTAGTAGGAACCTAGGGTCTATATCATATATCATTTGTAGGTCTGGTGTGAGTGAATTTGTACAAATTGCTATTATGATATAATATTGAGTGTTTAGGTGAATTTGTTATCATATTTTACATGTATTGTGATAAAATACTTACAGAGATGTATTTTGATGCTAAAAATAAATGTTATGTCCACACCAACACATTTGATGCAGAGACATTTCTGAAATTCACTTTGAATATTGTACATGTACCGGGGACATTTTCCAGGGAACATTACACATATTACACCTTGTAAATACATTTTGTATCTCAATTTTCTCATTTTTAATGTTTATTAATATGTTTATGCATTTCATAAAATCCTCGTGAAATGTCGAGGAACCATATCATATGAAGTAATCATGGATAACTATATCATACATGATAGGAAATATTCTGAAAGAAAGAAATATCAATATATGAGTGACTTTTAAAAGTATTGAGAAATGGCATATATATATATATATATATATATATATATATATATATATATACAGCAGAATCACATTATTTTGAAATTTCAGTTTTTTTCGGATTCTGGATATCTCGAAGTAAAACTAGCAGTCCCATGAATTTCAAGATAACGAGATTTCGTTGTATATAATGTGTGTATATATATATAATTATATATATATATATATATATATACATGTATATTAAAAATAAGTGTAGAGTCATGTTATCACTTCTGACATAATTTTATACTGATTTTCCAGTAACTGACCTTCAAACACTTAAAAGATTTATCAATCAAATATAGTGGACATTCCATAGGAGATTAATGGTCCAGAATTAAGAGAAATTCTGAAAATTATGGGAATAAAACAGAACCGTACCAGGGCTTAGCCTGTCATGAGCCAATGTAACCAGTGACTAATTTTTTTTCAAGATTGGCTTAAAAAATTATTATTGACTAATTTTCTGGCTAATATTTTTGGTCATGTTTGGTGCATGTTTCCTGTTTATCATACTCCCATTTAAAGAAAAAAATAGCATTATCATAGATAACTTTTGCGATACACACAGCATGAATAAGGGCATGCTTGACTGGTAACAACAAAATTGTCCTAAAAAATTAAAAGACAAATTTGGTATCAATGTTCACTGACCTGTCTAATCATATTTTAATTTGCTATAAAAATGTGTGGCTAATTTTTTGCCTTATGATTTTCTGAGACCAGAGTGCACCCTGAGTACCAATTATTTCTCTATAGAATAACTAAAAATCATTTAGTTTTAAGTTCAGTCTACTGATAGTGAAGGTCAGAGACAACTGAATATACCTTAGAAATTGGTTGGTTGAAAAGAGTAAGGAAAGCAGAGCTGTGATTTTGAATGTAACCTGGTGTCTGATTAGTATACTGTATATTCACATACATTTATTGTAACATGAACATATTTTTATATTTTTACGCAATAAATTAATGTTTTAAGAATTGAAAATGCTGAATCAGCATGATTTTTTCCTGGTATTTTTATATTAGAGCCAATTTCCTGAAAAGCATCTGAATAGAGATTTCACTATCCATTCGCTGCAAAACATTTGGTGGATTGAAATATGCACATGTAACAGAAAAACAAGATACATTTGCCCTTGTTTTGTGTTTATTTTCTGATTGCAAAATGGCTGACAAACTACCGTACATGTAGTCCATGTGTATTTATACATATAGGTCAACATTCACACAAGACGAGATACATGTACATGTACTATGTATATATAAAAAAGTCGCCTATGAAAAACTATTTAGTGGTCTCTGACCTAAAGAAATGACCATTTTCAAGTTGTTCTGTACATGACTTAAGCAGAAAGTCGGCCAAGGTCGATTCTGGCTTGAAAATATTTACATTGATATCTTGTTTCAGTTCATCTGAGGAATAAAAAGTTTCAGTTCATCTATGAGAAATAAAATTTAAATAAATAGTTAACCAGTAATGATGCTGCCCTACTTTTTGTTTTAAAACTGTATAATATTAATATTATTATAACATACCGTGATGGAATGGAAAAACATGAAAAAGGTCTATTGAAAAAAAGAGGTCCAAGGGGCCTTGATTATAAGGTGTTCACCTGGTTAATAATGCAACTAGAATTTATCCAACTGATACTTCTTATTTATTCTGGTGCCTATGACCCTAACCTTTGATCCCATGAGGTCAGAGACAACTAAATATTTTTCCATACGTGACAATGTTAATATTTTCCTGTGTATCTCATCTTTTGAGCCAGTTTTGACATTTCACCCTAGCAGTTTTGCAGTGAATGGACAATGAAATCTTAATTCAGTTATTTTCCATGCAAATGGAGTCAATATAGAGCAAATTACAAGAAAAACTTTTGCTGATTCTAAATTTTCAATTCTTAATAAATTATCTTAACAAATAAATGTGTTTCAGATATGATATATACCAATCAGACACCACATTAAATTCAAAATAGCAGCTTGAAGGCATTAGTATTTGTTTCTGGAATTCAGTGCATCAAATCAACTAGACATGGAATAATATGAACAACTTTCTTTATTTTATTGAAAGAAATCATAACAAGCTTTAAAACTGCATGTGGCCAGGGCTCATTACTCATTTTGTTATTGTTAAATAACATGTACAAATAAAATTAAAATTATCAAAGAACATTGTGTATATAGATATAGTTAAAAATATTGCACACCTTAAATACATCTAAGCACAATTTGACACCAGTTATTTTCTCTTGTGTTTTTTATGCAACCTGCGAGCTCGATTACTTAATCCATATTCAGCTTCCGGAGTGTCTGGAACCAACACTTGAATACAATCATTTGCACTATCAGTATTATCTGTTTTCCAGTAGGAAATTTCCAAGTTATGGAGTAATCTTTCACGAAGTCGATTTGACCTTCTGACCCCCTCATTCACTTTATCCTGATCACAATCACGTTCATCACAACCTTCACTTTGTTTTGTAAACAATATTTTAACAGGTGAACGTAGAAAATTCGGTGAGTGTTTTACTTCTCTCATTAGAGAAATTGTGTCATCAAGATCAGGGGTATCAACTCTGTTTGGATTTACATGTGACAGATCGTAATCCAGGTCTCTCTCTACATCAGCCTGTTGAAGCAATCCTTGTCCATTAGATATATCCAACTTGTTCTTATGCTGAGGTGTATGAAAACAACAAACATTTTCTGTTTCACTCCCATCATCTGAACTGTTTTGATTTTTATCCATCACAATCCTTTCTTTGTCTGTAATATCATCATCATCATCTGTTATATCTATATTATCTACCATTGTAGGACTCAAAGATCTATCCTCTATAAATTTTAGTGGCTTAAACTTGGATTTGATTTTATTTCCAGTCACAGAGGAGTAGGTGACATTATTACATCTCTTTTTTCCTGCATTTGAAGTGAGGGAATTGTGGCGCCTCCTTCTTGCACATCTCTGTCCTCTCACTGTTCTCTGTACTGAAAATTGTGGCGAGACCTACAGGAAGAAATTATAAGTACATAGATACATATATAATAATGGAGAATATACATATTTAATACAGGTGGAAATTTGTTTTGACAGAAACTATATATATATATTTGATCACAACACATCTTGATATGGTGATAAAATAACCTCAGGCCAAGGTCAAAAAAGATGTCTGATGTGAACCAACCAACCAAAAAAGCCCAAATCCAAATTTTGAAAGTCAATACATGTACAATGTATTGGCTTGCCCACTTCTTATGAAAAATCTGAAATGTTGTTCCATTTACATCAAAATCAAACCTTAACTTTGAAAAATAAATTTAATTTGCCTTCTGACCTAACCATTTCTTAAACTATTGGTCGGGGAAAATCAAACAAATAATTTTTTAATGATGGCTTTATCATCTTTTTACATTCCTCCATGATTTCTTCATTTACATGAAGACTTAGACATTACAAGCATTTGGTGAGGTTTCCACAATTTTTGGCCTATGATGTGGGCATACCATGGTATGCAATGCAAGCAAGATTTTTCAAGTGTTAATGCCCGAGTTGGCAGCTACTGTTTTCATGACTATTCTTTTGTAGTAGATGGTAAGGCCTACAAATGACTGATAAAAATCAGTTTAAACAGATATGTGCAAATTATCATGCACTGCTAACAATCATACTTGCCAGGTTGTACTGTACCAATACATACAGCAGTTTAACAAGTAAAAGTCAAATAGCACATGTCCAATAAGACACATTAAACTTGCCAGACCAAAACATTGATCATTTAATATAAACTAAACTCTCAAAACCTTGAACTCTTGAAATCTCAAAGTTTTTCAGTGGTTCCATGGACTTTGATGTATCGAGAGTCATCTGTATTTATTTCTAGGACAAAAAATTCTAAGGTAAACGCTTTTTATCACAGTGTTGTTTTTCTCAGTTTCTCATTTGTACAACTATTTTAAAGAGGTGTGATATCTACTATTAAATAACTGCTACATACTGGTATGATATGCTCCAAAATGCTGTACTCAACCTTTGGACAAGTGACATCTACAATCGGACAAGTATTGTATATTTACAGGCTACTTGCCCTGCTAACAAGCAACATCTACAATCACAAGTATTGTATATTTATAGGCTACTTGCCCTGCCAACAAGTAACATTTACAATCAGTCAAGTACCATATATTTGGAGGCTATTTGCCCTGCCAACAGGTGACATAAATTGCAAATAGATAAACATCATATATTTGCAGGCCACTTGCCCTGCATAACAAGTAACATATACATGTATACAGTTTTTTTTGGAGACACATATAAAATGCACATTCTTCTTATAGGGGAAATAGTGCAATCTGTATCATTCATTAAATTAAACCTGACCAGTATTGCAAAACTTAAACTTGAACTTCTACACTTTAATATGATAACAATGTAACATTTAAAAATGGTAATGACATAATGGGTTGTGGGTAAGGTTAAATTGTTATTACGAACAAGACATGTGTTTGTTCTTACCCAGGTGGGGCCCTCTGTGACTAAATCGTTAGTGTAGTATCCTCTTGTAAGATTTTGTAAGAAATTTTACAGGGGGGGGGGGTGTTCTCTTTATGCGTAAAATGTTCTCTCCTCCACCATTAAAAAAATTGGCTGTCACCATAAAGGCTTAACTGAAAAATTGTTGAATGTGGAGTAAAGCATCAATAAACAAACATTCTTACCCATGGTAGATTTGTGCAATCCTGTATAAGTAAACAAACAATCTTACCCATGGTAGATTTGTGCAATCCTGTATAGGTAAACAAACATTCTTACCCATGGTAGATTTGTGCAATCCTGTATTGATAAATAAACATTCTTACCCATGGTAGATTTGTGCAATCCTGTATAGGTAAACAAACATTCTTACCCATGGTAGATTTGTGCAATCCTGTATTGGTAAACAAACATTCTTACCCATGGTAGATTTGTGCAATCCTGTATAAGTGAACAAACATTCTTACCTATGGTAGATTTGTGCAATCCTGTATTGGTAAACAAACAATCTTACCCATGGTAGATTTGTGCAATCCTGTATTGATAAACAAACAATCTTACCCATGGTAGATTTGTGCAATCCTGTATAAGTAAACAAACATTCTTACCCATGGTAGATTTGTGCAATCCTGTATTGGTAAACAAACAATCTTAATCCTGTATTGATAAACAAACAATCTTACCCATGGTAGATTTGTGCAATCCTGTATAGGTAAACAAACATTCTTACCCATGGTAGATTTGTGCAATCCTGTATTGGTAAACAAACATTCTTACCCATGGTAGATTTGTGCAATTCTGTATAAGTAAACAAACATTCTTACCCATGGTAGATTTGTGCAATCCTGTATTGGTAAACAAACAATCTTACCCATGGTAGATTTGTGCAATCCTGTATTGATAAACAAACAATCTTACCCATGGTAGATTTGTGCAATCCTGTATAAGTAAACAAACATTCTTACCCATGGTAGATTTGTGAAATCCTGTATAAGTAAACAAACATTCTTACCCATGGTAGATTTGTGCAATCCTGTATAGGTAAACAAACAATCTTACCCATGGTAGATTTGTGCAATCCTGTATTGATAAACAAACAATCTTACCCATGGTAGATTTGTGCAATCCTGTATTGATAAACAAACATTCTTACCCATGGTAGATTTGTGAAATCCTGTATAAGTAAACAAACATTCTTACCCATGGTAGATTTGTGCAATCCTGTATTGATAAACAAACATTCTTACCCATGGTAGATTTGTGCAATCCTGTATTGATAAACAAACATTCTTACCCATAGTAGATTTGTGCAATCCTGTATTGATAAACAAACATTCCTACCCATGGTAGATTTGTGCAATCCTGTATAGGCAAACAAACATTCTCACCCATGGTAGATTTGTGCAATCCTGTATTGATAAATAAACATTCTTACCCATGGTAGATTTGTGCAATCCTGTATTGATAAATAAACATTCTTACCCATGGTAGATTTGTGCAATCCTGTATAGGTAAATAAACATTCTTACCCATGGTAGATTTGTGCAATCCTGTATTGGTAAAGCTTTTGCAGTGGGTGGATGTTCTGCACAAAGTACAGGTGATGGCACATTCCATTGGTTATTCACAGGACTCTCGGTGAATATCAATGGAGGTCTATTGCAATGTGATTTCTTACGTCTTCGGGGCATTCTGAAAAAAAGAAAAAGAATACCTATTTCAAAGACAGCTATGGATTTGTTTTGTTTGTAGTCATGATCTAGTTTTTACATGTATCAAATGCTTCAGATTGTAAATCAATATGTAATCTGAAGCTTAGTAAGGTTTTCCTTATATGGAATGTCACGTCCTTTGACATTTTACCATCAACCACTCAGACAGAGTATCAGATTTTCTTGCCAATTCAGAATGGGGATGACATGTAAACAAATGTGTGCATTGGAAGCTGGAATTAACATCTCAAATTGATGGAAATATATCATCATACAACTTTTTTTGAAAATAATATATCAGGTAAGTAAATGACCATGTTCATTACAGATGGCAGTGATGAAAAATACATTGCTGTGATAATGTCACAGCATCTTACTACTAAGAAACTATATGGGGACTTTGATATTCTGTCCCCAATTTTACCAAAAAAAAAGTCATGTAAAATCGGTGGGTCAGTGATCTGCGTGACTTTGCAGATGTACCCTAGAAAAACATACTTTTTGCCTAGGTTTGAATGGCAGATGTTTGCGCCACATGATCATCTTAACTAGCAAAGAGGCTTTAGCCTGTTCTATGATTGTAATGTTATGATATTTCAATCTCGCATGTTTGTGCGAGATGCAAATGGGGCCTCAAAGAGGGAATTTCTTTTTGGCAAATTTTGTAATGTTTCCTGCACATAATACATGTAATAATATAAATAAATCTCCGATACCAAAGTATAAAGCTCTAGGATGTCCAGGATACAGATACAAATCTGGCAAAAATGCACACACGGACCTCTGGAAACCAAAAGGTGGGATCAGGTGTCATGGAGGAGTAAGCATTCTCTGCCAACCTGTCACATCCGCCATGAGTCCAAAGTTAAATGAAAAACGTGAGGAATGAATCCTTATCATAATTGGTACAGACGTCTCAACAACCGCCAACGAAAAGTCAACTCAACATTCCACTTAGTGAAACGGAGTAATCGCAAACAAAACTATTATACTGACTGTAAAATTTGTGGAACTTTGACTTTCGATATCCCTGTGTCAATAATTTGTGAGCGAGTAGTTTACATCTGTATTTGAAATGCTCATATGTTGTACACGCCCTGGCATATCGGATCATTTGTGAAATATTAACTCCATATGTGACTGTGGGATATTACTACTTAAATGTACAAAATTTACGATGGGAAAGCTTAGTTGCCAATTTCCCGTTTGTGTCTATAGTAAGTAAAATGTCTAAGTATGACTAAAAAACAAATTATCTCTTTTGGGTCCTAATTGCATCTCACATGACCTAAATTATGGTTGATAATGGTTGATATAAGAATTCTTAAACAATGATGATAAATGTCAATTAGCATTGTTCAATGTTATCACAGATTTTAAAAATGATAGATTATTAAAGATTGATTATTTATCAACCCAAATTGTGATTATTTTTTTTGCATGTCAAGTGAAAATAAATGAAAAATTAATGACTCAAAAGAGGCCTGTCAAATTTTCACACACAATAAAATAAAATGGGAATGTAAAATTTTTCACCCATGACAGCTCATATCGCTTTAAGGTTTTACCTATGTCTTATTATTTTATATTTCCCTATTGAAGGCTATTCGAATTTCTAACACTTCTCTCAACCGTGTTGAACAAATATTATCTACAAGTTCGTTTTGTGAACACAGTCGTTCGAGCTTTGATCTCTATTAACTATCACAATTTTTCAAAACTGAATTCACTATAAAAATATAACAACATGGGAATAATCTTCACTTTTGGTGAGTGCGTCGTTTTACCACAATGTACCAATGGCAATGGTTTTAAAACTAAAAAAAATCACGAATTTGAAAATTCCAGTGGGTAGACCACTCAATATAAGTGAACTATTAGCTTCTACGTGAGTTTTCATTACATTGTAACTGAGAATGATGGCTGCGGTTCATTATTTTATATTACCTGCCGCAGTAACATGTCTTAGCATACACAGTTAGACCTGAAAGTTTACAGTGGCCACCATTTTCTCAAGTCAGCCTAACTAGGTTTTGTAAAACTTTTATTGATTCGTTCAATGAATCATGGTAGCTAATCAGAGCCCGTTTAACAAAACTTGCTTGGGATCGTTGATTTCGCGGAATCTCGCGAGAATAAGAGCCTGTTGTTTCATTGGTTAACATATTCGATGCTCCTAAATTCAAAAATGGTTGACAATCCGCCACCAGGGCATGTGAAGACAACATTGAAACAAAGACACAATAATCAATAAAATGACGGTTAAATAACATATAAATACAAACAATTTGGTAAGAAGATGTCGAATTTGCTTACAATTGTTGGGGTAGGTATTACTGACAAAAGAAAATGACTTGGCGGTCGGCAATTCTACCGAAAGTTAGACTAGCATGGCCACGGGTCATGCCAAAGGTTAAATTGATAAATACAATATTTCGTAACCGCGTTTAACACCGTTATACACAATGATATTTCAGATAATTGTTGATAATTAAGTGCTCCAGTTAATTTTATAAGCATTTGGCCACAATGCCCATCACTTGGTACTTCCCACGGGACCAACTTTTAGCCTAGTTTTATAAAAAAAAAAAAAAGTCGGAGTCACATTACCATTTGAATTTACTGTCATTAGGTAATGAATTTGTAAAGCAACAACAACAAAAATATTTTTATTGATATAAGCGAAAAAACAAAAGTATATCCTTTATCTTTTCTTCATACTTTTTTTCTTTGTTTGGTCACTTCAATTTTCAGTCCAGGGTATAACCATATAGAAAATAACTGACATGTGTTATTTTGAAAACGTACAGAAGTTATATCTTGAGAAAGTGTAACATGTAATAACATATGTATGTTACTGTAGAGAGCTTTTCATATTGTTGGGAATTTAATACTTAGCATTTTTTCTTCTGTGCAAACTAAATTATGGCTAACATTCCATGGACTTTAAAGTGCATGCTTCAGTAAAAATATTTTATGAGCAAAAGCTTTAAGTTTCTCTACCAACAGTATGAAAGATGTGGTTTCATCTTTTGTAATAACAGAGCATAGTTATTACAGAAAGGTCTTAACTTCCTGTAATAACAACATGTGTTACGGTATATTCATTTTAATAAACCTTACATCGGTTTATACTTATTGCTCATAAAATTTTTGTTCTTGAAAATACATTGGTGCCAAGAGAAAGAAATATGAAATTTTTGAATGTCTTCATTGTGAAATCTACACGATAACATCCACATATTATTGTATGCGACACATTTTCCTGATATAACAGATGTGTTATTACAGGTTTGTTAAGGAAAGGGGAGATTACCCATGTCTGTCCCACAATAACACACATCTGTTATATTTCAGTAATAATTGTATAGGGTTATACCCTGGACTGATTTTTGAAAATACTCTTCCTACAGGAATCCCCATGTTATCCATGTTAAATATGAATATTTTTGTTTATAAAACAAAATATTAGCACAAATGTCCTCTTACTGGCTCTAATTCTAGATTGTAAATTGAATAGAACGTAAATTGATGCCATTATTTGTGATTTTCATCAATGATTATCATTTATTTTCAGTTTACTTATGGTATCAGTTTAATTTCGATCAATACTTAATTTGGTTAATACTCAGTCATTTTGGTCATTCTTGTTAATGAAGTGTCGGAGGAAATTCAGTGTCACATTTTCTTCTCAGAAGTAACAATGTGTATATAAATATGGCAGTGTTCCTAGACATGCAAAAACCTGCGTGAATCACACAGTTTCATTACAAAACACGCACAAAAACAAAACACGCCACATGCATTCACGCAGAGAGGATGCATATCACATTATCATTTATATTGTAATTATGATGGTAAAACTACAGTAATGTCAGTTCCCTGTGTCATATCCTTACTTTGTAAACAATGTCAGTGATTATAAAACAATTAATCCTCAAAATTTAGTGTATTTGTGAATGTATCACTTTTCCCATGATGTTTTCAACTTCAAAGACTGTCACATGATTCTTATCAGTTGAAGGTCAGTTGTAATGAGCACAGCTTGCAGTGTTCTGACTGAAGACTTCATTTCACAGTGGAGTGCCAAGATAAAGGAATGATTTGAAATCTTTACAGAGTTTGATTATGTAATTTTTACATGGTATCTAAATACTCTTGAATTCCAATGCTATCATAACATGAAAGTCCATTAATTGACAATAGATGTTGAACACAAGAGTATTATCCACACAATATGTCACAATTATATATCACAATTTATATATCAACATTAGATCCACAGGAACTTGTGTCTACATATGAGTAAAATAAAGTTGTTGTTGTTGTTGTTTTTTTTTTATTTTATTTGTTTTGATTTAATTTAATGCATGAGCAACCTTGATTTGTATCCTTGTACCCTACTTTTGCTACGCATGGGGTACAAAAACCCCTATTCTGAAAAAGCAGTGGGAACACTGTATTGTCTTTTAAGCTGGAACATTTATTTCAGTTATTCTATGAACCCCAAAATTCCCACTGTTTGCAGAAATTACCAAATAAGTTGCTGAAATTACCCAAAATGTTACTGAAATTACCACTAAAATGATAGATAATGATGTCATTTATGTTAGGAAAACAATTATTTATTTCATAATATTTTATTTTTCAGTAAAAAGTGGTAATTTTGGTGAAACCGCTTCTACTATGACGTAAACATTAGAAATATAATACCAAAGTTATGATACTCAAGATGTTCATTTCTGTCAATTAGACTACACCAGGCTCTAGTTTAAAAGAAAATGATGTCTATTTAAGGGCTATTTGCTTTTGCTCATGATAATCATGTAGGATGTGTGGTTTAGGAAATACCATGGCTTTTGATGCAACTGAAAACTTCACTAAGGGTTACTGATATGGTACCTATTCTCAGACGAAAATCAGGGTTTTTACTGAATATCTTCAGTCCAACTGATAGAATTACTTTGAAATTTTGTATCACAATAGGTTACCTTTATATGCAATATAATTTGATAAGTTTTGGTGGACAATATGAAACAAAAAGTGAATTTTGCTCATCTTAAAAACTTGACCTGAATGCCGTAATTGTGATGCAGGAGGACCTATAGTCGGACAGAAGTAGTATTTACGTTGAGTTGGTGACATCACTTCCCTCCCGGCCAGTGTTGGACAGTATGATAGAAAGATTAATTTTTGTAATATGTTTTATTAAATGTTTAAAATCCGATGTATAAAAAATATTTGGAAAAATCTTGTTCATTTATGTGTCCGACAATAGGCACTGTCCGAGATAGGTACCACACCAGTACAGATACCGGTTATATTTATTTTCTTTTTTATTTAGGATAATCTAAATGATTAGCCTATGGCTATATTATTATCGATAGATGACACAAGATTAAGATATAATTAGAAGTCCATTTTTAGCTCACAACTCACTGGGACAAAATGTTTAAGAGATAATGTCATACCTGGGCGTTGTCATCCATACCTGTGGACAAAAATGTGAAGCACAGGAGCCTGAAATTGTGTTGGTATCAAGAAATTTGGCACTTGAATGCTAATATTTTTGGCACTTCCAAAAAGTGTTAAAACTTGCTTTTCATATCATAAATTAAAATTCATCATGAGATATTAAATAATCTTAATTAAAAAAGTCGATAGAGCCGAAATTGTCAGGTCACCCCTTTTGGGAGTTATTTCGCGTTTTAGTGGATTTTTTCGTGTTTTTGATAAAAAGTATAAGTTTTTTGTCAAATTTTCAACATCTTCTCGAGAACCAGTGGACTAAGATTAGCTAAACCTGACTCGAAATTTTTCTCAGGTGACCGTTAAGGCCCATTGGGCCTCTTGTTTAAAATAATGTGTTAGGAAATGCAATAATCCACAGTTAGGTATTTAAACATGTCCTTTCATAAGCTTCATCTGAAACCGGACAGATTTGAAAATCAGCGTGTAATAATTTTACGAATCTAGTCCTCACTTGTCTTTAAGTTACCTTTTTATCTTTTGGAAGTTTGTGAACAGCGAGAACTGTTTAGATGTATTTCTGTACCTTGCTACAATGCACCGATTAACCAAGATCGATTTAAATAATCTACCGATATGTTAATTGTTATCTCGCTATACTGGTAATACTGTAGGCTAATGGCTTTCACACCCTACAGTGCCTGACCTCTTCCTTTGATGATGTACCAGGTAGCAGACCTAAAGCTGTTCACAAGAATTTTAAAGGTGTGCAATCGGAATTCAGTTACCTTTTGCCAAATATCTCGGGAACGAGACATCGGATTGACTTCATATTTTCGACAAATGAATTTATGCATCATAAACTAACAATTTTTGAAAAGTTGTATATAGCACTTGGGGTGCACTTATATTTTTATATTTTTTTGACAATAAAGAGAAGAGTTTTAATATCCATGTACTATCCTATAATTAGCCAAATTTTACCATGATCTTCAAAGCAATGCGCACCCTGGACATGGGGGAGGGGGGACCATGAGCCAACATAACCAAAAATATTAGTCAGAAAATTAGCCAATTACAATCTTTTTAGCCAGTCTTTAAAAAAAAAGTTAATTAATGGCTACAGTGGCTAATGACAGGGTGAGCCCTGCCTTGTGACATAGATAATCATAATGCCATTTGGCCTATGGGTATAGTCTTCATATTGCTTTTTCAGAATAGGGGTTTTTGTACCCCGTGGGGGTACAAGGATACAAATCAGGGGTAAATATATTTAAAATAATTTAATTTTGAATTAAATCAAGAGAAAAAAAGTTTCATTTAGTGCCATTAATAGACACAAGTACCTGTGGGTCTGATGTAAATATATAAATTGTGACATCATGTGTTGATAATGCTCAGTTCAAGCATAATAATGCTCTGTTCAATCTCTAGTCATCTATTGAAACTACATCAATACATGTATTGAACTGGCATGTTAGGATAGCATTGGGATTCAAGAGTATTTAGATACATTTGTACTGTGTCAAAAATTGCATAAT
This sequence comes from Atrina japonica, assembly GCA_030159075.1. Taxonomy (NCBI): domain Eukaryota; kingdom Metazoa; phylum Mollusca; class Bivalvia; order Pterioida; family Pinnidae; genus Atrina; species Atrina japonica. The sequence continues at coordinate 169,893 of BROG01000763.1, read as the reverse complement.
CAAAATCTGTAAAGATTTCAAATCATTCCTTTATCTTGGCATCCTGCTGTGAAGTTGAAGTTTTCAGTCAGGACACTGCAAGCTGTGTTCAGGGGATCATGACCTTTAACTGATAAGAGAGTTATGCAACAGCCTTTGAAGTGGGGAAAGTCTTGAAAAAGTGTTAAACATGTGCACACAAATACACTCAATTTTGAGGATAAATTGTTTTATAATCACTGACACCAAAAACATGCATGTTATATCTATGCCTCTGCTGACTGATGACAAAGTAAGGATACATCTCCATATGAGTAAAAGATTTTTCAGTGGGACGTTAAACAACAATAAACAAACAAAATTCTAAAAATCAGTCATAATTACAGTACCATATCTGAGATAGGTTGCTGCTGTGTAGGCAAGTTATAATGTCTTTTGACAACTCTTTTATGCATAAGAATAAGAAAATATGAAATTAGATTGAAATGATTTGTTTGTTCTTACAGGTGTCATCTGCATCATGTCAAAGAATTTGATATCTCTTGAGAGCAAAAGTCAGAATGTTAATATGTGTAAAGAAGCAACATCACCCTCTCTGGGTAGTGGAGGCAGCAAAAATACTTTTGTCGTATTTGTGAAGAAAGCGGAGAATAGCAATGTTCTGAGAGTAGTCCCACAAGAAAGTAATGTGCAGCAACAGCACAAAAACTGCGAATGGAAAAAATCTGAAAACATTTCTACAGGAAGTAAAAGAAAGTCTCGACCAAAGGTTCCATTGGGGGACCACTTGAAACTTAATTTGAATTTGGGATTTGAAAAATATGACAGCTCAAATTTAGCTGCAAATGTGTTTAAAGATGATGAAGATGATGAGGGGTTCCACGACAGATCTAAGCCTGAGTTACAATGTACTCGGATCAAAATCCCCCATGTTAAACATATTCATGTGCCACATACAGATACGATAGGGAACACTCCATTTCTTTCATCTAATGGTCAATTTCTATTCAAAAGTCCCATAGCAACTTCTATACAACAATCTACATCTCTTTCAAATGTTACTCCAGTATCCAGGTTTGATTTGTCTGGGTCTTCAGGGTACCATTCTGCTAACAGTAGTGTTTTGAAAGACACGTATGACACCCCAAGCTCATTGTCCCTACCATTAAAACACCCTACAGCCAGACAGATTTTTCACACATCGCCACCATCTAATTGTAATTCAGGTCATAATCTGAAACAAAAATCTGTATTGATGTCCTCACCCAACTCCCGCCCATCACCAGTGTCTTCTCTGGCTACAAATCTAAAAAATGTTACAGTGTTTCAGTCTTCCTATTCCTTTAACAACCCTTCTCAATCTGCCTTGACATCTGCCTCCTGTACTTCAATACCAAATACATCCACACCCAAATCCTCAGGCATTGTTGTTCATTCTGCAAGTGGGCACCGCTTTGTACTACCAACAACCCCACAGCAAACTAAAACAGTCACAGTATCAAAGTCTGACTCCCACATTGATATCCAGCCAATAGATTTCAGTCAGCTGGTAGGGAAAGTCCACATCAAGAAAGAGATAATAGACACAGATCAAGTACCAGATTCTTTCTGCAACATCAATCAGAACAAGATAAAGCCAGGGTCGAAGTCACGTGATGTGTATGTTCATATAAACGTCAAGGAGCCAAGATCAGCTGTGTCATTGTCATCAGTTGAGAATGCACATGAAGACGAGAATAATTCACAGGAGTCTGTTACAAGCTCTCAAGGATCAGATAAAGGTTGAATATTCTTTTAAAGTATAATACTATTTTCTATTTAATTAACAAGCCTACATCGTTACATATAAATTCATAATTAATCATGATTGTTACAAATCTTTAAAAGTGTTTGAATATAGAGTTATGAATCATGATTGTTACAAATCTTTAAAAGTGTTTGAATATAGAGTTAGTCCTTGAAAAATGCATAAATTTAGTGATAAATGCAGACCACAAAATAACATGGGAGCGATCGTTCAGGTTACAACAAATACAAATCACGTAACCTCCTTTTTGTTTGATGCATTTCATTTTATTAAGTCTTCATTATTGCTATCATAACCTGCAGGTTACAGTCATTCCTTTTAGCCTAACCTGTAAATGGGTTACGACGTTTCTGTTATTTTGTGGCCTGATAAATGCTGGATTTTTTTGGTCAGGTCATGGTGCACGGATATTGCTTTCTTCATCACTGAAGAAAATTAACTTGAAAAATTTAGAAAAAAATTGCTTTATCATATAGATACTGGACCTAGCATATTTCATTTAAGTAAAGTGTTTTTGTGATACTGTTTTGATGAAACTCTTTAGTGCTTAGTGAAAAGAATCTCATGAACAATGTTTTCCAACTTTAGATAGTCCTGAAAAAGTGCTCAAAAATGTTTTTTTCAATTGGCTTGTGAATCATGTGCATAGATGTTAACTGAACAGTACTACTTCAGGGCCCTTCGTGGGCAAGTGGTTAATAGAGCATTGCAGGGGTGTCCGGGTAGCGCAGTGGTTAGCGCACTCGCTTTTCACCAATGCGACCCGGGTTCGATCCTCGGATTGGGCAGGGAAGTATGTGAAATGGTTACCAACCCGGATGCGCTCCTGTCCTTCGGACTGAGACAGTAAAAACCGAGGGGTCCCGTGTCACAGTGAGTGTCTGCACGTTAAAGAACCCTCACTGCTCAATGGCCATAGGTGTCGAGCATAGGCCAAAATTTGAAGCCCTTCACCGGCATTGGTGACGTCTCCATATGAGTGAAAGATTCTTGAGTGGGACGTTAAACAACAATAAACAAACAAACAAAATAGAGCATTGCACTTTAAACCATGAAATCTCTCACCTCTCTGTCTGGTCACTGATCAGCAGGGGTTCGAGCCCCACTGAAACTTCAGCTGAGTTTGTGAGAAAGTTTGTTAGTTTACTTGTGGAAGGCTAGTGATCTCACCGTAACCCGTAAAGTGGCCGCAACCATTTTACTTAAAACTTATTAAGAGTGGTTTGAAACAAAAAAATTAACTGCTAGTACTTCCTTATATACTAGGTTTTGTAGAATTGTTTAGTTTGCTATCTAAATATTTATCTCTTTTCTCCATTAACTATTTGTAGATCACTCGGATGCTCTGAATGATTCCCTGACCAACATACAGTGGTTAGGTGGTATGCAGCTGAAAAAAGATGAGGAGAAAAGTGATGGCAATTATACTCACATGAAGAAAGACACACCTATACAGTGGCGGTGTCTCAGTCATGCAGAGGTGTTGAAGGTAGTGAAATTGATAAGTGTCGATCAGATGGCATTTTATCACAGATCTGATGTGTTTAGTTTTTAACCATAAATATCTGTAGGGAATCGTGTTAAGGCCAACATTAAATGTGTGTTTCCCGTTACCTGACTGACTTCATTTTTAAGCTGCGATCTGAAATATATTATTGATGTCATCTGGGGGAATCTGGAATTAATCGGAAAGTTTTTTTTTTTTATTATTTTATTTAGATTAGCCTTTGAAATGCATTTGTAAAATGTTTGATTTTAATGGAACCTTTGAATGCAGTATTACGGTTTAATTGAGAGTACTTACTGGTGAACTACTAGTACAGATGTATAGTAAATTAATATCCAGTTTCACCATTTACCATTTTTTGGAAAGACAAGATTTTTCAAAATCAAATATTTTTCCTACCTACCTGCCCTATGTCATTTTTGGTATATAAGAGGAAACACATACAGTCATTTTTGGTATATAAGAGGACACACATATATATATATATATCTGTATATATATATATATTGTTGGCCTAACTGGATTACACTGATATTTAAGCAATAGCTAACTGTTAGTGAAGTCTAAAAATACTTTGATAGGCCAATGAAATCAAAGTAGCAATGACAAATTGTAAGGCAAAATAAAACATTTGGGAGCATTTTAGCTGTTCAGAGTAGAACAGATTGGTCACATTACAAAATATGATATTCACAATAATTCTATTAGTGTCTCAATGCTCAGCATCATGCAGGTACATGTATTTGATTGAATGGTGCCATAGTATAGCAAAGTGAAAGAAGTAAATTACCTGACAATGCAGAGTAGAAAACAAAGATTAAAGCAGCATTAGCTACGATAGAAAATTTTTCGGAAAGTGTGTAATAATCATGAAACCATTGTATACCATAAAAATCACCAGACACTACGATTTACCATCGAAAACAGTGCTGATGCAAAAAAAATCATCAATATTTTTTGCGTTTACATGAAAACTGAAAGAAGATATGGCGTCTGATTACTTTCCGATCATCTTTTGCTGGTTGAGTGAAGTTACAAGGAAAACTCACACCCAAAAGACCTAGACCTACTGAGTGACAAACCTTATCCAACAATTAATAGAAGAATACTTTAGTATTACCATATTTTGATATCACATATAGATTTCACATGTCAATATACTATCGTTCATGTTTAAAACAATAACACCATACTATTGGTGGCATTCCATGATAAAAATGTGAAGGATGTGTATGCAGCAGTTACATACAAATAAAAATATCCTTGCATCATATTTGGTTTTTTTTTTTTTACTAAAGTGATATTTCACTCTGATTGTTCTATTTAAATTCTAAATTTCTCAATAGATTGTAATTTTTTTTAAAAGTGGATGCTCTTAGATAGATATGGCAATACATTTAGGTTTATTTTTTCACCTTGTATGATACCACTATTTTGTTTCTGAAATATACATTTTTAACATTGCAAACGCCCATCTCCATGGAATTTGTATTATGTAGAGTCTTGAATAAAAGATTACTTTAAAACGTTATTCAACAACTCCAGTAAGATTTTAGACCTTTATTCAGCCCAATGATTCAATTGAAATTTTGAAATTTAAGTTAGGTTTTCCTGTTTTCGAAGTGAGCTACACGGACAGTAGTCACTTCGGCACCTCAGTGAGATTACGCATATTGACACCTAGTGACATCGGTACTATAAAACAGAATTCATAGGTCTATATCATATATTTTTTTTTAGTGTTTTAATATCATGTAATTTCGGAACGTGCAAGTGATTTCGGCAATTGCTTCCAAGTTATTTTATTACCAACTCTATGATCACATGTATATAAATTCTGCATTGTGTAGTATATGAATAATTTGAATTTAGATTTCTAGTACTCTACTAAAATGTTTTAATGCAGGTATCATATTTAAGTTACGGTAAATATATGTGTGTGTGTATAAATATTAGGGGTGCGGCGGTTCGGTTAAAAACCGAAGAACCAAACTGTTGACGTCGAATCGATTGGTTCGGTTCTTATATTCTGGAGTTTTCAACAGTTTTAAACAAGACAATATGTGCAAGTGTAATTCATGAGAAGTTTGTATCTTTAGATAAGGATGTATTATCACTTAAAGAAAAAAATCACACCCTAGCGGCCGCTAATGCTGCTTTAAGGTTTACATTCTTACTTGTTTTCTTGTAGTTGTCATTAAAGTGATATTGTCGCTCAAAAACATAATTTTTTTTCACCATTGAAAACTGATGGGTATTGATGTAAAGTAATGTTTCCGTGGTAAAAAAAAAATCAGTATCCCATAAAAAATGTCATTTATGAGGACATTCTGTCAGTAAAATCTAATTTATTATGCACTGACCCAGATTCTGAAGAAACATATGATAGGCTAATGGCAGAAAGTACTACGACCTTTAAACTTATCGTTATTGCTGAGGTACGGGGACATGTACTGGATTAATACTGATAAAATTACCATTTCAGCGTGCAAACTAATCACCAATGTATATCATGATTTTGTTCCAGTTAGATATTAATAAAGATATATTCCCTTTTCTTGCAGAATCCGTTAGCATTCACTTTCTTTCACTATTAAATTTGTTACTTCTAACATCTTTTTTTTTTTTTTTTTTTTTTTTTTTTTTTTTTTTTGTTTAATGGGTTAAGCATGCCCTAAAAGCTTTCCAATTCATGGGCTTCAAACTGGAGGTGACCTTGGGTCAAATTAAATTGTTTTTGTCCTGGTTAAGAACAAAACAAAGACCGATTTCTCATTTTAGACCTCAAAATACAGTGGAATGTCAATATTTATGACAAAACTTTTAAATATTATTTTATGAAATTCTGATTTTACCACATTAAAAACCAAACCAACATTTTGATACACTGAACGACCAATATGCCTTTAATACATAACATAGCATAGCATACACATATGCTACCAACAATTCCAATTCTCAGAAAAAAGAATACATCATAGGCCACATAGAACTGTTTATAGAATTTATAGCTACATTTCAACTTTTGTAAATACATGTATCACAAAATCTAAGCATAATCATTTCACTACCTTTTTGTTTTGTTTTTACAGATTGCAGAAGAATATGGAAAAGCTAAGCGCCCACCTTTTTCCTACATGACACTTATTCAAATGGCGTTGAATTCACGTGAGGACAAGCGTATGACTTTACGGGAGATTTGTAAGTGGATAGAAGAAACGTTTCCTTACTACAAACACACAGCTAAACCAGGATGGAAGGTATGTAATAGTATCAGTCAGAAGATGCAATTGTTTTCTTTAGATCACAACTCCATTTGATTTTTATATCATTTTACTTCAGTATATAAAAATGTATGATGGCGGCAGGACTTTTTATTATATAATTTATACTCCATATTTTTCCATGTTCTTTATCAGAATAAATGTCCATTTCAAAGTGTTATTTATTCCAAAATACCACAATAGGTGATCAAAGTCAATAAAGCCGCAGATTGGTCGCTTGAGATCACTGAGGTAAAGTCAGGCAGCAGAAGTAAGACCAGATAATTGAATAATTAGATAAACAAGATAATTACTAACTGTTAACTGTTTTCCTGAAGTTTAAATACTGGTAGCCCAGCTACAAAAGCATTAGCCCAACTTTTGTTGAGGATGGCGAAAGCAGTTTACATATGCTAGGGGGATTTAGGGGCATGCCCCCTCCCCAAGAAAATTTTGAAACTTTCAAATCCAAATACTGCATTTTAAAGAACTTTTGATAGAAATAAAACAGATTTTTTCCACTACTATTATAAGTTTTGATAATTCTTTTTCTTGATTTGAAAAAAACATTTTTCAAATTCTGAAGAGAGGAAGAATAAAGAATTGCACAATGACATTGCTCACAGGGGTCGAGTTTAGCATTTCTGCCTCACTAGTCGGTCGGTCTAGTTGGAAACAAATTTTACTAGTCCTACAACAAATTCATTAGTCCCAAAGTGGTACAGTGAATTGCCAATTCGGGACCTATTTAATGAATTGGTAACAGAATTAATTACTTGTCTATTGTTGTGGATTTCTTTTATTCTAGTGAGTCACAGCTACTGTGATCATTTTAGTGTGAGTTCAGGAAAAAGGGACTGATTAGTAAATTCTGGTATTCACCGTACATTCACACTTTCATTAATCATTGCTCATGTCCATATAATTGTAATGTTTATAATACAGATTTTCTATTAGTCAATCGGACTAGCTGAAGCAAAACCATGACTAGTCCAATACAAATGTCACTAGTCTCGGACTGGCGGACTACTGCTAATTTCGAACCCTGGCTCATCGGACCTGGCCAGACTAATATTTTCGGGTTTCACAAAGAAAAATATATTATTTTGAAAAATGGTTGTTGATAATAAAAAATGAAAAAACAACATTTTATTAAATTTTATAATTTATTGTTATTTTGATAGATACCTTATACATGTATATACAATGTACATTTAAATTAATTGTTAATGCATCATTATTATTATTGTCTATCAGTACAAAAGTAATTATAAGTTTTCACTGTTGTTAAATGGATACAATAGCCATCCATTTTTATGTATTTCATTAAAACTTCTTTGTAGTAATTGTTTTTACTTTTATTATTCACCTACATTTCTTTTTTACAACTTTCATGCAATGTATAGCGTTTCCCTTTTTTAACTAATCCTGAAATTCAGTTCTGTTCCGTATCGGTTCTTTTTTGCAAACCCAACATCCATTTCTGTTCTCCATTATCTGCAAGTAATAGTAGTCACCACACAATTTGTTCTTTGACATTTTTGGCCATGAGGTAAAGACTAATGTGTTTAATTGTCAATAAAATAATTATTTTAGTTTCTAATTGGTTTTTAGAAATAGATTTTGAACTACAGATAATAAACTTTTATTTAAATTCTATGCCTGAAGAATACTCTAACCAGTGTTTAGATGCATACAGTAACATAGCCAAGATTCTGGTATGATAATAAACTTTTAACACTCGCCAGCTGGGCGACGATAATGACTATATTATGTCGCCCAGCACAACTTTTACTCCCATTGGCGACTGGGCGATTGCTAGTCTAATACCCTGTATACTTTTCATTGAAATGTATTTCTTCACTTACAGAATTCCATCCGCCACAATCTGTCACTGTACAGCATTTTTGAAAGAGAAAAGTCCAAGAAGCATGGGTCACACTGGACAATACGAGAAGATTGTCCTGAAAAGATCAAAGTAGTGCCTGTCAGAGACAAAAAAGGTGTGTTCTGATATACATAGTGCCTGTCAGAAATGCTTTGTCAAACTAAAAAATTGTGAAACACATTCTGTGAGTGTGTTGTACATCCTGCCATGTTATGTTGGGGCTCTAAATACACCTTGACTTCTAGTCGCCAAATGGCTCAGTATTTTACTTTTCATTTGATCAATATTTTATGAACCGTAGGCTACATTGTCATAAATAATTCAACTAATGTCATCTTCTTCCTATTTTTTTCTATGTGAAATGTAATTCTTGCAAAATTCATGTTTATTTGATTGTTTTAAAATATATTTATTTTGATCCGATAATCTTTGAAATTTCACCGAAGCTTTACTTCTGCGAAGCAACAATTTTTTTTTACCATACTCCATAGTAAAGATTAAACGAAAAACAAAGTAAGAAACAATCTCATATGTCAATGTCTTTATTTCAAGATTAAGACAGATTTATTGTCCAAATACTTATTTGACTACGACTTTCAAAAATGGTCATTGACATCGACGTCTATGAGACTGTATGAGTATGAGTAGGCCTATGAAAGGATTTGCTTACATTCAGTAAAAAGTCATGAAAACAACTCTTTCAACCACTTCATCATAAGAAATACTGTTTAAAGATTTTTAATTTATTGGGTCACTACCTGTTGCATTTCTGATATTACTAGCCGCTGTGCCTGAAAACCCGAAATCAGTTAGCAAGTCTCGCTTTCTCATGGGTGTCATTTTAAATGGTCACATGAAAATGCGGGGGACAATTCATAAAATAAATTGTTAAAACTATAAAGCTAACTAATACTGATGCAAATACTTGAATGTTTACATGTACAGTAATTGTTTTAGAGATGTATCAATGAAACAAACAAGGAAATATCATTACCATGCCTATTGGGTATATCATTGTTTTACCGGGATTTAGTGAAACATTCTTTCAGGTTAAATAAGTACTTAAATGGGCCTATATCACATCTTAACATGCATCAATCAGCAGAAAAGAAGCATTTTATGACTCAGATGGGTTAAAAACATTTCAGGACTGACCAGAATACAAAATAAGGATTCCAAGTACGATAACATTGCATCTAGTTAGTTTAACTTTTAGCTGCCATTTACAACCAAATTACTTGCCACTTTAAGCCCTGTATGTGACACATTCTGATTCCATCAGTGTTATATACTCTGTTTTTGCATGTGACACATCCTATCATGTTATCTGACACATCCTATCATGTTATCTGACACATTTTGTCAGTGTTCTACATTCTGCAATGTTATCTGACACATTCTGTCATGTTGTGTGAAACATTCTGTCATGTTGTGTGAAACATTCTATCACTGTTTTATATATTCTGTCAGTGTTATACATTGTTGTGGTATGTGACACATTCTCTCAGTGTTTTATACATTTTGTCATGTTATGTGACACATTCTGTCAGTGTTGTGTCACAGTGTTACAAATTCTGTCATGTTATGTGACACATTCTGTCAGTGTGTTATACATTCTATCATGACTTGTGACACATTCTATCACACAAGATACTTGTTCATCGGCAAGCATTTTGGACTGCCAGTTTGTAAACAAAAGATAAGCATGCCCTCCATCTTTCCACTTGCTTGGTCATTTTGGGGGTATACAAAATTTAATGAGGATACACATTGCCTTTTGAAATTTCCTTTCTGGGTAAAGTTTAGGGTTGTGTGTAAATAACATCAAACAAGTTAATTTCTATGTTTAGCCATTATTTGAGGTGACTTCACCTTTCAAAGAAACAGATAGACCCCAAGCATTTGTTTCAGCAAGTTTGCGCATTTTCAGTATGCATGAAGATAGTACAAGTGTATTGATCTGCACTTTAAATCATAATGTATCTTGTATTTACAGATGCAGCTGGACAGATGCCTAGTCTTTTCCCTGTTACCTTTATACCTCATCAAACACCAACACTACCCAAGATAGCATTGCCACACAGTGTTGGTTTGACACCCAACACAGCTTCATTCACCACTCAAGACAATAAAAGAAAAGGTATGTGATTCATATTATTATTTTAACAAAGTACAGTGAATTGAGACAATACCTATGCAAAGGCCCTCCAAATGTTTCTCAGCTAACACTGCCAGGGGTCACTTGATATAGGAAAAAAGATAAAGGATGTGGTGTGGGTATTCTCAGCTGTTGCACAAGAAAGTGAGCTTTCCTTTTCTGGATTCCTCAGGGGCTGTTACATTTTTATGTCTCTGAGATCTCACACAGATTGTATGCTCAAGTGAGCTTTCCTTATCTGGATTCCTCAGGGGATGTTTCTTTTTTATCTGTAAGTAAAAATCGAGAGCCAAATACTGATCCAATCCAACTAATTTCTGTGGAAATGCTGGGTAAAATCGGAGAATTTTATATGCCCCGGCTGAATTAAACAATCGGGTGTTTGATTCTCGTTTATTACGTAAAAGTACAAATAAAATTTCCATCTCCTGTGGTTTTACCAGCCAAATCTGAAGCAGTGTTACTACAATATCTACAAAAATACAAACTGCGTATTATCACCGTAGTTCGTATACTAGCCTGGAAAACTCCTTTGAAAAAAGGACGTTAATTTGCGTTGTCTGCTCATGCTTTTGATTTCGATACTCTTCAAGTGTGTTAACAACCGGGTACATAACTCCTCTCTAAATTGACGAATGAAACTTATACATATATGTAATATCGTTTAGAATGAAACCGGACAACTTACAGGAAACGGTTAGCAGAAGAAATGTTTGCAAGCTGGCAACTGACTTGGGAAAACACTCGCCAATTGCTAAAAAAATAGTTGCTTTTCAAGTGATTTGGTCGCATTGTAGAGCCCTGGAGACTGTTACATGTCTATGTCTCTTCAGATCTCACTCAGGTATTGTGCTCAAGTGAGCTTTCCTGGTCTGGATTCCTCAGAGACTGTAACATGTCTATGTCTCTTCAGATCTCACTCTGGCATTGTGCTCAAGTGAGCTTTTCTGGTCTGGATTCCTCAGAGACGGTTACATGTCTATGTCTCCGAGATCTTAAAATCTTAATCAATGGCTCATGGTCATAGTGTTTTTCAAACAGATTTTGAGGGTTTTCCTTGACAGAGTGGTTAGAGCAACGTGGTTTTGATCATAAAGTCTCTAACCTCTAGTCAGTGTTGGTTTCAGTCCCGTTGGAACCTAAGCTAATTTTGTTATGACCCTTGCCAGTTAGCTTGTGGAAGGCCAGTGGTCTCTTCCTGAGTACACTGTAACCTGGTTCTCTCCTCCACCATTAAAAATTGTACGTCACCATATGACTGTAAAACACCATTCAAACAAACAAAAAATCAAACACATTTTGTTTTTATATGTTTTCCTGGACCGAGAAGCAAATTTCAACCAAACTTGCAACAGATCAAATATTGTACACATCATAGGCCAAAGTAGTTTTTGACACTGAATTTGTTAAAAAAAAACGTCTTTGCACCTGAAAATGCCACTCCAAATGCATTGGTATATTGCAGTTATGGTCTTCATTTATTTGTCAAACAAATTATTAGCCAAAAAGAAAAGATCATGGCACTTGAAATATATTTTACCACAGTAGAAGGAAAAATTTTGAATATGAAGCTAATGATAATGACATTTTATGCAAATATTTCTCCATGATCTCAAACCCATATGCTTCCTCGTTTTGTCATTGTTACAATGTACAGATACTTTCATCACATAATGTGCAGTTAAATTGATACCATTATTTTCAATACCATGAGTTCTGATGAATGATAACATAATTTGATAAATTGGAAATTTAGGATAGATGCAGTTTTAAAAATGATGACAAATTTTGTTGAAGTTACATTTTTGATGTTTTAACGGGGTTCAACATTAAGGTTTGTCCGGTTGTCCGAGACAAGTCCATTTTGGGTTAGGACAAGTAGATGTTACTTCTCACTTGTCCGAATGGACAAGTGACATTGTTGAAGACAGAAATTAATTCAATAAAGATTATTTTTGTTTAAACACAAAATAATATCTTTAATGTTACACTTGATTTTCAGACAAGTCATTTTTGCATTAGGAGAAATAGATTTCAGTACTATTTGTCCTGCAGGACAAGTGGAAATTTTCATTATTGTTGACCCCTGTTTAAAATTAGAAAAGGTATTTTAGGTTCAATAACGATTTGAATGAACAGTTGTTTTGATAAAAGTTTCTTTTGAAGGTTTGCAACCAATTCTACCAAGACCACAACCTCTTTCCACTCCTCTACAGACATATGCTCTCATTCCTATTCAAAATTTGCCACAAGGATCTTCTTCCCAGGGACAGCCTATGTTGATTCAGGTGCCAACAAGCTCACAGTTTGTCGGGCAACCAGTAAAACAGGAAGCAGGTAAGACTGATTGTGTCTGACACTTAAAAGTCATTTACATTAACTTGTCAACCCCTGAAAAACAATGGACTATGCTGTAAATCAATGGCTTGGACCAGTCCAAATGTGTCTCTAGGGGAGAATGAGTTAAAATTGATTTGGGTATTGGATAAGTTTGTAATGTCGAAACCTTTTGAATTTGACAAATTATCGTTTTTATTTTTATGCCTCCTGTTTGTATAGAAAAACCAAACAAGGTTATGGGGGATGTAGCATTTGTCTTGTATGTATGTTACTTTCATTGTCATTGCTTTTTTTCTACATTCCTCAGCAGAATTTTGAGAAACTTAATACCAGTCTTTAGTATGACAACAATTTGGACAAGTTCTTGTTTGGTGCTGCTTGCCCCCATATTTGTGGAGTTGTTGCCCTTTGTTATGATTACTTTTCTTTATTGATCCTCTAGTTTCTAATTTTCTCAACAGAAGTTTACAAAACTGTATACTAGTGCAGTGTTCGCACAGACCTTGAAAAGTGCTTGAATATAGAGTTAGTCCTTGAAAAGTGCTTGAAAACAAAAATAACCTTGAAAAGTGCATGAATTTAATGAAAAATCCTTGATTTATTTAATGAACGTACATGAATTCTACTTATTGCATGTTATAGATCAAAGAAAGACGTTTAAATAAGAAAAATTTACTTGATCATACAGACCCTTCACCAAGTATAATACAATTTGAGTATCTCTTTAGCTTGTAGTGAAACTCAAAGCAGTGTTTTGAGAACCACTATTGAAATATGAGAGAACTTTGCTGTCAGTGTTTCTTTTTAAACTTTGTTTTGACTTGCAAGTCCGTGATAGCTTAAACATTACCCATTGAAAGTGCTGGAAAAATACTATGAAAAGTCCAGGAAAAGTGTTTGAAAAGTGCTGAAAAAATACTATGAAAAGTCCTTGAAAAGTGATGGAAAAATACCATGAAAAGTGTTTGAAAAGTGCTGGAAAAACACTATAAAAAGGCCGGGAAAATGCTGGAAAAATACCATGAAAAGTGCTGGAAAAATACTATGCAAAAGTCCAGGAAAAGCGCTTGAAAAATATTTTCCATTGGTTGTATAAACCATGTAGTGTTTTGTATGCCAACATCTTTGACAAGTTCATGTTTGGTGCAGGTTGGCCCCTTATTTACCGTAATTGTCCCATGTGGGTATCAAATTGCGAGGGGATATGTATCACTTATGATGCCTTTTTAATTTTCTTCTTTGTTTTCTTTTTCTTTTTTTAGGAATGACAGATGTGACGGGAGAAACTGATAGTGTGGAAAGTCATCACGACAAAAAGAAAAAGAAAGTGATCAACATAGCTCCAAAAATCTCATCCCCAAATATTGTTCGACAAGCCTGGCTCGACGCTCAGACAGCTTTTAGTGACAGTGATAGTGGAAAAACATCCAGTAAAAAGATTAAAACTGACGAAAACCACAGAAGTGCCTGTGGTAATGAAATCAAAGTTAAAAAATCAAAACCTATTGACAGACTTCCAAAACCCAAATTGTACACAAAGAAAACCCCACCTTGTAAAAAATCAAAAACTAGAAGAAAACAGAAATTAGTTCCAAAAGAACGAGATTTAATGCAAGATAGTTCAGATGAAGAAACCGATTTTGCTACAAAATTGGAAAAGGACCTACCAACACCTATTAGAAATCTTTTGGATTCTGCAGAAAATGACAATCAAGGAGGAAATAGTATATCTACATCAACACCTCTTAAATCACCAAACTTCTCATCACCGCAGCTACTCTCACCAATTCAAGGGCTAACGCCACTTAGAAATTCCAATATATTAGACAACAGTTTTTTAGATTGTTTAAAAGATGTAGAACTAAAAGTATCGTCAGGATCTCCAAATTTGTTGTCGTCCTCCAGGAAATTACTCGCAACTCAGATGCAGAGTCCAAATGGACAAGCTTTTGATGTTTTGTTTTCTGGTCTGACACCAATAAAAATGGAAAATGAACAAGATTCTAGTACAAGCGGAAATACTCATAATCTCTCCAAATACTTTTCCGATTTTCCACTTTACGCGCAAATGATAGATGAGGAGATTGGATCACCTGTTAGTCTTAATTGGAGTGCTATGTGTCAACAGCTTACAGCTACCGAAAATGAAGATGGATAATCATAGTCATTTGTTATCTAGATTTTCAATGTCAATTTCTGACTTCTGTCTTTCATTTCTTTATAAGATGAACTTTAAATATAGGATATTTGTTGTTTTGTTATTTTTTTTTACGTTTGATTTTGTCATGGTAAATTTTGATACATTTACTGGATTTGTTCCGATTCCTTTTACTTGATATAATATAATTTGCTCAAAAACCAATAAAACTCAGGTTTTCTATAGTCAGTTGCCTAAAACACAGGTTTGAGATATATTCCGAACTGTCATCATTTCCTTGTTAATAAATTGTATGGCTAGCTATCTTATACTTGTCAGAGTTAAAACTGGAAAAATTTGTTAAGATTTGGTGTGGTTTAACATGGTTACTCCTGAAATTTACTGGTGAACATCCTGAAAATTATCCTATCTAAAATAAATTGCAGTCTAAAAATGCATTAAAAGAGTGTTAAAATTTATATTGACATCAAATCTATGACATCAATTTCATTTAATTTGTTAAGTCCAGACACTCAAGAAAAGTTACCACTTTCTACATGTACTCTGTGCATGTTCTATACATGTATAATATCTTATACAAAGAGTTTGGTTATGCTTTGTCCTATAGACCTGGGGCACGTTTTACAAAAGGACCTAAATCCTAACTTTTAGTCCCTGATTGGTCAGTCCCATGACAATTAGGACTAAGACTTAGGATTTAGGACTTAAGACTTTGTAAAACGAGCCACTGGTTCATTTTACAATAACATGAATGAAAGTTTTTATGAAATAAGGGAAAATGTTTTGAATGAGACACTTGATCCTGTGTGTTTGTATGAGAGAGTGAGTAAGATTTTGTATGTTTGCATGTGGCTTTGACAATGTTAGGGGTTAATTATAATTCTGAATATTTTATTATATCTACCAGTAAGATCAGTCCAATAAGCCGAATAATCTTTAAACTTTCCATACTTTCTAGTGAATATCAATGCAACATTGTTCCAACTAAAAATTTGGAGGGACAGAGTATTCAAATAAAAGGAGGGGGCAGGGTTACATTTCTGCGCTGATCCAAATGGGCGAAGTGGGGAACTTATTTTTCCAGAGAGAACTTTTTTTTTCTACAAAGATTAATTTACTAGTAATTAAATGAAAATATGCATGGCAATATTGAAAGTGACAGATTTACTATGATTTTCATGTTGGCAACTTGCTAAATCCCTCTGGCTGTAACATTCTAAATGTCTTAGATGAATTAAAATAATCAGGTTTTAAGCAGTTGATATTGGTATTTTGAGTTGATCACGAGGTTTTTCATGTAGTGCTGTACAGCTTTGTAACTTTGTGCAATATTTGTCTTTGCACTTCACTGTTTTGAAATAGAATTGTTTTAGCAAATCGAGAGCCAAAATTTAAAGAGATTTACTTGCATACAATTATACTTTTGCTATGAAAGGTGTGAATTTTTTCGTATACCAGTACATCATAAAAATGACAACTGAAGTGTTTCACAATACTTGTTCTTCTGGAAGTTTGTAGATGTTAGGTTAGAAACACATTTTATCTAATTGTCACATAATGATGAACTGTCAGCTGCCAGATACTTATCTCTTTTTATCTGACTGTCAACACTTGATATTTGTTTTTTACTATCGCTCTCTTATACGGATTTGACAACACATTTAGATTTATTATTTGGCCTTGTATGATACCACTTTTTCTTTCGTTAATATACTTTTATATCAAATTCGAGCTCAACTGATGGAAGTCTTATTGGCCGAAAAGATCGTCTTGAGCATTTGTTTTGGCCTCTTTTGTAAAACTAACTTTGGTAGTGTTAACAATATTAAATGTCACATGTGTAGAAAGTGGTAATGGATCTTATCTGATGGCCTCTGGGTCATATGTATCTGTAACACAGCATCTACAGGCTTCAAATTCTTCTGTATCATTTCTCTCAGACGAGTTCTGTATGTATCATGTTTATTGCTAGTGTTTTTTTAATACCATGTTTTGTTTATATATTTGCTTGTTATGTTTGTATCTATTTATTAGAGGATGACTAATAACGTGCCTTCTTTATTTTTCCTGTGTCCTTTTTCATTTTTTGTTGTTGTTGTAATTTCAATGTTTACTAAAACCAAACTCATTTGTGATATTGGTCTAGTATTCTTGGTACAGTGAGTAGAATGGTGGGTTACAATATTATGCAGTGTAATTGATTGATTCATCATTTTTATACCAAAACAAGAACTATATATATTTAAGGCATGTTAGCCTACTGTCATGGGTCATATGATATTTGTTTTGTTAGTCTGTTGTTTGTTTATACATGTATCTTTCAAGCTCAATGTAATGTATTATTTTGTCATATTTTGACCACATGAACTAAATACTGCATACCTGGAAATTTTCGCTCCTGTTTAATTTTTGCCATTTTCGTCCTTAGATGTCAACATTTTCAAGCTAAATAATTGAAGCACAGATAAACATGCCAGCCATGATTATGATTATTTTGGGCAAATTTAAGACAAGGTGAATATGGTTTTGTCGCAAAAATAACCAGGTTTAAATCTACAGTAGTAAATTTCAAAGGCAATGAAAAAAAAAAATAGAATACATGAACACAATGATTAATGTAATTCCTATAGTGTCCAAGATCCATTCCTCTCTCTCTCTTGCTCTTGTACAAGTTTCAATTTGTATCTTTACTTGTTTTCAGGACTACCATATACAGTGAGACTTGTATATACAGACCCTCTTACAGTCACAACAAAACCAGTCTTTATAGGGAGGTGGTAAAGGTTTATTTGTACACAGATGGTACTATTGGGGACAGCAAAAAAAAAAAAAGCACTTTTATGACCAGGTAGTCTTTCTACAAAGGTAGTCGCTAAAGCAAGTTTTACTGCACATATATTCTTAGTCAGCCATAGATATACAATCAGTTTTGAAGATGTAAGGTGAATTGCAAGCGGTAATTGGCATTAAAACATTTAGATAAGTTAACACAAATTTTGATAAACTACACAAATTGCTTATTTTTCATTCAAGATGACAAGCTATCAAAATCTTTGAATGGAAATGCAGTATATTCAGATTTAAAATAAAATAAAGGTGCAGTTAATTTCGCTAGAGGCCCTTAATTAAAAAAAAAAGGATATGAATTAACAGAATGTTTTCCCTTTGTTGGAAAGACAGAAAATCTGTGTTACACACATTTAATGTTTTGCACTAATAGTAAATTGGATTGCTCTGCCATTCTGTATACTAATTTGGGGACTAACATTGTAAACGGGCTCGTTTTACGAAATGTTCCAAGTCCTAAATCCTAACTTTTGCTTCTAACTACCATGGCAATGCATCGCTGATTAGTCAGTCCCATGAAAATTAGGACTTAGAGTTAGGATTTAAGACCCCAGGTCTCTCCACCACTACAAACTGACCACCACCATATGACTAAAAATTGTAGTGTAAAACAGCATTCAAATTCAAAGTGCAATACGTACCATACATTGCCCAGGCTCCATGTTTTTTTCCACACAAATTTGTCTTTTTGTTACTAGTAGGCCTATGTAATATTGTATTGTCTGAAATTGGATCTACATGACTAAAGTCTTTCATGAAGACACTATTTTTTACAAAGCCAAAAATGGGGTTACCTCCCTTATAAATACCACCAATATATTTCCATGTCAACAGTATATTAACATTTCAATCAGTGATTATTTATCCCAGTAAAGATAAGCAAGTATGTCTGTTACATTGTACTGTGGCCATTATTTCCAGCTTTTCTTAGCAATGAATCAAATTTTTATGATTTATCAAGAATCTTTTTATCAACAGAGAAGTTTTGAGAAATTGAGACCTAGTTCTTTGTGTTGTTTGTATTTTACCTATGATGTCTGTCAACAGTTTGCCTCTTATCTTTCCGAAATAAACACTAATGGTCAAAGTTATGACCCAGTTTTTATATATATATAAAATAAGATGAATAAAAACAAAAATTTCCTGCAAGTTTCTTTTTTAGTAAAACTATATCCATGTAATCAATGTTGTGATGTTTCAGTTGAATGAAATGTACATGCTCACTTTTGTGAATGATGCTAACGGCAATAAATGAAGACAAAACAGCTAACATTTTATCTTTTTTAACTGATATTTACCAATATGTGTAAAGTATTGTTGTTATACAGAAATTATACTGAAATTTGTCATGTTATAAATACAGTGGAATTTCATTTTGTTGAAGTCTGTTGATTTCAAATTCTAGCTATGTCAAATTTGAATGGTCGCTTCGAATTTTTTGTAACTTACTCTACTTTCATCTGGATATCTCGAAATTATGCTCATGTCAAAGAAAATTTGCAGTTAGAAAAAGCATTTGTAATATTGATATTACTGGTACCTTCTGCAGTCGAAGGTTTACTTCTTGTAAACAAGAGCATAGTAATTAATTTCCTGTTTACATGCAAAACATAGGACATTTAAGTCCTAGTAACGAGTCAAAGTTAGACGGTATTTAATAATCTATTAAATACCATTTAGATGGTAAGTTATTTATCGTGAGAAGGTTTCTTCATTGTCCAATAAAGACAGAAAATTTCTATAATCTTGAATTCCAGATATTGAGAGTCCTCTATTTGTATTGCAAAAGCTATGTGAACTCATTTACCCCTAAAGACTTATTTGGACTGGTCTAAGTCATTGATTTACAGCAGAGTCCATTGTTTTTCAGGGGTTGATGAGTTAAACAGTAAATGTGAGTAATGTAGGCATGACTGTTGTTCAGGTGAAATTCATAGCTAGTCTTGAAGATGATTCCGTTGAATTTTGAAGCTTACATTTTTACAGAGTAGATGAGATGAATGGTATACTAGTTCAACACAGTTAGTTCCATGTATTGTACTACTTACTACCAATGCCGTGTGAACAAATTGTATTGGGGAATTCTGAATTTTCAATGTGAAATTGACTGCGATCTTATGCTAGAGATGGGTCACACTTTAGACATTATTTCCCTCAGTCAATTAGTCACAATCAAATGTAGCATATCATATATAACACAGATTGTTTGATCAACCATCTGTATGGTGCTTGTGGTTCTTGCCATTTCTGAAATCTGAGCCATAAAATCTGAGAATTTACTTAAGTCTGAGAATACAGTCAAACCTGTTTTAAGAGACTGTCCAAGGGAAGAGGCAAAAATGGTTGCATATAACAGGTGGTCTAAGTCTTAATTTAGGTGATTTGAATAGGAAAAATACACTTTGGGAGTCATACATTTAGGTAACATAAGGCAGGTAGATTTTTAAATCAGTGAGTCGCTAAGGCATGTTAGACTTATTCTCAACTTGACTACCTTAGCCAATCAGATTTCAGAATTAGCTAAAGTTATTTTTAGACTTAAGTAATTCATAAGTTTTATAATGCCAGGGCCTGGCACCATAAAAACTGAGAATTTACTCAAGTCTGAGAATATTCTCAACTTGGCCTGCTCAGCCAATTAGATTTCAGGATAAACCAAAGTTGAGTAAAATTTTTAGACGTAAGTAATTCTTAAGTTTATTGTGCCAGGCCCAGGCCCTGATTATCGAAAGAGGCCATGTTGAGAATATTCTGAGACTTTAGATAAATTCTCAAGTTTTTTGGTATCAGGCCTAGTTTTCTTTCAAATTTGGTATACATTATTGTTAAGCCAATCTCTACAAAGTTTGCAAATGAAATTGAAATATTCATAAACGAGTCTTTAGAAAGCACTTCAAATAACATGGTATGGTTTTATAAAATTAGGTTATTATCTCAAACTGACTTTTTATATACAAAGATATATTAGAAAGTTGTTAGGAATTATCTATAGATCATTGTGACAAAAAGGTCACGGGTATCAAAGTAAACAGAAAATATTAGTTTTTCATCAACTTTTAGAATTTTTTTACTTATTCTCAAGAACCCATGGGCCAATTTCAACCAAACGTGGCAGGAACGATTCCAATGTGAAGCCACAACGTTTGCAAATGAAAAGGGGCTAGGACCCATAGGGGCTCCTAAGGGATAAGAATTTCGTACATCTTTTAAAATCTTCTCATAAACCTATAATTAGTTTTCGTTCAAGTTTGGTATACAGTAAAACCTCCTTTAGCGACCACTTGTGTGTAAAGACCACTGGATCAAAAGAACCGGTTTTTTTCTGTCCCCAATAGTACCATTTGTGTACAAATCAACTTCTATAAAAAGACCAACTCCCTATAATGGCCTGTTGGCCTAAGGAGGTTGTTATATACAAGTTACACTGTACATAAATGTCAAGTTGATATCTGTAAATCTTGTGAATGAAATTGAAATCTGTTCATAAACGAGCCTTTAGCGAGCACTTCAAATGACTTGGTATAATTTTATACAAATGGCTTGTTAACTCAAAACTTGTTGACTTTTTGTCTACAAAGATCATTATTACAAAGTTTCAATGTCACAGGCGCCTAAGTGAACAGAAAATATCTCTTTTAATATTAAGAATTTGATGTCCCAAACAATGTTAATCATGGATGCGCGTGTCTATGCCGAGAGTGCTCACCTTCAATTAAAGCATTTATATAACTTGAAGATATGTGACCATAGTAGAAGTGATTTTTCAATATAGTCATTATTTTTTTAAGGAATTGATGCACCACATATGTTAATCACCATGCAATGCTCTTGTCTATGCTAAGAGTACTCGTATTCAGTTAAAGCATTTATACAAGCCACCTTTATACAAGTCGAAAAATGTGTGACATGAGCACTAGCAAACCATTGGGTAATTTATTGCCTATCTTTCAATATTAAAAAAGTGATTTCTTAATATTAGAAAATAAATATTACATTTTCCAACAACTTGCTAGAAAGCCATTTGGGAATATATTTCATATTTTTTAATGTTAAAATCAATTTTTAATATTAATAGATAATTTTTTAATATTAAAAATTGGGAATAAATTCCACTTTGGCTTGCAAGTCATTGGTGAATTAATTGCCTATTTTTCAATATTAGAAAATCAGTTTGTAATATAAAAAAATCAGTTGAATTCTATTTTTTTTTATCTAAAAAATCATTTTCTAATATTATGAATTCATTTTCAGATCTTGAAAAATTATTTTCAGTATTAAATGGTGTCCGTAGGATCGGTATTTTGTAATACATAAAGTGTTAAATTCCTAATCCGCTTGCAAGCAAAAGTGGAATTTATTCACTATTTTTCAATATGAAAATACCACATTATTAGTCAATAAATTCCCCAACAGCTTGTCATAACAAATATATGTATATTTTTTTATATTCTTGATAAAATAAAATACAATCAACAGAATTATTTCGATTAGTTCTTTTAACAGCAAGTGCTGGATCTACTCAAGTTTATTGATCGAAGGGAACCAGTCTAAATATAGACTTCCGTAAATCATTCATAACATTGATTATACGCATGCGTAACAATTCTTTGGCAACGCATGCAAACAACTGTATATAAAGCCTATTTCCACGTGCGGTACAAGATTCTACATGTTCATTACATCTTAATTTGGAGTTTGATTTAAGTGGATTTGTTAATCAACCGAATGTGACGTTAAAATGACACGGATCTCACAACACATTACACGACTCAAAAACATAATTTCACTGAAATTTACGTTGTTGCCATCGTAACCGTATTTTTATCGAAGGAAAAGAATACATCATACAGGTAAACACAATTTCTCGTAAGTTACCGATGTCATCAACAAATAGTTTGAATGCTTCAAATGGAATTTTAAATACACAACGGTATAGGTATGGTTAATAGCGGCGACAACAGGTGCCCGTTACTGGGGTAAAAGGCGGTGTCCAGTAAATAGTCTTTAATAGCTAGACCCACGAAAAACAACGACCTATTTTTATAGCTTACAGTATTGTGACTAAAGTGTCAGTTAAAGTGAGTAAACTTTTTATGTTTTCTTTGTATTCTATATAAATCCACAATTTTCCCAAACAATCGTGTAATGTCATTTCTAATTCAGCTTTAATAAAACATGTATTTGTATAGGCCCTACTGACAGGGGAGTTCTTTAGGATTTTAGTTTCAGTTTATCTCCATAATTTCATTGCTCTTTTTTTTTTTTAATATTTTTATCTTTAATTTTTATTCATTTTATTATTATTTTTTATAATCATCGTGAACCACCTTTATTTTGTTTTCTTTCAGTACCGACCAACTCAGTCCTGAATTTTCAGTCAATGACCACTGATAAGTTTATCTGAATTTTTACAGGGTCACAAGTCATCCAGTGGTCCAATTGTATTTGTTTTAGTTACTTGTAAAATAGTCTTATACATGTACATGCAAATTACATTTTACCTGTTTACTTTTAAAACTTATCATAGGGTCGCATATATTTTAAATCTAATTATGTCATATGATCAGTACGCTGTGTTTTCTGAACCGTTCTGGATCTAAAAAATGCTGTATAATATTTGACTCATCTTGTAGACCAGACTTTTGTGAAAAAAATACTTATTCAAAATCAAAACATAATGTTCTTCATTCAAATAATCACTAATCTGTTCATATTTTGTCATTACAGAAAACAAACATATACATAAAATGCAGCAGCCATTTACAAATTCTGAGGCTGTAAAGAGATGCATGATGGTTCCAGATGGACCATTAAGTAGTCAGATTAGGTATGGTCCAAAGCCACCGTACGCAGTTGGAAATGGCCAAAGACGTGAAAGACCATATTCAGGTGATATTTTATATTAAATAGTGTTTGAACATGACAGTGAAATCCATACCAAATAGCTTATCATTTATGATTATTTTGAATGTAAGGACATGAATTTTTCTGATATTCTCCAAACAGTTCAAATGTATTAAATTTTTTGACCAACTTTGACATAGATTATTAATGTTAATTTGCTCAGTCGTAAGTTTGTTATTTGAGTTATATTTGCAGACTTGCTTGCTTTGGCTTGATTTACCTAGTATGTATTTACAACTGCATAGTTTCATAAACTGGTATGTAATTTTTATAAAAGGTCAAAAATATGATAAACAAACAAATTTTGTCTATTACAAGGTTAAATAATTCTTCATGTATTACCTCATGTAAATGTAAGTTTTGTTGTCAAAATAATTTGATTGGCAAAATAATTTGTTCAATTACAGCTCCAGCCAGACGTATAACAGCTGATAATAATGCCGAAAGATGGAGGGGTCCAAGATACCAAGAACCCAAGATCCCAATGCCTCGTCATTATCATGTGACATTGCATCATCGTCATGATGAAACAGACTTCAGTCGAAATGCTCCGTATGCTCGTAAGTCATTGTTTATTGATATGACCATGTCTTAGTTCGTCAATAAATATTATTATATGATCTCTGTATTATTGGATCAGGCCTTTTTCTATAGTTTCCACAACTGCTGATATTCAACTCCATTCCCAGTGCTGAGTTAATCCATGTGTTTTTCTTAACTTTGATGATAAAATTCCAAAGTTAGTGTAAAAATTGTGACCATAATGAAAAATAAGCATTTAGATTTATACATTTGTGCAAACTATATTTCCGACTTCTTCAAGAAGTTCTACCCAAATTTGGTAGAAAAAGGCCTGTGGATTATTTTTCCGTTGTACATGTGATCTATAGATATCAAGTCACAACAAGCTTTAGAAGCTGTGAAAATCAATCTTTATATGATTTTAATACAGAGCTGTATATGAAGTGAGTTTCTCTGTTCTGTTCTACTGAAAGTGTTGTCTCCCTTCTATCTGTCGTCGGTGCAAAACAGGTATTTTATCTCATAGACATCCCATAGAGGTCACCTGGTGGTTAAAAGAACAAATGCTCGCATATAATTACAATAGTATTGTCAGTCGTAGCCCGTTGTATACATTCCGATGAATCCGCCATCATTCTGGCCATTGTTAATTAACTTTAGGAAAAGTTTTACAAAGATTACCGATTGCCAAGGAAGCATATGGCAAGACATTTGTGCTTCTATCATTCCATGTAAGATTATTTGTTAAATTTCTCAGAATTGAAAGAGTATTTAAACATCTCACATAAGTATAGATAAGGTATGATAATTGTTCTTATTTTTCAAGTTAATATAAACTAGGCATATATTCTAAACAAATCTACAGTAAAAATAACATGAACTGTTAGTGTAAACAAACCTGACAAGCAGCATTCTGGCAAAATAGACATTCGTTTTGTTGAATATTCACATCAATTTTCCACATAATGCAATTCAATGGTCTTACTTGAATCCAATTACATTTTGTTCTTATTAAGCTTGACGCCCGATATTTATCTGCGTTGTTTCCATGCCAAAACAGTCAATTTAAGATTCCTACCACATGTTTCCGACATAACTTCAGTGTCAACAAATATTTTGAGTATGCAGGTTCAGGGAAATCTCGGGCACTCTCAGTGTCATGCATTTGGCCCGTAGCACACTCGGTCCTTGTTAAAATCAGCGTTTATTTTATGTGTTGTATCAGAGCATCTCTGGTTGTATAAATAATATTTCCGAGACCGCGTGGGATGAGTTTGCAATGGCAAGAGATATCCAGTGGCAGTACATGCGTGATAAAGGTTCTCCTAATGTTTGACCCAGAGTTCATTTGCATACAGGCCAACAACATCAGAGAAATGCTGTCTTGCATGACACTGATTATTTCGTGTCTGAAAAACTAAGTCTACAGGTTTAATCACAATAGATGTACCGGTAGCTAATTTTGTGTTCAGAGATATTTTGAATTCTATTTAAGTGGTTTATTAGACAATATAAAAAAAATATTTCCATCGCTGGCGGCTCATATTGCTTTAAAGTCTACAAAAGAATATTGATATTAAGTGATCTTTAAGTCTGTACTTATTTGTTGTTTTTTCAGTGATTTACTCTCAGATATATGTGAATAAATGTTACTGAGAATGACTTACATTCTTAAAGCTTTTATGGTTCTCTTTACAGCCAGAAAAGTTTTTTCTGAGTCGATCTTCAGAAATGTAGACCCAAGGGGTAGTATACCTCTCCCACCCTACAATGCTCTTAATGACCCTCATTTGAATGAATACTTTGAAAGGCGATTTGGTGCTATACAAGCCACAGCTTTAGTAAGTAAATCTTTTTTATTTCTCTTACATGTTATAACTGATAAGTAGCAACAATATTGAGGGTTATTGTAATAGCATACAACATACAGTTGAATCCACTTATATTGAACCCTGTTAAATTGAAATCCTGCTTTATTGAAATGATTTGGATTCTTTATTGCCATCATTACCCAGTTATTTTGAAACCCCTGTTTATTTGAAAGAAAAAAATCATTCCCCTTCTATTTCAATATATCCGGGTTCAACTGTATATTCATTTATGTTGGTCTTGTGTTTGTTTTGTTTTATTGTTGTTTAATATCCTATGGAGATGTCACCAGCTTTAGGTTAAGTGCCACAAATTTTGACCTGTGCAATGGACTGATGCCAATGCAGTGAGGGTTCTTATACCGGCCATGCCATCTGTGATATTGGACTTCAGTTTTAAGTCTTAGTCAAAAACTTATGACTTTCACTTTGTATGCTGATAAAGAACTTGGTGAAGGAACAATCACTACTATTCTTATAGTCTTTGGAATGACGGGGTACCGGGGACCCTTGACCTCTTGATTTTGTGTTGGACACTCTACACTAATCACCACACCACCCAAAATCATCTGAGGTCTTGTGCTATAGTTTGTACATATAGTTTTGAAAATAATCACGTTGTTGAGTTTGTATTGAAAACATTCACATAGACACGTCAATAGTTGTCAACATTCGAACAAACATTTACCAATGTTTGTCGGCATGTGGCAACATTTAAAAAAATCATGCAAGTATGTGCTAGCAGTAAAAGTGGGCATGTGCCAACAGCCTAACTATTGACATGTGATTGGGCATAGACCATGACAATGACATTTATATATCAATGAGCACATGCTTGTGTTTAAACATTTGAAAAATGGATATGCGTGCAACCATTAAAAATTTCCTCTATCTATGAATTGATGAGTTAAAAATCTGTTATAATTTTTTTCCAGAAAAGAAAACTGTTGAACCGTCCTTCCAGTGCCTCAGGCTCTCTATCATCGAAAAGAAGTCGTGATGAAAAGAAAAGGAAAAAAGATGATGTCCTGTACAAAATCGCCATTATAACAGGTGACAAGAAAAATGCAGGAACTGACGCCAAGGTAGGTCTAGTTTGAGAAACTTTCAGAGATTATAAAAAATTCTGTCAACCAGGGAACCTTACAGGGTTTGATGAGTTAATATTTAATTAAGTCATCTGAGTCACTCAGATGTGTTGTTGCAGTACTTCATCATCTTTCATTGTGCAGCTATGCATTATGTGTACCAGTTAATCTTGTCAACATTTTTTACATCTGCTAAAAATTGTTCAGCCATTTCTCGTTATATTTTATATATACAGCATCTGTATGATAAAGGCAAACATTATTGTGAGTTTTTGTGATCCCACAGTAGACGCTTCTTTCAATTGAGCAGGGCTCAGGTGACTGTTTTAGGCCTTTTGTTTCAAATATACCAATAATTTACAATTGAAAATCATACATTTATATTTATATACATTTATGTGATTATTAATGAAAATCTAACAATAAGAAATGTACTCTTTGATTTATAGCTCAGTGAGAGAGTAAGGGTATTTTTCCTAAAATTCATTGTACAAAATGTTTTAGGTATTCGTAATGTTGAAAGGACTGAAGGGCAAAATTCCCAAGACAAGACTTACAAAGAAAGCAGGATCTGTGAAGTCCAGCAAAAAAGTGGCCTTTCGATTTGCAAAAGGCAGCACACATTTATTCAAAATTAGAGGTCCTGAATTGGGAGAATTGAAATCTGTTGTAATTGAGGTAGGTTAAACAATACTTATAACTCCATTGGTTTACTTTCCAAGCAATTGGGTGTAAATATACAAATACTGTCAAACTTGCATTAAAGGGCACCTGCTAATAAAGGCCATTCAAACATAATCTTTGTTAACTTTTCATAATGAATAAACCTCTTTATAATGGCCACCCGTCTATGTGCCCTTGAATGTCCTTTGTAGACAAGTTTGGCTGTACATGTAGCTTCAGAAATCAGTCTTATGCAAATATATAGATGTTTCTTTTTTTACATATATAGTCACATTTGTAAGATACTACAAGTAAGAATGTCAGATTTATAGAAAATCTACACAATAAGGAATTTTTTTATGTTTTCTTTCTGCAGCATGATGGTACAAAAGAGGAGGATGCTTGGTACTTACAGGAAATAGAAGTCATACACGTTAAAAAGAAGAAGAGCTGGTCGTTTGTGTGTAATCAATGGTTATCACTACATCATGGAGATCAGCATACAACAAGGGAACTATTTCCTCATATCGGATCAAAAACAGGTTATTATGATTATATTTATCCTTGTGTATACCTGCATCATATCAGTCTGTAGTCCAGAGTATTGTCAAATTCTCATATCTTGGCAGAGTGGTGTAACCTATTTGATTATCATACAGATGATTCTACTCATTTTTTGGTTATGATACGCTTTACGAGGAAAATATTTTATTCCTTACTGGATACTGTATGACAAGTAGGAACAATTACTCTTGGGTGTCTTGGTAGCGCAGTGGTTAGCACACTCGCTTCTCACCAATGCGACCCAGGTTTGATCCTTGGATTAGACAGGGGAGTATGTGAGATGGTATGGTGGTCCCCAAGTTGGATATGTTGGTTTTCTCTCAGCATTCCGGTTTCCTGCCACAGCAAAGCACCCTCACGCCAACATTGGAGCCATATAAACAAGAGATATTTATATAACTTGCTTTAATATGTTTTTCAATCGTCATAAAATAAATAAAGTTTAAACTAGCAATTACTCTTGCCAATTTAATTTTAATGTTGTTATGCTTTATTACCAAAATATTTAAACTCATCCAGGTCAAGAAAGGGTTCATGAGATTCCACCCCACCAGGTTATATGGATTTTCCTATACTACTGCTGCTTAGTAGTCATTACTGAGTTATTTCCCTTTAATCATTCATATTAACAAAATTGTGTATTTCTCACTTTATTTCATTTTTACATAATCAAATTTCAAGTATCTTTATTAAGAAATTAAAAATTGTAAATAGGATAATTCTGCACTACTCATGCTATTTACAATAATTTGGAAATTTTATGCAGCTTATTTCTTGTCGAAATTTTATCACAACAGATCAGGTTACAGGCTTTTTTGGTGAAAATTTGTAATACCGTATTTAAAAAAAACCTTTTCCTTTTCTTTTTTTTACAGAATATGAAATAGTGACTGTGACAGGTGACAAACCCAATGCCTCTACAAATGCCAATGTATTTATAACCATATTTGGTAAAACAGGTGCAACACAGAAACTGTCATTAAAAGACTATACACGCACAAACTTTAGACAAAATTCCAGTGATACTTTCAAATTACGGACAAAATGTGTTGGACCCTTAAGAAAGATATGTATAGAACATGACAACACTGGGATTGGAGCTGGTTGGTATCTAGAAAGGGTGAGTTTTGTTTCAGATTGGACTTGTTATGTTATTTAAGTCTGTCAGGTGACAAATTCTGGCATAGACACCTTTCACCATCTGGTGGTTGTATTGTGCAAATCTTTTTCATCCAGATGCACATATTGCATAAACTTTGGGAAGTTTCTTCCTGTTCAAAAAATCACTGCCAATTTTGTATGTAGCCAGGCCTTCTATAGTTTCCATTAGACTGAAATTCGGCCCCATTCCCAAATGCAAAATGCATTTGTTTTTCCCAATTTGATGAAAAAAATTCCAGATTTAGTGTTGAGGCCACAACCCTAATGAAAAGTAATTTAATGTAAGGGGAAATGCATTCAAAAGAGAGATTCCGTTGCATTTAGATTGCATTTAGATTTCCTTGTGTGCAAACAATTCTTCCCAATTTGACACAAATTCACATTAAATTCCAAAATGTGTCTCCAAAGGCATTTTCCCAAAAATCACAGAAAAAGGCCTGGTAGCATTTCCCGGTAATGTTTACAAATCAAGTAAATTCCATGTCTTCTGGTTCAGAGTTTTCTGGTTAGGGTGAGGGTTTGGAAGACAGAAAAGGTTTTTATATTAATGTGCCTCTGTAATTTTGATAAGTCTTAAATTGTCTGCTACAACTAAGTTTTGGATTTCAAAGTACTCATTGTCAAGGGAACAGAAAAGTCTCTGAATAATGCAGTAGCAAGCACTCACCTTTATCAACAGTGCAGTCCCAAGGTTTTCCCTAATGCATGATTTCTATGTTTCTGATGCATAAAATATTTTTGGAATGCACAAAATGAATGAACTTGAACTATTAAGGACACACTACAAATCTGTATACTTAAATTGATTTTGAATTTGAGACTGAAAATGTGTTAGTGTTTTTATGAATTTCATTGAATGATGGTCTGTTATTATAGATTTCAGGTAAGCTACAATCAGTAACATTACTGTGAGAAAAATGTCTAATAGACTATATTTGTAATAAAATTAGCTGTTATATTTGATATGAAATTTGTATTTTATCAAAATATATCAAGTCCATTTTTCTGTATGGGACTCACAAATATATTTATTTTGTGGGTTTCACAGACTCGCTAAAATACATTTTTAGGGAAAAACTCTGCAGTCCTGCTAGTATCCTTGGATTGAGTCAGGATGTATCTGAAATCATGTTCCCGGCTCAGACACATGGGGTTCCATCAAAGACTCTGATTTTCTGTATAAAGAAGCTGTCTTTATGGCAGCATCATAATCTTAGAACAAACTCTATCCTACACTAAAGGTATAATATGGTTATTTCAGGTGGTGATAACTGACCTTGGGAATCCTAAGTGGAAGTTTTACTTCCCTTGTGGGCAGTGGTTAGCCAGAGATGAAGGAGATGGATCTATTTGTCGGTATCTTATAGGCAGCAGAGATCCATTTGCAATCAGAAAAGGTAAATTATATGACTGAAGCAGTGTCACTGGTGTATTAGTGTCAATTGTGTGTGGATGTGTAAGAGAGATGTATGTGTATTTGGGACAAGTGTGTATGCATGTGTATGTGACATGCATATGTATTTGATGCAAGTGTGTGACATATATGTCTGTGCATTTTGTGCAAGTGTTCGTTACATATGTAAATGTATTTGGTGCAAGTGTGTGTGGCATATATGTACAATGTATGTGCATTCTGTGCTAGTGTGATTGTGCAAGTGCGTGGAAGACAATGTGTATGTTTTTTTATATTTCTTTCTTCACATTTGTAAATTGTTTTGACAATGTCTCTTGATTTTTTTTTACTCTAGATAGTCTCTACAAAATTCAAGTGTTCACTGGAGACAAGAGAGGGGCTGGCACTGACGCTAATGTATCAATCATTTTATTTGGAGAAAATGGAGATTCTGGGGAAAAGAAACTGGATGACAGCAAAAATAACTTTGAAAGAAATATGTAAGTTTTCTTTATTAGGACTAAAACAACAAAAAATTGTGTTATATGAGCCGATCCACCCACCTTAAAAACCTGACCCAAAATATTTTTAGGCAGTTTTGTTCCCTTATTATTTTCATCTGGAATATATTAAAATTTTGTCCAATTTACATAACAAAATTAAAAAGAAAATTTTGCCTACTCAGGGGTGTTAAATTCCACTCGCCTGCTTGCCGTGGCGAGTGAGAATTTGAGTGGGCAAGTTGATTTCATCAGAAACTAGTCCGGGTGAGTTGGAGAACACATGGAACATTTATCAACTGCTAGAGTAAACCTGTCCTCTATAAAGACACATTAATATCTGTAATCCTTAATTCCATGGTTAAAAGGATATATAGACTTGAGTGATTTAACACAAAGTCTTCTCAAATCAGTAGTCTAATTCAAATACATCTGTTGCAAATATTTATGATAGATTTACACAAAAACGATGTACCATTTTCCTCTCACATACCTGTTATGAAAGATTTAATTTGTCTTTATCACAGATGAAAAGCGACATGTTTTTCATTTTAATACAATTTGTTTAATGTCACACTCTGTTAACTTTAATGACAGTTTTGTTATTTCATCCTGGCAAAGTGTTCCATGCAATTCCAATATGGGACTAGCCTAATGCAATTCCAATATATGGCACTAGCCAGAGGCAGGAGAATACATATTCAACACTCGTGCTATGCACTCGTGTTAAATATGTATTCTTCTGTCTCACTTGATGTAATAATTATGTTATTCCAAAACAATTGTCAAATATCCTCTATGTGTAACTTGTATCAGTCGTATTGGTTACTCTGTTGATAAAAAATAATCATTATCGTTGTCATACAATGACGTGTTTGATACCAAGGGACTTAACACATTTTATTTATAGTTACATTTTAATTAAGTTGTTTTAAAACATATTACATTTAAATATAAATCAAATACATGTATATCTAACTCGTCAACCCCACAAAAAACAATGGACTCTTCTGTAAATCAATTACTTAGATCAGTACAAATGTGTCTTAAGGTATTTTACCATTGTAATCAATAAATTTGAACAAAATTATATATTATTTGGAAACAAATAGGTAACAAAACATAATTTAAAGGTTACAAAAAAACCAAACAAACAAAAAATAGATAAATAAATAAATAAACATGTATAACATGTATAAACAGGAAAACATATATAGGCTCATTATAAATACATTTAGATGAATATTCCAAAACTTGAAAGGGTAAGTGGAAGTCAGATTAGGGCAAGTCAGCCTGGAGACTTATTAGTCCGACGGGGTGAGTTGATCGGGGAACAATTTACACCCCTGCTACATCAAACAAAAGATTTCTTAGTGATGACCTCATCAGATGGTATATGTGATAGAGCTGTATGTCCCCATGTACAGATAGAAAGTTTTTTAGGGACAAAATATCCAAGGGGGGATAACTCTTGTACAAAGTTGTCAGTTACTTGTCAAAACACTAATCTCCGAGTTAATATCAATGACAAATGTAAAACATATTTGTTTGATGATTCCTGTACAAAAATCATTAAAAAAATATTTAATTACTTTCAAATATAAGTCCTTCATCAAAAGAAAATTAATTTTACTATAGTTCTATGAAATTTACATTTTACTATAATTCAACAAGAGTGTGACAGAAATAGCCAAATCTAGCATTCTGATACTACAAATTTATACCATGGATACCTAAAGTACATCCTTATACAGTGGATACCTAAAGTACATCCTTATACAGTGGATACCTAAAGTATATACTTATACAGTGGATACCTAAAGTACATCCTTATTCATTTCTATTTATTAGTTCACCTGAGTCCATTTATATATACTGTGCAACTTCCAAAAACTGATCCTTCTAAAAGTCGATCACCTCCCGATACTGATCATGTTGCCGAAGTCCAGATTTTCCTCTATTATTTTATAGTAAAAAAAATTTCTAAAAACCAATCCTTCTAAATTCCGAACACCGGACATATTTTCACAGCAAAATCATGTTAATGTACTTAAAATTCCCTCCGAATACCGACCTTACACTGTACCTGTGGCGACTTCACTACACTGTTCAACCGTGACAGAGATCATTAACACATGCGTGATTTCACAACTATATAATTCCATGTACACAAGAAAAATGCCTCTGGTCATTTTGCATTTTCATAGCATGCTGTGTTTCGATTGATATTAAAGGTAATTAACTGGATGTTTGAAAAAGGATTTCTATCCGAATTAAACAAAGGTTTTTTTTTAAACTGCACGGCACACTTCTCATTTCCGAACATATGCCTATCAATGAATAATTATAGAAATAATTTTCTTGTAAATGATTAAAACAATTTATAGATCTACCAAGCTGTTGAACAGGTAATTTTGACAGCTAATATTGATTAAGATAAACCAATTAATATCTTATGAAGAATTTAAATTTCAAATAATCTATTTTTTACACATGTTTTTGGAAATGCTGAAAATACTTGCTTACAAGTGTCCGGTAAGACAGTATCCCACAAGAGTCTCATTACTTGCAATAAGAATCTAGGTCAAATATTGATTTTTCAAGAGGGGAGCGAGAACACACGGCACTGCCAACCATGCTTGTTATTTGGTGTTTACATCAGTAAAATTTCATAAAAACTTTTAAATCAACAAACACTGCGTCTAAATAATGAAATTCAAATGACTAACAAAGTTTTAATTGGCAAAAACATCGATAAGATACACGAGGTACGAAGGCAAGTATAAAGTACATACAAAAATTGGAACGGTCCCAACGACGATCAGTTTTCGGAAGTTGCACTGTATATATT
This sequence comes from Atrina japonica, assembly GCA_030159075.1. NCBI lineage: Eukaryota > Metazoa > Mollusca > Bivalvia > Pterioida > Pinnidae > Atrina > Atrina japonica. Next base: position 135,432 of record BROG01000763.1, on the reverse strand, counting down.
TTTAGATAGGAAGATTTTGCATTCTTCTGAAATGATTTTTAAATAGAACATTTTTTTTTCTGTGTTTTGATTGATGATAGATTCTGTTTGAATATTTCAGGAAAGATGAATTTACTGTCAGATGCCCCTGTCTAGGTAGATTAGACAGAATTCGTATTGGACATGACAACTCTGGCTTTGGACCAGGATGGTTTTTAGATAAGGTAAGACTTATTCTTCATCTTAGAAGTTTACTGGTAATTGAACATCCATATCTTTGATGAATTTTGTAAACCAGGGGCTCGTTTTTATCAAAAGTTAAGTCTTTAAGAAACTTAAAACAAAACATGACCTTTTTATCATCACTGCCTAACTGAAGTCTTAAGCCATAGGCCCGTATTTCAAATGAAATATTGATTATAGTGAAACCTGTATATAGGGGCCACCCAAGGGACCAGAAAATATTGACCTTTATGTGCAGGTGACCCTTATACACAGGTTTAATTTAGTTGAAGTATGCAGTCAAGGGACTTGAAAAAACTGGCCCTTATAAACATGTAATCCTTATATAGAGGTGGCTGCTATAGCAGGTTTTACTGTATTTATGAATACCTATACACCGGTTACATTTGCAAAGATGAATTATGATACCAACAAAAATAACATAGGTCTACACACTGCCTACACACCAACAAAAATAACATAGGTCTACACACTGCCTACACACCAACAAAAATAACATAGGTCTACACACCAACAAAAATAACATAGGTCTACACACTGCCTACACACCAACAAAAATAACATAGGTCTACACACTTAGGTCTACACACTGCCTACACACCAACAAAAATAACATAGGTCTACACACTGCCTACACCAACAAAAATAACTTAGGTCTACACACTGCCTACACACCAACAAAAATAACATAGGTCTACACACTGCCTACACATTAACAAAAATAACATAGGTCTGCACACCAACAAAAATAACTTAGGTCTACACACTGCCTACACATCAACAAAAATAACATAGGTCTACACACTGCCTACACACCAACAAAAATAACTTAGGTCTACACACTGCCTACACACCAACAAAAATAACATAGGTCTACACACTGCCTACACACCAACAAAAATAACTTAGGTCTACACACTGCCTCTGTGTAGTCAAAAAGACAGGACCTGATTTGGTCATAAGTCACAAGTTCCAATTCTTTGAAAATGGTTGCAAGTCCTACATATGGCCTTAAACCAAGTCTAAGACAGGACCTTTGATAAAACTGGCCCAGGTTGTATTCATCAGTTCCTGGAGTACTTTTTAACTAACTTACATGCTCCAGGGACACTAGATATCTTTCAGACCTAGTAACATGGTAACCATACTTTACCATACTTTGATTTTATGAGCAAGTTAGGGGTAAGGAATTGGTGCTTTCGACAACATACTTGTCTCTTTTTATAAGCAAACCTGGGGTGAGGAGGAGTGTAGTAGGGACACATACTTGTCCCTTTTTAATAGGAAAACATGGGGTGAGGAGGGGTTGTGTAAGGGCACATACTCATCTTTTTCTCTCTGGTTCATCTCCATACCGTTCTGAAAGATTTTGTGTCCTGACTTTGTAAGACATATTCTGCTGTCAATTTGGAGATGTTGTTAAAAGCATCCATTGCACTTTAAACTATGAAGTCTCTCTTATTTAGTCAGTGCAAGTTTGAGTCCTGCTGGAATCTAAGCTGATTTGTGAGAGAGTTTGCCAGTTTACTTGCGGAAGACCGGTGGCCTCTTCCCGGGTACATTTGTACCAGCTTTTCTCCTCCACCAAAAAAGAGCCACCACCATATCACTGAAAAATTGTTGAATGAGAACTCAGCATTCAAAATTAAAAAAAAAAAAAAATTAAGAACATCCATATGCAAAAGTACCTGGATTTTGTTACACACTCTCTCTATCACAGAATTGTGGCAACACTTTTGTATGTTTATTTATTTAGAAACACTAACTGTAGAAATGACATTTCCAGTTGTCTGGTGAACTAACAATACAATATATTTTTACTACCCTTGAATCATATTGGAACACTACGAAAAAAATTTACTATTCTTGAATCATTTCAGAACAATACCTAGAATTTGAATGTTTGATATGAACTGGTTACCTGCCAAAAAATCTGTTACTCAAATGAATTTACATTCAGACTTTCTCCCTTAAAATTTACAATATGTATGTCAAAGATGAATTCAAATTTTGGGACACAACTAGATGTAGCAAAACATGATAAAATCCCTTGCCACAACAGAATCTTAACTGTGATGATATGTGCTTGGAAAATAACTATTAATTCGTTAACCCAGGGCTGAGAAAAAATGGACTCTTTAATAAATCAGTAACCTAGACCAGTCCAGATGTGTTTTAAGGGGTGATTAGGTTAATACATTGTAGATATATCCATGTATAAGAACATTTGTGGGACAGTTGATACTTATGACAAATAAATATTAAATAAGATAAAAATGATAAATAGTAAGATATATTTACAATTAAGCATATTTTCACATAAAAATACTTTTACAGTTTAATGCTTTAACTTTTATGATTTATGTACAGACTTTTTGTACACTATTCATTCTGTGTCTTTTCACCCATGGTTTCTATTTAAGTGTGTATATATCTCCAAGGAATTTAGTCTTACATGTATAATCTTGGCGGTTTCATCATCTTTTCTTAATGTTTCAGTCACACACTTAAAATCTGTCATATCGTGGTGAATGTTTTTTTCATTTAATTTAGCTTATGTGCAGCACCACACTCGTTTGTGGTTATTGCGGTGAATGGTGAACTTTTAAATATTCACATTTCAGTTTGATGTTTGTAATTGAACATTCTGATTGGATGTCAGATATATCTGTGTTTTTAACATGAATGACATGTAACTGTCCAGGGTCAGCACCTTATCCCTTCACAGGAAGTTTTATATCTTCTGACATGGTGATGTCATCACCTTATCTTTGACATGATTCACCGATACATTGTTAAGGGATTGACACACCACACATATACCAGCTAGGCGTAGGTCTCATTAATGATAGTTTTCCCTTTCTTGGTACTTCATTCCATCCCTTCCTCAAATAGGCTGCTGAGTGTGAAGAGAAATACGACAGAATTAGTGTTCGTCATTGTATGAATGAAGCTTATTCTCTCTTCTTTCACAAGATAACATACAATTAAACAGATAAACAGGATTTTTCCTACCTCCTAAATTTTGGGAAAATATACGACATTTTAACTGAAACAGAAAAACTTAATTTGAGACGTTTGTTTGAAAATACTTCATATTTTATTTTGAAATTTCAAATTTGGAATTTCTGCATACTTTTGGGGAAAATACAAGCCATTTTTGCATTGGGAATGGGTCCTGTAGCCGTATCCAAAATGGCCTTGGAAAATCTGTGATAAATAATTGCTCCTTAAGGTAGAATTCCTACCCCTTTAAAATTTTGCTACATTGATAAAAAAATTTTCAACATTTAAAACTTTTATTCTCCTCTTTTACCTTTTGTTGTTTGCATCACTGCTCTCTCTCTCTCTCTCTCTCTCTCTCTCTCTCTCTCTCTCTCTCTCTTTGTTTCTGTTGGTAGGAGGGGGGTCAACAACTCTCTCTTTCTGTTGGGTGGGAGGGGGTCAATAAGAGGTCAGATTTTCAAGTTCCCACATTCGTCATATCTATATCACTAAAATTATTTGTTTCTTTCATATATTTATTGCTTTCTAGTTATTTACAAATATGTTAGTTAGATCCACTGATTCATGTGAATAGTAAGGCTGACATGTTATTGAAATAAATATGATAACATTAGAAAATGAGAAATCTGTTTACACTTGTAAAATTGGCTGTGCAAACTGACATATTGGAATAATCAGCCTTGGAACAGTTTTAATATGTTGATCTACATGTTCTAAGAATCCTATAAAAACAAAGTTTAGAAGCTTGTTATCTTTAAGGCGAAATTTATATATTTACTTTACACTTGAATCATACATATACATGTGTAGGAAAGTGAACTACCTCTGAAATACAGCATTATTCCAAAAGTGAGTGATCACTCCAGCTTTTCACCATATGTTTTAAGTAATTTTACTTCTGACAACATGATACTTCATCAATAATTTTCCATTTGATATCAATCTTGAACGAATTACTAGATTATGAATGTATTAGTTCTCTAAAATACTAGCAATACAGATTTTGTTTGTTTTTAGTTTTGAAGCAGTGAATATTGGAATGTTTTTTCTTTTCCTAGAAATTTAATTTCAAAAGCCTAGATTTCAAAGCTACATAGTTACGGAAAAATTATTATACATGTTTACATTTTTAAATCTAAATGTAGGGTTTTGTATGAAGATATTTCTGTGAATCATAGAAATTGATGAAGAAATTGATAATTCATAGTAAATGTTTATTTAAAAAGAGAATTTACTAGAACTATATAGCAAAATCAGTTTCACTTATTTTTCTTGTGGTCCTGACAAACAATTGAAATTTCAAATTGTAAAATGTGTGAGTCTGAGAAAGTATTTAGACAAGTCATGTGGGTTTTTTTTGTTTGTTTTTTTTTTTTGGGGGGGGGGGGGGATTCTGTGCAGGTTGGGTATAAGGTCCCAATCTCAATAGCAAAATGATATCATATTTCCCAATTTCAGGGCAGAAAATTCCCAATTCTACCTTTATGAGAATAAAAGTCATTAATTAATCAAAATGATAACTAATGTTGCTGAATATTTTTATCAAACAAGATACAAGGCAAAATGCTGAAATATATCAGAGAAATTAATTTAATAGAATCATATATATTTTTATTGCTGTTAGATTTTCCTAATTTCTGGAAAAAAACATGACAAAATTCCCAATTCGAAAGGTACAGGCTCTTATTTCTGGAGGGTAGAAAAAAAACTGCAAATAAATTAAATGTATTGTCAAATCAAAATCATTTTATAGCTTACCTGAAATGCCATTCATTACTTTAAATGATTTATCAACTTGGTAAGATCCATTGGGATCTGTAGCTCCGACAAATTGACAGTGGTCATGTCCATGACCGTATGTATCACCGATATCTAGGAACGTTTCTTCAAGAGTCTTTCCAAGAAATATTTTGTATTTGTAGGCAGAACAAAGCTGAACTCCAACATATTTTGCTACTTCCATTCCAATCTTATTTTGCCTAATGTACTTTGTGCTCGTACAGGAATTACGACGTGAATTGTCTGTGAAGTTATATTGTACCCATGTGTCTTTGCTTAACCTTTCTACCTCTGACACTTTAAACTTTTCTTGAATGACCATCATATCTTTCAGCAAGGTTTTTACCTTTTCAGAAGTCCCATTGAGTCCGGCATCTTGGCGTCTGATTGACACCTTCAATTTTTCCATCAAATTAATTTCAAATTCTAGTTTATTTATTTTGGTGGTTAATTGTCTGATCTTATTTTGAGCCTCCCGGTCATTTTCTGTCGCCCGTTTCTTGAACACATCAACATTCTGTTCTGTAAATAGCTGTGAATCTGCGACAGCTTGAATCTCGTCCTCCAGATATCTCAGTCGCTCTTCCATTTCGTCATTTCTATTTTTTGCATTGTTTTTCTCCTCAATTTTCCTCTGGATTTCCATCACTTTTGATTCAATGCTTTTCATTGTAACTTTACTTTCATTCTGAAAGTTTACCAGCGTTTGTTTGTATATATTAACTAAACTTGTCGACATATTGATTTTCCGGTTCTGTTGTTCTATTTTCGTTTCTAATGAGTTGACCAATATCATCATTCTGTTCGTCAACTTTTTTTGTATGTTTGATCCTTCAAGTTGCATTTGCTTTTCGATGATATTATTGACAGCAAAATCATTCCGAGGTTTTTCATATTTTCTATCCAGAGCTGCTAATTTTCGTTTCATTTCTATCAGAGTTTGATTTATAGCCTCTGTGTTATTATAATCCCTCCTGCCAATAATGGCTACCTTTCCTGTGATATTTTGTATTGCCTCCGTGAATTCTGTTTTGATATTCCCGATACTTTGTTCATATTTCTGTTTCAGTTTTTGCGTTTCCTTTTCTATCAGCTCTTTAGTATGTTGTATGTATTCTGTGAAATCACTTAATGGTGTCAAATTAATTGTTGAAGTTTCTGTTGCATAACCCATAGTACTTTTTTCTGAAACATGTGCAGTGGTGTTGTTGTCGGTAGCATATACAGCAGTGCTGTTTTCAGTAGCATATACAGCAGTGCTGTTTTCAGTGGCATATACAGCAGTGCTGTTTTCTGTCATTGTGTCTTCTGGGTTTGTTGCGTTTTCTTTGATCACCTCATCTGACGTTTGTTTTGAATTTTTTTCATCATGAATCTTGTTTTCGTTTTGATTGTCAGACGTAGCATTTTTCAAAGTACGAGCCAGACTTCCTAACACACTGTTCTTTTGACTTGTACTCATAGTCATCTGCTCATAAACAGAGGATTCTGTAGACGCAGAATGTGATGTTGTCTCCAGAATTTCCGTAATATCACTGGATGATCCTATTTCATCCGAGGGCTCTAAAAGGGAAGGCAGAATTTGCTGTCTTAGACTCTCAATTATTGTCTTCTTGAAGTCTGCTCCCAAAGAATCGGTTGGATCTAAAAGTTTCGGAACAATAGAAGCAGCAATAGATTTCATCATGGATGCTTTAAAAGCCTCTAGTTCAGCCATTAACATGGGTCGAATTGGATCCAGTAGAGTATCAGGGGAGTTAATCCTATTTTGTAGGTTCGGCATGTCATTGTCATCTCTTGAGGCCTTGATCTCTAGATCCTCTAATCTGTCTTCCAGCCTTTTGTAATATGTTCCAATCTGAGCTACTGTTAAATCTAAACGATCTACGATGCTGGCATAACGAATCTGCCGTGTGGCTAACTGTGGCAGACGAATATCCACTGCCCGTATTTTGTTCCTTAACTGTACCGACTGTGCCTCAAGAGATTGCAATTTTCTTTGCATGGCGTCATTGACATTACAGCTGCTTTTAATACTTTCTTTTGGAATTGTCAAACTGACAATACAGTTATCACTGAAAGTATTATCCAGTGATGTTCCCAGTACTGGTGTGGAAAATAATAAAACTGCACAAAAAATAAGGTACATCATATTCAAAATGTGTATTGATTGTGTGTGATATTCCATCAGAAAACAAAGTATTCACAAGGCAATTGATTGTCAGTGAAATAAAACAGATCTTGTAATTTAAATCCAACTCCTACGATTAGTTTTCAGCTATAGAGTAATATGTCCGGTCAGAAAGATCTCACATCAAGAAATGATTTTCTTCTTCCTTTATTTATATAAATAAACCTATCCTCTGGTCTGAAACTGATTATATTTGAGGTGTCATGCTTCTGAGGCATAAAAGGCATAACACACCACATGACTTAATCACCAGAATATCACCACACAGTAATATATCGGTATACATGACTACATGGCCACACTTCTATGTAGATGACTGCTTTACCTCCCTAACTACATCGAAGTCTATATACTTTCCGACTTCACACATGGAATTATGACAGCATACTGTCTTGCATAGAGTCTTAGAGGTAACGCTGATGTGGTTTATACTTCAACTTTCAAATGCAGAGTTTGACTGGAACCAGTATTTTCAGTTTGTAAATGTTTAGTTTCTGTTGGGGTGGTATCAAGAATCGGATATTGTTATACAGATAGGATACTTCAAATGATTGATGATAGAAACAGAACACTCGTGTAATTCTGTAAATTATTTCAACATAAATATACACACTATACAGAAATGATGATGACTCCATGAGTGATAATCTTTTTACTTGGAATCTTATATATAGGGTTTTCCCTGGCGCGCATATTCTGCATGATATTCACAATCAAATAGCAAATGAAATTTATTTTGTCATAATCAGCATCAAGGAAATCAACATCACAGGTGAACTCAAACAAAGGTTGTCAGGTAACAAGGCTAAAATTCTATTCTGCATACTTATATTTTTGGGTAATTACATAGTGAATATAACTACATTGACTTAAACAATATAAATAACTGACAAAATACCTGTACTTCCGTAAGTTTTTGAATGGATTAATTTACATAGTTTGTAAATGGAACCCAAAAAGCGTCTTGGTATATAGGTATAGCTCTATTTCACACCTGTGTATCTTCATTGGGATGCAATTTTTTTTTAACAATATTTTTTTCTTTCAATGGTATTTTATTATGGAAAAAAAGATCAATAAGAATTTTTGGAAATTCGTTAAAAAACTACCTAAGCTACTTACTCAGTTTGTATTAAACAAGGTGATTAAAAAATGTGACATAGATAAATCCATAAATAGGTCAATCACTTTATTCAAGACATAACAGAGATGACTGCTCTAAATATCCTGCAGCCTCAGACTTAACAATGACATCTGTTTCCACTTAGAATAATTCCAACTGCCTGTCAAGAATTTTAATCATAGGGAAGTTTGATTTTGCTTTCCACAACAATTTCCTCTCCGTACATTTCATCTACAAACAAAATGAGTATGAAGGTGTAATATAAACATAGGAGTAAATTGTTTTAAGTGGAATGAATCATTACATCTCTTTTGGTTTTCCTTATCTTTAAGTTTCGCTCTGCAGTTTTAAGGTTGAGAATAAGTCAGCTATCTGTTCCAATTATCTTTTGCGTTAATATACATCTTACTAGACATATGTAGTCAGTATGTATACTTAAAGATATATGATTCTGAAAAGAAAAGGAAATTATTTTTTTCTCTCTCTGCCATCGCGTAAATTTGAACGGAAACTCTTGTGTAATTGATATGTTGGATATACATTTTTTGTGGTTCGTTGGAAAAAAAAAAAGTTTTCATGTAATACTATACTTCAGTGTAATTAAAATGGGAATGAGGGGGAGGATATGAGAAATCCATAATGTATTTAACATGTGTAACAATGTTTGAAATGAAAGTTATATTTCATGTGGATTGATTTTAAGGATTGCTATTGATAATAATTAATATTTCCGTAAGACATTAACTTTATGGACTGTACGTGTACTTGTGACAGTAGGTTTTGTAATAGGTCTAAATCAAAATTAAAATTTGTATAGGCTTACTTTTGTTTTTTCAAGATAAAATAGAACTTTCTTTTTACATTCTTAAAAACTTTAAAACTAAAGACACTCTGATCTTATATTTTTCCTTATCTACCTCTCCCCTCCATCCCCCCCCCCAAAAAAAAATAATGACAATGTGTGTATGTATATGTATGTTTGTGTATGTGTATACATACATGTATACATGTATATATATTCTTCAATTTTATAAAGACAAAAACACACAAACTTTAAGTGTCATGAAAAAACCTGTTATATAGTATGTATTTATTTATTCACCCCTAAAGACACATTTGGATTGGTCTAAGTCAGTTTTTTTTGCATAAGAATCCATTGTTTTCCAGGGGTTGATGATTTAAAAAGTGAAATTGTTTATACAGGTAGTCATAATTTTAGATAAATAAGAAATTCTGAATTGTTGTATAAGTACATTAATTGCATCTGATTATCATTGTCATTGTAGTTTCTGACACATATGGAAGCCTGTACCTGTCATCATGGTAGAAATATCCATTTGAAATTTGTTCATTAATCTAACATTAATTCACAGTTTTCCTCACATATACTGATATGTATGATATTTTGCTTCTTGACTCTTGTGTGTCGATTTCAGGTGATCGTTGACGACTGTGACAACAATATCGTTTACACATTCCCGTGCTCACGGTGGTTCTCAAAGGATGAGGATGATGGGTTGATATGGCGAGATCTCATTGCAGGAGTCGGAGCTAGAGAATCATATTCTGGTAACCTATTGATACATGTCAAGCTACTTACTAACTCTGAAATGGCGAAATCTTTTTTATATATAACCTGAGATACAGTCAGTTCTTGAATTATCGCCATTCGATTCATCACTTTTCTTACAGTAAGGCTACATACAAAATATAAAAGATATAATAAGCAGCTTGGTGAACTGATAGAGTTTTTATCTAATGTAGAATCAGAAAATTTTGTTTTTGGTTTAATTTTGTTATTATCATTTATTAACAATTAAAACCATGACAAAATTTCAATATAATACACCTAGAGTAATAGTACAGTAAAACCTTGTTATCCTGCCAGCATTTGTTCAACCCAAATTTGATATTACTAAAGGTTTTGGCAATAGGTTAAGGGAAACCTTAAACATGTTAAATGAAATTTATGGGGAAATTGGAAAAATGGGCATAAAAAATTGTGGAGTACGGTGAGGTGGCAATTGAAATAAAGGGTATTATAAAGAGGTTTTACTGTACTTTTATAGTTTCCTTGACAAAAGTTCCACATTTTCATAGTTTTGTTTCAATGTACTGTACTGTTTCCTGTAGTCATAAATGTCCCTGTTTTCTTATTGAATGTAAAAGAAAGCAGCACAAATCCGGAAGAAATATGATATGGCAACGTCATGAGTACTTATTTATTAAAATGAATCATGACTGCTGATCAGATATCTCAAAATATTTTCACATATTTTCATTTCGATGAATGTAAAAGAATAAATCTTAAAACAATGAAATTTTAACCCCACGGAAATATCTGATTCTACAGTATTTGTACTTGCCATTTTTTTTTAAACAATGGGATACATAAATTATTCTTTCTCGTAATTTTGGTAAAATTTAGAATCTGAATGCTTTGTTATGTAACTGTTAATATATATTACTTAATCACTTGTAATTTATATATACATATGAAATAGATAAGATCAAGTTTTAGTTAAAATTGTGAATATGCAGACCTTGAACTGCGTAAGTAAAACACATGGACATGATGTACAAATGTTTATAAATGAAAAATTTTCAATTTGTATTCTGTCCTTTTGACTAACCTCTTCAGAAACAAATCTTCCATCAAAATAGAAAAAAAATTATTTAATTAGCTATACAACGGCCTGTTGTTCCGGTTACAATAACAAAATAATATGTTTTGTTTATTATTTTTATTTTAAACTTCTGAAAGTTTAAGCATGGTTCCAAAGTTTACTTGGTGGAGTCTGTTGAACTATGTGTAAATCTTACTTTTACGTATTATTGAGATAATGTACAGGGTGTGTCAAATTTAATGTGTTGTAAAAGTTTACATGGTGGAGTCTGTTGAACTATGTGTAAATCTTACTTTTACGTATTATTGAGATAATGTACAGGGTGTGATGTGTTGTAAACGTTTACTTGGTGGAGTCTGTTGAACTATGTGTAAATCTTACTTTTACTTATTATTGAGATAATGTACAGGGTGTGTCAAATTTAATGTGTTGTAAAAGTTTACTTGGTGGAGTCTTTTGAACTATGTGTAAATCTTACTTTTACGTATTATTGAGATAATGTACAGGGTGTGTCAAATTTAATGTGTTGTAAAAGTTTACTTGGTGGAGTCTGTTGAACTATGTGTAAATCTTACTTTTACGTATTATTGAGATAATGTACAGGGTGTGTCAAATTTAATGTGTTGTAAAAGTTTACTTGGTGGAGTCTGTTGAACTATGTGTAAATCTTACTTTTACGTATTATTGAGATAATGTACAGGGTGTGTCAAATTTAATGTGTTGTAAAAGTTTACTTGGTGGAGTCTGTTGAACTATGTGTAAATCTTACTTTTACTTATTATTGAGATAATGTACAATGTGTTGTAAAAGTTTACTTGGTGGAGTCTGTTGAACTATGTGTAAATCTTACTTTTACGTATTATTGAGATAATGTACAGGGTGTGTCAAATTTAATGTGTTGTAAAAGTTTACATGGTGGAGTCTGCTCTTTCTTTCAGGGATTCCATACACAATCACTGTTCAGACTGGTGATGAACCAAATGCTGGGACTGATGCTCGTGTTTTTATCGTCATGTTTGGCGGTAAAAACAACTCGGAAAGTAGCGGGAAAGTATGGCTCGGGGAAGGAAACTTTCAGAGAGGCAGATCTGAAATATTTCATGTGGATATCGGCACACTTTTGAGTCCTCTGGAGAAAATAGAAATTGGTCATGACAACAGTGGTTTAGGTCCTGGGTGGTACTTGGAACAAGTCATCATTTATTGTCCAGTAACAGGGATCGAACAGGTGTTCCCATGCAGGAAGTGGTTTGCCAAAGACAGCGGAGACAAACTGATTCAAAGAACACTCTTTGAACAAACAGCTGTGAGGAAAAAGAAAGAAAAAAGTATGAAGACAATTTGTTTTATGGATTATGTAGATTGATTGTTTGTCTGTCATTGTAAAGTCTGACCATCTCAATATGGGCATATATTTTGTCCAATGCTGTATCTTGATCATTTACTTTGGATTGTTTAAGAAATATAATTAATTAAGTATAGAATTCAAAGGTCAAAATTGAGACCTACTATAGTCTATAGGCACAACTCAAGGTGGCTCTTTTTTTTCGGTGTTTAAGGTCAATGTGATCTGAGTACTTTCCTTTTTATGAAGGTTTTCTATCTTTATTGTCACTTTTCTATGTTTTATTTCAGGGTCTAATTGCAATTTTTTGCCTATAACCACTGCTGAATTAGCTCTGTTGAAAGGGATTATATTTTTACACATAATAATTTGTTGTTGATTTCAGGAATACGATGGTTAGTGTGGGTATATACAAGTGACAAAACTTTAGCTGGTACAGATGCAAATGTCAGTTTTTGTGTTTACGGTGACAGAGGCAAATCTGATGAAATTTTGCTTAGGAACAAAAGTGATGAATTTGAACAGGGCAATATCGACACATTTAAAATTGATATCCCTGATCTCGGCAAGATTTACAAAGTACGCGTGTATCATGATGAAAAAGGAGTGGCCTCCGGCTGGCATTTGAATAAGGTAAGAACGTAATATTATTTAATATCTGCAGGTGTATTTTGGATGGTTATCTTGTCTGGAACTAATATCATCCCAATGTATGATACTCCTAGATCCACCCATGTAAATGATATGTATCAGATCATATGCTACCATGTGTATCACATTGTTTTTCATATAGTATCAAATTTTACATCATGATATGATATTTTGATTTATTAATTGTCAGACTCTTTATTCATAGTGTGATATTTTTCAGCAGGTCAGCCTATAGTGTATTTCAGACTTAACATTGATGTTGTTCAGCAGGTCAGCCTATAGTGTATTTCAGACTTAACATTGATGTTGTTCAGCAGGTCAGCCTATAGTGTATTTCAGACTTAACATTGATGTTGTTCAGCAGGTCAGCCTATAGTGTATTTCAGACTTAACATTGATGTTGTTCAGCAGGTCAGCCTATAGTGTATTTCAGACTTAACATTGATGTTGTTCAGCAGGTCAGCCTATAGTGTATTTCAGACTTAACATTAATGTTGTTCAGCAGGTCAGCCTATAGTGTATTTCAGACTTAACATTGAAGTTGTTCAACAGGGTCAGCCTAGTTAGTATCTCAAACTTAACATTGAAGTTGTTCAACAGGGTCAGCCTAGTTAGTATCTCAAACTTAACATTGATGTTGTTTAGCAGGGTCAGCCTAGTTAGTATCTCAGATTTAACATTGATATTTTTCAGCAGGGTCAGCCTAGTTAGTATTTCAGACTTATCATTGATATTTTTCAGCAGGGTCAGCCTAGTTAGTATCTCAGACGTAACATTGACGTTGTTCAGCAGGATCTCAAACTTAACATGGTTATTTTTCAGCAGTGTCAGCCTAGTTAGTATTTCAGACTTAACATTAATGTTGTTTAGCAGGATCAGCCTAGTTAGTATCTCAGACTTAACATTGACGTTGTTCAGCAGGATCTCAAACTTAACATGGTTATTTTTCAGCAGTGTCAGCCTAGTTAGTATTTCAGACTTAACATTAATGTTGTTCAGCAGGGTCAGCCTAGTTAGTATTTCAGACTTAACATTGATATTTTTCAGCAGGGTCAGCTTAGTTAGTATTTCAGACTTGACATTAATGTTGCTCAGCAGGATCTCAAACTTAACATGGTTATTTTTCAGCAGTGTCAGCCTAGTTAGTATTTCAGACTTAACATTGATATTTTTCAGCAGGGTCAGCTTAGTTAGTATTTCAGACTTAACATTGATGTTGTTCAGCAGGATCTCAAACTTAACATGGTTATTTTTCAGCAGTGTCAGCCTAGTTAGTATTTCAGACTTAACATTGATATTTTTCAGCAGGGTCAGCCTAGTTAGTATTTCAGACTTAACATTAATGTTGTTCAGCAGGGTCAGCCTAGTTAGTATTTCAGACTTAACATTGATATTTTTCAGCAGTGTCAGCCTAGTTAGTATTTAAGACTTAACATAAATGTTGCTCAGCAGGGTCAGCCTAGTTAGTATTTCAGAATTAACATTGATGTTGTTCAGCAGGGTCAGTCGAGTTAGTATTTCAGACTTAACATTGATGTTGTTCAGCAGGGTCAGCCTAGTTAGTATTTCAGACTTAACATTGATGTTGTTCAGCAGGGTCAGCCTAGTTAGTATTTCAAACCTTGCACAATGGCTTGTAGCAGAAAATTCCTATATTTCCTCCTTGATCCTGGTTTCCAATATCTACAAATTTTAGTACATATAGCAAAAGGTGACACTTGTTTAAAAAGATCATTTCAATCCCTGTATAATCAATATTCTTCTAGCAATGTCACTATTGTCTTCATCTACATTTTATTTAGTCACTACCTGTACATATTTCTCAGCCTATATATTATATTTCTCAGCCTGTATATCATATTTCCCAGCCTGTATATCATATTTCCTAGTCTATATATCAATTTTTCAAGTTTGCATTAAAAATTACCAGCACTTGAAACAAACCATTATTATCAATACCTTACCTTTGCTCCCCATGCATAACCAGTTCAAACTGTTGATTTTGTCCTGTGCATGATAACTTGCTATCAATTTTCTGCATATGATTATATAACTACACATACAACCCAATAACAATTTGTGTTTTTGTTATTTATATAACCACTATTTACAGATAACCAGGGTAAAGTATTGAAATGTTGATTCATTTTACATTATTACAGTAGTTATCTCCCCCCACTAATGCCACCTTATTATATAAGAACTTGAACATCAAAAGCATGTAACTAGTTGATGTCATTGGTTTATATTCAGTGTTATAGTTGTTAAATGCATGTGACATCACATTAATTCTTATAACGTCATAGCATTTTATTTTGATATCAGCTGTGAGATTATTACCAGTACACTGTCATTTTTGACATCATTTGTGACATGTGATTTCTATAATGAGACTGTATGACATGACCATTGTCTATCATGATTTTCAGTTTGTCCCCTCCTCCCAGGTTTGTGACATCATTTATGACATGTGATTTCTATAATGAGACTTTGTGAGACATGATCATTGTCTATTATGATTTCCAATTTGTTGTCTCCCTCCCATCATACCTCCCCTGCCCTAGGTTTATGATGTCATTTATGGAATATGATTTCTACAACAAGACTATATGACATGACCTTCATCTGTCATGATTTTCAGTCTGTCTCCCAGGTTTGTGATGTAATATGTGATTTCTATAATGAGGCAATGTCTCGTCTATCACGATTTCCACTTTGTCCTGCATTTGTGACGTTATTTGTGACATATGATTTCTATAATGAGACTATGTGAGACATGACCATTGTCTATCACGATTTCCACTTTGTCCTGCATTTGTGATGTTATTTGTGACATATGATTTCTATAATGAGACTATGTGAGACATGACCATTGTCTATCACGATTTCCAGTTTGTCCCGCATTTGTGTCACTCTTTATGACATGTGATTTCATGACTTTTCCCTCTAATATCATCTTTTCTTTGACATCATGACTCTTCCATGTTATATCATAATGTTTTCTTTGATATCAGGACTTTATATGAAAAATGACATATTTGTGACAATACATTTATGGTGATGACATCCTATATTGTGACATGGCATTTTTGACAATTCCTGATGACATGACATTCTTGAAATTTTCTGCTCACATGATGTTTTCTTTTACATGACATACTCTTTTATACATTAATTGTTAGTTTATATGAAGCTTTATGTATTGTAAATTATAGCCTGTCTAAAATGGCCTTGACGGTCTTTGTTTATTGTTGTTGTTTTTTTTCCATATTTATTTATTTATCTATTTATTTATTTTCTTTTTGTGAGTAGGAAAATTGTTCTTTATATTTTTGTTCTGTTATTTTATACATGACAGTGTAATAGCCCATAGTTTATCATGTTCATTTTTCTGGTTATTTTGTAAATTAGCATGACACTAGGTGATGAGATACATATTTGTATGTTTTTATATATCGTTTATTTGCATGGCAATTGTTTGTGCCAATGCTTGGTGCAAGGCATTATGGGTAATAGTTTTTACCGAAGGGTAAAAAACTATACCCTATATTACAGATAAAAAGTATGCTACTAGGTACAAGTATTACTGGGAAAATGGCTTTGGGCTTTTCCTCTCACAAGCTCTGAGTTTGAATATGTCTGGAATTTTCTAAATAACCTTGTCAAATTTCTGTTTAATATTGAATTCAAACAAACAAAATTGATAAGGATATTTTTGTAATTTTTGAATTACCCATGATGCTTTAGTATTATTTTTATCACTTTGTCAAGTATATGTACCAATCTAAAACTTTGTGGAAAAAAAATGTAATTGCAATTTTGCTTATAACTGCATCATCAAGTAGATTTATACTGGTATAAGTGATCTTGTGACAGACTGTAAGTACACTTATACTTATGTAGGTATAAGTACACTTGAACTTGTGACAATATAAGTATAATTTTGCTCAGATAAGATGTGTAGGTATAAAATATACTTATGTGTACACTTATTCTTTAATACAGTATGAGTACATTTGTACTTGTACCAGATGAGTGCATTTGCACTTGTACCAGATGAGTACATTTTTACTTGTACCAGATGAGTGCATTTGTACTTGTACCAGATGAGTGCTTTTGCACTTGTACCAGATGAGTGCATTTGTACTTGTACCAGATAAGTGCATTTGCACTTGTACCAGATGAGTGCATTTGTACTTGTACCAGATGAGTGCATTTGCACTTGTACCAGATTAGTGCATTTGTACTTGTACCAGATGAGTGCATTTGCACTTGTACCAGATGAGTGCATTTGTACTTTTACCAGATGAGTGCATTTGCACTTGTACTAGATTAGTGTATTTGTACCAGATGAGTGCATGTGAGCCTCTTTGTTAAAATATAGAAATGACTACCATTGTACCTATATACTAACATAAAATAAAATCAGCTTAAATTCATACCAAGGTCTTTCAGTAGAAGCCAACATCCAACAAATTCTGTCGGCTATTTCTATGAAAAGCAGTTTAAGTCGTTGGCTACTTTCTCTTTACATAACTTGTCTTACTCCAAAAACTATTGAAAGAGCTGCATACGTATTTTCATTTGGTAGACAAAAACATGGTGTGCACAGACCTTGAAAAGTGCTTGAATATGGAGTTATAGTCCTTGTTACGTGCTTAAAAACAAAAATGCCTTTGAAAAGTGCTTGAGTTTAATGATAAATGTTTGATTTTTCCACTGAGAGTGCTTGAATTCTACTTTGTGCATGTTTCTTCACAAAAGAAAAATACATTTGTAACTTGAAAAAAAGTCCGCTCTATCACAAACACACTTAACCTGGTGTATTTGTTTTTGTGCTGCTGTACTGCTGGAACTTTATGGTGTTCAGTGGAATTATGAAAGAAACTAGAGAACAATGTTTTTTTTCAACTTAAGTTTGGCTTGCAAGGTCTTTTTGTTTAATCATACCCATTGAAACTGCTTGAAAAATGCTGTGAAAAGTCCTAGCTCTCACTGGATCCATGAAATGTTTACAAGAATAGAATGAAAATTTAAAATTATCAATATGAATGAAATCAAAAGTAAAATACTTTGTGCCTCAGTTATTCTTTTTAATTAGTTTATTGAAATGACTGTCTACAACATGTGAGTTATGTTACAAAGTGAATTTGGCCAATCAGATTTTATGATAAATCATTGCTGTTAATTGCATGACCTATTATACATGGTGATTTTGAACTTCTTGTCAGAATTATTTACCAGTTAACTTCAAATTTAGTATGTTGTTTCAGTAAGACAAGGATTAGAAAAAAATTAATTCCACGATACCTGGCTCAGGGGTTTTGTATATAGGGCGGGGTGGGGACTAAAGTGGTTAAAAAGATTCCTATTTTCTACAGAAGCTGACAACTTTGAGTGACAGTGATCGGGACATATTTCTGATATATCAAATCTATTTATATATGTGTTGTCTTAATATAGCATATCAAATGTTTACTATTTCTAGATTGAAATGGAAAACCCAGTCACAAAAGACAGATACATCTATAATTGTGATAGATGGTTGGCACGCAGTGAAGAAGATCACCAAACTGTTCGAGAATTGCCCGCTGATGGCCCACTTGTCAAGAAGCCCCTTCCCAGTAAGACATTAATTTCATTGTGTAATTGACATGATCTTGTACACTTTACAATTCTGTATAACATTTTTTATCATATACTTTGATAAGTGTCTTCGTATCTGTAGTTAAAGGGGCATTAACTGTGGGTTTTTTTCAGTCTTTTCATTTTTACTACTTAGATTGATATACAATAACAAAAAGGAGATAAACACAGATATAAAAATTCTTGTATTCCTATAAATTTTGTGAAAATTGCTTGAGAAACCCAGGTTTGGCACTTTTTCAATAGCAATTGATGAACTCAACCTTACCATTTGTATATAAATACCACACTGGACCTGACCTTATTTTCACAAAATATATAGGTATATAAGGTTTTTTTATGCCTATGTTAATAGTTCTTATTTGTTAATTTACATCAAATTAAAGTACCAATAGTAAAAGGAGAAAAATTCAAAATATTTTTTGGAGGGGAGGGGAGAGGGTAAACATGCTCATGCCCCTTTAAGATATAAAGTTTGATAAGTTAATTCAACATCTACCTTTTTTTCATCAAAGAACATACTGTATACCTGGATCTTTTTGCTGCCATTTAATTTTCGCCCTTAGATGAGAGGGCTAATTTTAAAAGAAAGTGATGTTTTTCAAGCCTAATAATTGAAGCATGGATATACGTGCCATCCATGAGACTACGGTGATTTAGGGCGAATTCATTTATTTAAATATATATTTTGCAGTTGTGAAGTACATCGTGGAGGTCTATACTGGTAAGAAGTCGAGGGCTGGAACTGACGCAAACGTTTTCATGACCGTATTTGGTGAACTTGGTGACACTGGGAAAAGATTTTTGAGAGACTCAAAAACAAATGTCAACAAATTTGAGAAAGGACAGGTATATAATAATTTGGCTCTATTGTTACACCTTGCTACACTATGTAAGCATTATCAGGGCCAGCCCCTGAGAAAATGGTCCACGACACGGCCAATGAAATGCATAATTCTCATATGTCATATATACAGCAGGATGATTAACCTATACGTAGATTTTTCTTGCCTATATTTGTGCCCCGGCCTTCTGAATGGGAGAAAATATTGATAAACAAAGATACTACATTCTACATAAAAAGTGCCATCAAATTTAAAAAAACAAATCTTATTTTTCTGAGCAAAAATCCTTAATTTTGCTGTGAATTCCCCCTAAAAAAAATTCACTTGCACTGTTATGATCATGTGAAACTGATACCGTTATTACCCATCCACCTCTATGTATCAAAATTATATGCTCTTTTCTATGGTTCGTAGTGTTGATAGAATTACCGATAATATGGAACCACTTGCTGTAATCTACTGATAAACGATGGGTTTTTTTTTGTTTTTTTTTTTAGTTTATATAATAAAAGTCATATAACCTGGCAGGATTGAGTTTCGTGAACTCTGTCTTTGACCTGGATGAGTTTAAATTATAGAAACTACCGGTACATTAAAATTACTCTGGCAAAATTAATTGTACCTACTTGTCATCATACATAGGGTTGGTCATAGCTGAAAAGTGGGTAGAATCAACCGTATGATATCAAAAGGTTACTCTGCCTCACCAAGTTAAATGTCAATTGGACAATATACATAGAAAACCTTGTAGCTGAGGCTTTATTTTACAAACTTGGCAAGATATGTTTTTGTTATTGCTAATTGAGTGATATTTATTTGTTTGTTTCAGTGTGATGTGTTTGACATTGAGGCTGTTACTCTGGAGAAAATTACCAAAATACAGGTCGGCCATGATGGAGCAGGTATTGGTGCTGGCTGGTACCTTGAGAAAGTGGTTGTAAAAAGAGAAGACAAGCCCAAGTATAATACAGTGTTTGAGTGCAATACGTAAGTCTAACTCCAGACAATTTTAAGACATTATTTGTAGTTCAGCAGACACCTTAATACCATATAAGCAGAAATTTTAGCAGGTATTCAATTTTGGCATTATTAGCAAGGTTGTTGAGATTGCTAAAATTGAATATCGTAATTTCCACTTATCCGGTATATCATGACATTACGAGGATTTGAGGGTCATCAGTTTTTGATGGTCATTCTATTTCCAGATCACAAGTGTGTCGTTGTTGTTGGTGTTTGTTTATCACTTGCCTGTCAAAATGTTCCAATTGAAATGCTTATATTATCTATTTGGTAATGTTAAGACAATAACTTGGGTTCTTCCTGGTAATGTGAAAGTGATTATCCTTGAATCGCCCCACAGGTGATAGCTACCTCTAAGAGAGTCGGAACGACTCTTTCAATGGAGGGGGATAATGTGGCAGGGTAGGGTTAGTTATATGGTGTTCCTACTAGCTTGAACTAGTGGGGTTTCCCCTTTAGCTCGATCGGTAGAGCACCAGACTTGTAAACCAGGGGTCCTAGGTTCGAATCCAAGCAGAGGCAGTATTTGTCTCTTTTACCCAATAACAAGTTCATCCGCCCAGTCTTCATGTCCTAATACCCTCGAAAACCCATGACGCCGGTATATCATTTCAAAAGATGCTTGTAAAAAGATTTTGTCAGGGAGAGGGTAGTGCATATTATGAATGGTTTGAGCATGATATTTCAACAAAATGGACCGAGTTGCATAATATTTTGTCAAATTTAACTTGAAGTTAACCAGTTGGCTAACCATCACTTAAATTTGACAGTGTATTGGGTAACTGGGTCCTGATGTCTCGTTATTTTTTTTTTCTTCTTATCATTTTGAACAATATTTATCTTTGTTGTTTTCAGATGGTTGGCTGAAGATGAAGAAACAGGTTCCACAGTTCGAGAGTTTACAGTTTCTGGCTCACAGCTGTTAAGTAGTATGTAATTGATAACTTATATAAGTTCACAGTTTGAAATGTTTAGTAGATTGGCAAAATCCTGTCTTTAGGTGAAATTGTCAGAATAACGATGGTCTGATGGTGGTTATAAAGTGTTCTGACTGTATCAGCTGTTAGCAGTATATAGTGTATCTACATATCATTGAGATCATCTGTTATCAGTATGTGAAGTATTTAAATGATAGAAGTTGATAGGATGTGATGCATCAGTGATATATATCATCTCTATGTAGTGTATTTCCATATCAAATAGATATCAATTGCTTATATAATGTGATGTATATCCATTAGATATTGTAATAGCTGTTCACACTGTATGACATTTTAAATGATGGAAGATAAAACTTGGTTACACTGTACCCCACCCCATCAAAAACAGTTTCACTTGCAAACTTACCACATGGTCAGCTCATGTTCTGTTGGGACTTGAGGCCATGCTCATCAGATGTAAAACACACCTTTAATCATGTGACCAAGGAGGCTTCTTACAGCTTCAGCTAAAGATCACGTGACAAGTGAATTCGAGAAATGTTTGCATCTCTGCGACATCAGTTAACATGATCAAACACATTCATAGGAATTATTTAAAGTAGAATTCAAATTTTATTTGTAATTGTAGCAGAATTAAAATCCTGATTTTGTTTTGTAGCAACAACCTACAATGTGTATGTGAAGACAGGAGATGAAAGATACGCAGGAACTGACGCCAACGTGAAACTGACAATATATGGAGCAAAAGGCGACACTGGTGAACTCCACCTTCGAAACTCTGAGAGCCATTCAAATAAATATGAAAGAGGCCAAACAGACCACTTTATTTTAGAGTCCACTGACATTGGCAAGGTATAGAAAACATTTATTTGAGTTCTAATTTTGATTTTAGAAGTTATATATATGTCGGAATCCTTGTTAATTCAACAAGTTTGTTATATATTTTCATGCACAAACATTATTTCTGTATGCTTCTACAAACTACTTTTTACATTGCCAGATTAAAAAAATCAAGATTGGCCATGACGGTAGCAAGCCAGGTTCAGGATGGTTGTTAGACGAGGTTCGAATTGACATCCCATCAAGGGGAGAGCAGTATGTTTTTGCTTGTCATAGATGGTTGGACAAAAGTGAAGGAGATGGAAAAACAGAAATAGAACTTGATCCATCATTTAAGGAGGATATTGAAAAAGGTATATAAAAAATTGGTAATCATTTTACCAGAGGTATATTATATTAGTTATTGTGTATGCGTGTTTTTTTTAAAACTTAATACAGTGTTCTTGTGTCTTCATCAGAAATAATAAATCCTAATATTAGCTGGGATAACATTCAGAATGCTAATAAACCATGTTTAATATTGATTTGTAACTGATAATTAACCCAGTATATCCATAAGTTATCCAGTTTGTCCAGTGTGTTTAGTGTGTCTCTCTCTTTTTATCTCTTTTTGTCTGTCTTTCAACCCTTGCTCTCTCACTCTCTGTCTGTCTGTCTCTCTCTCTCTCTCTCTCTCTCTCTCTCTCTGTCTCTCTCTCTCTCTCTCTCTCTCTCTCTCTCTCTCTCTCTCTCTCTCTCTCTCTCTCTCTCTCTCTCATATCAATCAGACAATCTTCTCTTCATCAGAACATTTTGGATAGCTGTTTGTTGTCATATTTGCAGGTCATCATATTAGATATTTTCTCTTTTGTTAAATATTTGGTTGGTCTTTAATTTGTGTATCTTCTTTTTTGATTGTTTTAAACATATAAGTAGAGAGGAGGAAAACAGGTAAGGTTCTCAGACATTTTAAGTTGAAATGAAAACAAACAATGCACCACAGAAAAAATATGCCATATACATGTATCTTTATATATATCGAGACATTGGTAGCATTAGCCACTGGATTGGGGATATGTAAATGTGATACGGGCAGATTTTCTGTGCGTAATATTACCTTGGATAACAGGGATTGACCTCAGGTCAAGGTCATGAGACACTGGAAAAAATGTTGATAAATTATCTATATAAGTATGACTTTGAATATTTAAGAATGACCTCTGATGAAGGTCATAGGACACTGAAAAGAATGTTAAAAGATTATCTGTATTTATTGACTTTGGATAACTAAGGATGACCTCAGGTCAAGGTCATAATAGACTTGGAGAATTTATAAGTTGTAATAGTATATATTACATTTGACAAATGATTGTTATTAACATTGCTACACCATAAAATTGTTCCTTCATATCGCCGAGGAGAAAGATGTGAAAATTTGTCAAAGACTTACAGCAAGTCATCAACATGATCAAGAAACAATTATTATAAATTATTTGATAATAGGCTAAGTTTTACAGCTTGCAACTTAAAATGTCTGTGATTGCAAGCCATTAAATTGTCCAGTTACATAGAAAAAAAGTAGTACCTTATGTTGAACCATTTAAGTTACAGTTACCTGGAAGGCTAAAGTTCAGTAGCATGCATTTGGTCCTGTTAGTCAAAGCAGGTGCCTGTTATAGTTAGATACCGCTGATTATGCATGTATTCCTGGTTTGCTGTTGACCTATTTTTAGATGTGTGAGCGGCAGGTGGTAAGGGCATTGTAGAATTACCATGGGAAAGATATAGTATGTGTCGTTAAATTAATGTAGTAAGAGCAAGGTAGAATGTGTGAGGGACAAGAGGCACTAAGGGCAGGGTAGAATTACTGTGACAAAGATTTAGTGCAATACATAGTTAGATTAATGTGGAATAAGTAAGGTAGAATGTGTGAGGGACAAGAGGCACTAAGGGTGGGTTAGAATTACTGTGACAAAGATTTAGTGCAATACATAGTTAGATTAATGTGGAATAAGTAAGGTAGAATGTGTGAGGGACAAGAGGCACTAAGGGCAGGGTAGAATTACTGTGACAAAGATTTAGTGCAATACATAGTTAGATTAATGTGGAATAAGTAAGGTAGAATGTGTGAGGGACAAGAGGCATTAAGGGCAGGGTAGAATTACTGTGACAAAGATTTAGTGCAATACATAGTTAGATTAATGTGGAATAAGTAAGGTAGAATTTGTGAGGGACAAGAGGCACTAAGGGCAGGGTAGAATTACTGTGACAAAGATTTAGTACAATACATAGTTAGATTAATGTGGAATAAGTAAGGTAGAATTTGTGAGGGACAAGAGGCACTAAGGGCAGGGTAGAATTACTGTGACAAAGATTTAGTACAATACATAGTTAGATTAATGTGGAATAAGTAAGGTAGAATGTGTGAGGGACAAGAGGCACTAAGGGTGGGTTAGAATTACTGTGACAAAGATTTAGTGTAATACATAGTTAGATTAATGTGGAATAAGTAATGTAGAATGTGTGAGGGACAAGAGGCACTAAGGGCGGGGTAGAATTACTGTGACAAAGATTTAGTGCAATACATAGTTAGATTAATGTGGAATAAGTAAGGTAGAATTACTAGGAGTCAATTCAGTACATAGATAGACTGATGTGGTATGGACTTAGTCTGAAAAAATGTCAAATCTATCCTATAATTTATATTGGAATACTGAAATACTGATTATAAGAAAATACAGAATATCAACTATTTTTTATTAAATATGTTTCCATAGTTATGAATTTGCCTTGCCAAACATCCAGGCTATAATTTGATTGATGTTTAAATTTCTTTGGTTTTGGGTTTTTTGTATTTTCCTCGGCAATGTATGTTGTGTACATAATGATAGACTTTGACAAGCATGTGGTAGAATTCTAGGAAATACATGTATTTAGCATGCGCATAATTTGCATTAATTGTTTGAGATGTCTGTAATCCTGATTAAAGCTTGACACATCACTGTGTAAAGTTGAAGCACATGCAAGTTTGTGAAAGTGATCACAGAAATGAATCTTACCAACATGACTTCTTGATATTGAAATTATCAAGTCATATAAAGCAACATATTTTATCCAATAGTATTACTAGTATTTCTGTTTACAATGGTTTAACTGGCTAAAACAGAAATAGATTTAAAACATCAATATCTGCACCATAATTAATGCAGTCAAAAATGGTATCGAATGTTAAAAGGGGACTTATTCTGTTTATGAGTTTACTGTCAAAATTCCATTCTATTCTCATTTTGTAATTTCAACGGATGAGTGAATGTTGATAACCATGAAAAGAACCCAGAGTTAAGATTCTGATATCTGATATTTAACTTCTTTTTGTGTGAAATTTGATTCACTTTATACAAGGGAATCCTTCTTACTGGTGTAGAATAGAGCTTTGAAGATCACGGCCTAGCACCATAAAACTTAAGAATTACTTATGTCTAAAACTTTGACTCAACTCTGGAAAATCCTGAAATCTGATTGGCTGAACAGACAAAGTTGAGAATATTCTCAGACTTAAGTAAATTCTCAAGTATTATGGTGTCAGGCCCTGTATATTAGATATAAAAAGTTAGATGATTTCTATTTTATTTTTACAACATGTGCCTTGTTAATGTTTATCAATTAGTAAGCTAAATGTTTATGTATTTTGGGCATTTTTAAGTTGTGGTTAGTAAAACTTTTCTGACCAATGAAAACTCAGTATGCTAATTAGTTATTAAATTATTTATATTTGCTGTTTAGGTATACCGTATGAGATAACAGTTTGGACAGGGGACAAAAGAGGTGCTGGCACAGATGCCAACGTTTTTGTTCAAATGTATGGCGTGGACGGCAAAACGGAACAGATTGATCTACGCAACAGATCAGACAACTTTGAGAGGAACAAAATTGAGAAATTTAAGGTAAACATGAGAAATATGTGAAAAGATCTTTACATTTTCTGTGACACTCCATGAGGAAAAGGAATATTTCTTAAAATTTATTAATGCTAATTAAGATTTTGATTCTTTAATCTTCTGAAATTCAACAACAAAAAATTATTTCGAAATATATTCTGAATTCTGATTCTGGACATGAATATTCTTTGAAATGGGCAAGTCCAAATGTGACTTCAGGGGTTGTTTGTTGTAGCCAGAATACTGTTAACAGTAACTTTGTCGGTAGGTGAAGATGTCAGAATAATGAAGGTCGTTATATTGGCACTCTTGACTGTTTTGACATCTATTGTACTATTGACTTTAATATTGTCGTTGACTTTTATAAAACTTTCTTGCCTCTCTAGTATTTACTATCATTTACATGTAAACTTTTCAGTATCAGTTTAGAAAATTAAGCAAGCAATTTATTTTTGTGAGCAAGAGCTCTTGCCAAATGCATGTAGATGAAATTCTCAGGAATAAAATCGAATTTAAAGTACATCTGAACACACGTTTATTTTCAAGGTGTAATGTTTGTTAACATTTTGAAACTAACTCAGGTATGTTATGTATTCAATGCTAAATTTTGTTTACCGTTTTTTTTTACAGATTACAGCAAAAGATATTGGTCAATTGATTAAAATAAGAGTAGGGCATGATGGGACAGGATTTGGAGATGGTTGGTTCCTTGATAAGGTATGTGTTAAGATTTTTTTTTTATACTTGATTTGTGATAATTGCCACAATTTTTCTATCTTTAAAACTTGATTTATGATAATTGCCATGATTTTTCTATTTTAACTAGTGAACTCACTAGAAATATGGATTTAATTATGTAACCAGGTGTTATCAGGATCCCCATTTTACTGTCTACATTAGAATGTGTCTTCAGGGCTTTTTCTATAGTATCCATTGGGCTGAAAATCAGCCCCATTCACAATGTATGTTTCTTTCCCAATTTGATGAAAATATTACCAATTTGATGTTGAGCCCATGACATAATGAAGAGAAAAAATAATGTAAGGGGAAATGCATTTAAAAAATGCATTTAGATTTCCATGTGTGCACACAATTTTTCCCTATTTGACACAAATTCACGTTAGAATTCCCAATTTTTTTGCCAATGGCATTTTCCCAAAATTGACAGACAAAGGACCTGGACTCTTTGAACAAGGTCTGTTTTACACAGTTGACCCATTGTCATACACAATTGTCCATCGTCATGCACAAACTTCAGAACATTTTTTACCGCTTGTTGTGGTCAAGTGATAGAGCATTCGACTCACAGTTGGAAGGTCCAGGGTTCAGTCCATAGCACATAGTCAAAATTTGTAGCACTTCACCTAAACCTGTTGACATCTCCATATAAGTGAAAAATTCTTTGCAGGATGTAAAACAACAGTCAAACAAAAATTGAACATTTTGACCTTTATGTACTGAACCAGTTTTCTTCATACCTAGGCTGTAGATAAAGCAATGAGTCCTTCCATTTTGGTTTTCATGATTCTGTTACCATCAGAATATATTTTGTTTATGTTATGAACTGACATATAAGTTGATATATTGTTATTTCCAATCACAGCTCCTTATACAACGAAAACCGAGACAGGGAACAGTGAAGAGACGTTCCAAACGTTCCACTCCAACAGCAACAGAGAGACGTCAATCGTTAGTGGCCAACCTAGGTCAAGAAGTTGACGATGCCGACTCAGATGAAAGTAGCTCATCTTCTTCACCAACACCTCGACGTCGTAGAAGTCTTAAGGTTAGTGTCCTGCTGATTTCATATGTAATATTTCATACCTTTACTTTGTTGGAGTGACAAAATACAATGGAATCTGTCATGTAAAGTCACATTTATGTGACATATGGGGTGGTCTGTTAACAAAAGTCACACTGTAGGTAAATGAAGGATAATTGTTTGGGAGAGGGGGGTAATTGTTTACTTGTTAGCTATCCACTTCGTGCCTAGTGGCACATAATGCTGCTACAAAATTCCTCCACCCATCTCTGTCTGTCGTATGTCACCAAGAGAACCTCCTAACATTTGGCCTCTCTTTCTCTCTACCGTTCTCCTCCATGTTGTCTTAAGTTTCCTTCTTTTCCTTTCCCCTCTGGTGCCCATGTTATTGTCTTGTTACAGTCAAATGTTTGCAAATGGTTATTTGAATTTTGATAAAACTTGACAGATCAGTTTGAAACTGTTATTATAGTCTGTGTCACATTAGATAGGCAATTTAGAATTTAATTTACAATGCAATTGATTGTCCAATTTCAACAAAATGTGTTGATATCAATAGAAAACAAAAAGTATATCCTATATCTTTTCAACACACATTTTTCTTTGTGTGGTCGCTTCAGTTTTTGAAAATACTTTTCCTACGGGAATCTCTATGTTAGCCATGCAATGTCAATAAATTGGATCATGCAGGTAAACTGCCAAAAGAGTGATTTTAAGGAAAATAACTCCCAATGTACAGTAGGGGGACAAAAGTGTTGAGAAGAAAATGGCGTTACTATATCAGGTCTTGAATCCACATGTATTAAAAGTGTATTTCCCTTCAGATTTTGAGTAATGGAAATCCCCATGAGTTATAAATAGGTCAGTATGTGTTACGTGTCTCGCGACATAATTTTTATCGTCTGCCTGTGTTTGTTTACATTCTGTCTAAGTGACAAAATGGAGGTGAAGCGAGATGAATTGTCGCAGTCTTTGAAACAAGTTATCATAGAACTTTATTCGAATGGAGAAAAAATGTCTGCCATTGCTAGGAGCGTAAATAGGTCTCTAGCATCAGTTTACAGAGTCGTTTGACGATTTAAAAACACTGGATCTCTAGAAAACCTGCCCCGATTTGGTCGACCCCGTTCCATTGACGGTAGGGAATACCGGAGGCTCCAGCAAAAAGTAAACCAGGATTGGGGGGCTCCGTTAGGAGAAATTACAGCACGTTTTAATGAAAATAGAGCAACTTCAGTGTCACAGAAGACTGTTAAACGTCAACTTAAAGAAAATGGCTTTTCTAGATATGTTTACAAGAAAAAAATTGTAATAAAAAATGTTAACAGAAGGAAACGTCTGTCTTAGAGCAGAGAAAATAGATGGTGGAATGTTGAAACTCAGTGGTCAAAAGAGATTTTTAGCTGCAAATCTCAGATATGTGTCAGCGAAAATAACCGTATTTATGTGTGGAAAAAAGCCGGAGAAGGTTGGAGACCTGACCTCAAAGCGTAACAAAATGGCCGCAAGTTTAGCATTATGGTGTGGGAACTTTATGTAGAGTTGAAGGAAATATTAACACAGATCCATAATACAAATTCGGCTGACGAACTTTTTCAACGAACACTTCGAATATGGTAGGACATTAACTTAAATTATGTAAGAAACCTTTATAATTCAATTCCCCGGAGAATCCAACAAGTTATAAGATTGAAGGGTCACCTAACAAAACACTGAGGTAAGTTATTTTATTTTATTCAAGTCAGCCAGCTGTTCAGATTGTTTTTCGTATGACTTATCCCTCTTGTGTTAACAACACGACGCCATTTTTTTCTCAACACTTTTGTCCCCCTACTGTATTATATGACGTAATAAAATGAATACACATAATATGATAATAGTCAGAATTCTCCGAAAACATGACGTTCGGATGATTTTATTCTACATTCATTTTGAGCAATAAACAGTCCCTTTCTTTTACTTCTGCTCTCCAACTTCAACAGATGGCAGCCATTACCTATGTAAAATTTCCCTAGGGGTAATTTGAGTGTAAATATCTAGAACAAAACGGATTAATTTTTATTTGTCATGAGCATGGATAAATTACACATAATACCTAGAATACCGCTAACTTAAAATTAAGAGGTAAGTTTCAACCATTTTATTTTAAACAGCCAAAACCAGTGGACACAATTAATGTGACTTCGACTTTAGTGTATACAGAACATATGTCAAGTTAATGAATTTTCGAACACTATGTATATGATGTAGTTGAAATTTTTTAAGCAAAACATTTTTGCTTATTTGGTCATCTTTCCTTAGGCCTCCATGGCTGAGTGGTTAGAGTCTCTGACTTATGGTCAGTGCAGGTTCAAGTTCCACTGGAACCTAAGATGAATTTTGTGAGAAAGTTTGCCAGTTAACTTGCAGAAGGCCGTTGGTCTCTTCCCGGGTACATTGTAACCGAGTTCTCCCCTACACCAATTAAAACTGGTCGCCACCATATTATTGAAAAATTGTTGTGTATGGCATAAAACACTATTTAGAATTTTTTAAAATATCAAATCGTCTTTCTTTGATGTCTCATTGTATCTCTTTTTTCAATATTCTTCTTCTGGTAAAATTAGACCAAACACGCTTTCTTCTGTCCTCTGGTGTCAATTCAGTTATTAAGATATTTTTGTTCTTTACTCTGAAAGCACATTTAACCTTGCCAGTTCCATCTTCTGATTTCTGTTGATATCAAAATGGGTCTAGATTTATAAATGAGTTGAAATTATTGGTAGCATATGAAATACAGTGAAACTTGTATATAAAGATCCCAATAGGGACACAACAAAACCAATCTTTATGAGGAGGTGGTCTTTATATAAAGGTTGATTTGTACACAGATGATACTATTGGGGGCAGCAAAAAACGGTCTTTATGAACAGGTGGTCGCTAAAGCAAGTTTTACTGTATTAGACTTGTGATGTCATTGTATTTATTATAGAAAAAACCGGACTTAAAGACAGTTGAAGAGGAGGAGGAAGAAGAAACTTACGATGGTGCTGAGACGGAGGATTATTGGTTCTTGGTAAACAGATGGTTCGCCAAAGATGAGGACGATAAACAGATTATCAGGGAAATGACGCCTACAGACAAAGATGGCAACCCCATTAAAGGCGGATTAAAAGGTACTAACCTTTTCATTACCTGGATGGTTTAATCTCAAGCTAGATATATTTTATGTATGAAATATCATATTAATATTTAAGTTTTAAAAGTAGCCTGTTTTCTTTTTTTTCACCCAGAATACATCATTTAGATCTTTTGGTGTTTTGGATCATAAAAATATCAGAGCTTCTAATTCTCATAACTGTTTTGAATGTTTGTGTGTTTTGATTACTCTCATAATGTCCAGCTGTGATCGATTAGCGAAGAGGAAATTTTCTCATCCAAATTTTCATCATCTCTTGTTCATTCCATTTTTTATTTATTGTAGAGTATGAATACACAGTAAAAATCTACACTGGGAAAGAGAGTGGGGCTGGAACAGATGCTAATGTTTTTGTGACTTTATACGGCTCAATCACAGACTCAGGAGAGAGGCAAATGAAAGAGGAAGTCAACGGAACCCGAAATAAATTTGAGACAGGACAGGTAAGATGCTACTCATTATTGAGAAATGCGTGAATAGCTTTCTCAAGTTTCTCAGCAATATTCATAAACCCTTACCACTTATGTTAATGCTACATGTATACAAATTTGTGGATTACCTGTACTGATATTTATGACATTGATAAGACTCGATATCAACCAGTAATATTGAAATTTCTAGTTGTTATACAATATTGCTATCTTGATGAAATGTAAGGCATAAAAATCTGCTTTCCATTCAAATGATGTTATAGGTGTTTATTGTGCTGCTGTTAATAAGTGATACAGGTGTAAATGTTTTCTTGTCTGTACTGACAACAGGTGTAAATATTTTGTTGTATATACTGACAACAGGTGTAAATGTTTTGTTGTCTATACTGACAACAGGTGTAAATGTTTTGTTGTCTATACTGACAACAGGTGTAAATATTTTGTTGTCTATACTGACAACAGGTGTAAATGTTTTGTTGTCTGTACTGACACAGACATATTTTGTTGACTGTACTGACAACAGGTGTAAATGTTTTGTTGTCTATACTGACAACAGGTGTAAATGTTTTCTTACTCTGTAAATGTTTTGTTGTCTGTACTGACAACAGGTGTAAATATTTTGTTGTCTATACTGACAACCAGTGTAAATGTTTTGTTGTCTGTACTGACAACAGGTGCAAATGTTTTTTGTCTATAATGACAACAGGTGTAAATATTTTGTTGTCTGTACTGACAATAGGTGTAAATGTTTTGTTGTCTATACTGACAACAGGTGTTAATGTTTTTTTGTCTGTACTGACAACAGGTGTAAAAGTTTTGTTGTCTATAATGACAACAGGTGTAAATATTTTGTTGTCTATACTGACAATAGGTGTAAATGTTTTGTTGTCTATAATGACAACAGGTGTAAATATTTTGTTGTCTGTACTGACAACAGGTGTAAATGTTTTGTTGTCTATACTGACAACAGGTGTAAATATTTTGTTGTCTGTACTGATAACAGGTGTAAATGTTTTGTTGTCTGTACTGACAACAGGTGTAAATGTTTTGTTGTCTATACTGACAACAGGTGTAAATATTTTGTTGTCTGTACTGACAACAGGTGTAAATGTTTTACTTTCTATACTAACAACAGGTGTAAAACCTTCCTTCATGTCTTAATCTATCTTACAGAAGAAAAACATTTTCTACTAGTTAATTAGTAAAATACAAATTACATGTGTAACCCTTTTTGCAGATATACACCTTTAATTGATTTATAAATATTCATTTACAGGTCGATACATTTAGGGTTAGAGCAGTGGAGCTAGGCAAACTTGTTAAACTGCGTGTGCGTCATGATGACAGTGGTTTTGGTGCAGCATGGTATCTGGATAGAATCGAAGTGGAAGATCCCAAGTCAAAATCCACGTTAGTTTTGACTTTTTAGTTGTAAATCTAATCCTTTCTTCAATCATGTGGTTGACAGTTATCATGAAATCATATTTAGTTTAAAGGGGCATTAGCTTTGTTTACCAAAAAAAAAAAAAATTCGATTTTTTTCTACTTTTACAACTTGTACTTGATTTATGATAACAAGTAGAAGCTATACATAGGCATAGAAATCTTATATTCCTATATATTTTGTGAAAATAAGGTCAGGTCCAGTGTCGTGTGCATAAACAAATAGTAAGGTTGAGTTAATCAATTGCAAGTGAATAACTGCCAAACTGATTTTCTGAAGCAATTTTTACACAATATATCAAAAGTAGTAAAAAAGGAAAGAAATTTTTTGAAAAAATGCTAACAGCTAATGCCCCTTTAATATTCATATTTAGTCAATAACCTTGAAACCTTGTTAACATCAGGTTTACAGCTAAAGCTCTTTGCAGCTATGAATCTTTCAGTTCAATGAATAATTGATTTTTACTTCATCTTTTGTAACAAGATTCATTTTACTGAAAAACTTGAGAACAATTTGGACAATTTTCCAATTTTAGACTTTTAGGTCTTTAGCTGTTCCAGATTAATTTGACATTTGTATTTTTCTTATTTTGATTTTTTACTATCTATTTAGTAATGTTTTAATTATGTTTATTTGTGTTTGTATTCTTTGCTGATCAGTTCACTGTTAACTTTATTTATTAATTTTTTACATTTTTGTTTGTAATATTCTATAGGTACTATTTCATCTGTCAGCGGTGGTTAGCTAAGGGAGAGGACGATGGACAGATTTGCCGCGAGTTAGTGCCACACGATAAAGCTTTGGTTAACAAACTCAATAGAAAGGACTCCGTTAAAAGTGAATTAGCTCTAGAAACAAAAGGTAAATTTGTTTTAGTGAAGGAAGTTATTGAGGTTATATAAATGTGTTAACTGCCATTACTCTCAATTTATTTAATTCAATTAAATGAGTTACATTAAGATATTAGTGTCTGTGTTTAAAATATTATGTAATTGAAATAAACATCGTTTTTGTATTGAAATCATCACAATTTATAACACTGTATAGGTTAATGGTGTGAAGTGCGGACGTCGTAGAAGACGCCACAATCTCGCTTTAATGTTTCTCAGTTAAATATTTCAATTAAAATCATTCAGGATTGATATACAAGCTGCATGAATTTGACATAGATTTAATGATGTTGATATTTTAAGTCTGCTTAGTGGTTAAAACATATATAGATAGTGATTATAGGTGTGGAAGTTTAAATATACAGATTAGATCTAATCACTTTATCTGTACAATCATGTACCTGACCACTACAGATCGTCGTGTAATTACCCCCAGCACTTGTCCGATAATTACACCTCTGTAATTAGTTAATAAACAGGGTTATTAGTCACTGTTCACGATGACCATTTGGACCATATAAATGACTTATGTAACCTAGATGGCTTAAACCTTCCATAAAATGGAGGAGCCAGAAAAATCACCAGAAGCAATTTTTTGATCGCCAGTTGAAATAAAAAGTCTCCATTCGTGACATTGGCAAAGCCCAGCGCAACCCCTGGACCAGTACAATGAATTACTAGAGAAACAAAAGACAGTTTTATTTAAGTATATTCAAGGTGTAACAACACCATTGTTTGGGTCTAGCAAGTCCCGTATTAAAATTTAGTGTGTAGTTCTGTGGGTTTCTTGATAAAGAGTCGCTGTGACTCGGATCTACTTATTGTGCCAGATTCTCATGTGAACCACCTGATTGACGTGAAATAAAGTCATAAGAACATTTATCAAAATATCAAATTTAAATAGTTTAACTTCCTTTTCACAGTTCCATATCTCCTACTATTGTAATGTTACACTGTAGACAGGGCTTTGTATTGGTTCTGAGTCATATAACCTGGCAGGGTGGAGTCCCTTGCCTGACCTGGACAAATTATAAATATTATATATCTATTGCCCTGGTAGTAGGGAGACATGAGGATTTGTTTACCCAAGGCAAGTCATATTTCTTGAGGGGAATATGACTTGTCATGGGTAAACAAATTCTCATGTCTCCCTACAACCAGGGCAATAAATCTTAATCATGCCGAAATACAGAATCAATAAAGACTTTCGAATAAGCTGCAAGGGTTTTCACATGAGGGAGACATGACGCACGCGAGGGAGATATGACGCACACAAGGTAGACATGAAGTGATGTCTCCCTGACACGTGATGACTCTCAACCAATCCCTGACTGTGTTTTATTAATGAGGTATAATAGTAGGTAATATGGCATGATGCCATTACAAATACACCGGCAAGACTGGTCATACCTACAGGCATCCAGTGGGGAATAAAGCATATTTCCTGTTTAGCTTGTCTTAACTTTCTGAAAAGTGAGTATAATCATCCGTATCTTAATCAAAAGTTTATGCCAGCCATCAGTTTATGTAAATCAGACAATACTAGATATTTTTAAAATTATTCTACAAGATTCACACACACTTATTGTACAAATGCTCATTCCATTGCAGCCTCCATGACCACTTACCATGTTAAAGTGGTAACAGGAAAAATTCTTGGAGGAGGAACAGATGCTAATGTATTCATAAGATTGTTTGGTGACAAAGATAATACAGGTAAATATCCAATACATTACAGGGCTTTCTCTACTCTCCGCAAACAGGGGCCTGTACCTTTCCAATTGGGAATTTTGTTGTGTTTTTTCCAGAAATTTTGGGGAAATCTAACAGCATTAGAAATATAAATGAATGCTGATTATATTACAACTTCTTCGATATATTTCAGTGATAAACTTATTAAAATGTTTGCTACAATATTCAACTATGTTTGCTGTCATTTTCTTGTTTATTTTTTAATTAATCATTTTTTTTTCACTGAGGTAAAAATTGGGAATTTAATTTCTTGTTTGAAATTCAGAAATCATGTTAAGATTCTGTTGTTTAGAATGGGGTCTTATTATACCGGACCTGCACAGACCCAAGAAAAAACCCTGCATTATTTGTGTATTGTTTTGTTTATCATAACCATTCATTTAGCCATTTTGGGATCCAGTTACAGGACCCATTCCCAATGAAAAAATGGCTTGTATTTTCAAAACATATGCAAAAATTCCCAATTTGGAGTTTCAAAATAAAGAATAAAGTATTTTCAAACAAATATTTTAAAATAAGGTTTCTGTTTTAGTTAAAATGTTGTTCATTTTCCCAATTTTGTGGATACTTGGCCCAGAATTTAGGAGTTAGAAAAATCCATAGAAGTGCTGATTGATATTAGAATATAATCAGTTTACTTCCACATTAGATGATAAACAGTGTACGAATGTGAGAAATTTTGTTTTGTTTGATTTACTATGATTCATCCTATATTCAACTATTACAGAGAAACTGCCTCTAAAGTCATCACTTACACACAAAAATAAATTTGAGACTGGACAGACGGATGAATTCATTATTGAAGTTGTAAATATTGGTGAACTGAAGAAAATCAAGTAAGTTTTTTTTTTTTATGTTTTTGTTGTTGTTGTTTTTTAATTTATACAAAAGTAAACATTTATCCAAGCCACACATGTATCCTCTTTGACACCTAAAATTTGTAGAGAAACTTTATCATGATGCAGTAAAACCTGTCTTGGGAGACCACTCTTATGATAGACCACCTGTCCTGTAAGAACCACATTATGAAAACCACTCTGTTAAATGTTTACAATCCTCTAAATAAAACCTCTGTTAAGAGACCACCTGTCTTGAGAGACCATATTTAAGTGGCAAATGGGGTGGTCTCTCAAGACAGGTTCCACATTATTCAAATAGCATAAAACTTTTCATTTTAGCACAATTACTTCCAATCAGGTTATTTGAGTTTTTAGCATTATATAATAATGAGATGTCTTATCGATGTATGGTATGCTTTGATATATCGCCACTTTTGTAATTTTCGATTGTCATTAACCAAGGTCATGGCAATTGTGACTACTGTAAAACCATTTACTTTCGCGAATTTAAATTTCCGTGGTTTTTCCTTTAAAAACAAATTTCATTGATATCAGTTTTCATGATATTTAGATATCATATTGTTCATCATTCAAGTAAAATATTTCATCATGGAGATATTGTCTTTTTTCATTTTCAGCATTAGTCATGATAATTCCGGGCTTTTTGGAGCAGACTGGTTTTTGGAAAAGGTGACTATTGATGCACCATCACTAGGCAGAAGTTGGAGCTTCCCTTGCAAGCGATGGCTGGCAAAGGGCAAAGATGATGGCAAATTGGAAAGAGATCTGTTTCCCCAGGAACTTGAAACAGAGGAATATGAAAAATGTATGTTACACGGAGAAGAATATCACTATTACATGTTGTAGATAAACATTGCACTAATAAGTTTCCATACAGACATTTTACCGATAAGTTTCCATACAAGCATTGCCCTATTAAGTTTCCATACAAACACTGCACTATTAAGTTTCCATACAGACATTTTACTTTTAAGTTTCCATACAAGCATTGCACTATTAAGTTTCCATGCAGACATTTTACTTTTAAGTTTCCATACAAGCATTGCACTATTAAGTTTCCATACAGACACTGCACTATTAAGTTTCCATACAGACATTTTACTATTAGGTTTTCATACAAACATAGCACTAATAAGTTTCCATACCGACATTTTACTATTAGGTTTTCATACAAGCATTGCACTATTAAGTTTCCATACAAACACTGCACTATTAAGTTTCCATACAGACATTTTACTATTAAGTTTCCATACAAGCATTGCACTAATAAGTTTCAATACAAGCAAAGCATTTCCACTATTGCACTAAAGTTTTTCCATTGCCCTATAAGTTTCCATTACAAACACTGCACTTTAAGTTTTTCAGACATACAAGTTTTTACAAGCATAGCACTGTTAAGTTTCTGTTCAAGCATTGCACTATTAAGTTTCTGTACAAGCATTGCACTATTAAGTTTCCATAAATTTAAGGGGCATTACGCTATTTGTTTTTTGCAAAAGTCCATTTTTTTTCTTTTTTACTACTTTTAAGTTTCCATAGATTGATATACAATCATACTCTCTCTCTGAAGTTCTCTCATTCTCTCTGTTTTTCAAAAGTATCTCTCTCTCTCTCTCTCTCTCTCAATCTCTCTCTCTCTCTCTCTCTCTCTCTCTCTCTCTATATATATATATATATATGATATTTAGGTATACCATACAAATTAAGATATACACATCTGATATATTCTATATTATTGTGATTTTTAGGTATACCATATGAAATTAAGACATACACATCTGACAAGTCTGGGGCAGGAACCACAGCTGATGTTTATATACAGTTATATGGTAAAGAATTCTGTACCGCCCAGAAATCACTGTGCACCAGTAAACAAGATCGTGGTGGCAAATTTGAGAAAGGAAAATGCGATGTTTTTGTTCTAGAGGTGAGTAGACTGTTTGACTTTTGTGTTCTCAGCCTGGTTTATATAGTTGACATAATTACTGAAGTTTATAGTAACAACCACTCACATAAGGAAGATTACCAGGTATCCCTGCCTTTTTTATATCAGATTCATCATTGTCATTTTTAGATTTCTTTTTTTGAAGGGGGGGGGGCCCTAGAGTGAGTCACATTTATTTTGACC
Source organism: Atrina japonica (assembly GCA_030159075.1). Taxonomy (NCBI): domain Eukaryota; kingdom Metazoa; phylum Mollusca; class Bivalvia; order Pterioida; family Pinnidae; genus Atrina; species Atrina japonica. The sequence continues at coordinate 96,834 of BROG01000763.1, read as the reverse complement.
TATGGTCACTCTTCTCTGTCCTTATGTTGTTCTCTGTTAATTCTTCACATATATATGATTTCTAAATGCACATTTGAACCAAGTTTAGTAGGTAATATCCCCAGGGGACAGGGTTTATCCCTTATAAACAAAAAACAAGGCTGTTCCACTTAAGTACATGTGACATTTTTGTCCTTTTTGGGACTCTGTATTTTGTACTTTGACTAAGGGATATATATGAACACAATTTAAATTCTTTGAATATGTATAACAAAACTTGACTTGTTTTGAATTAGCTGGAAGACATAGGAGAAATCTTGAAAGCTCGTATAGGACATGATAATGGTGGAATGTTTGCTGGATGGCATTTGAACAAAGTGGAGGTCAGAAAACTCCACGCATCAGGAAAGGTGAGGGATTTCAACAACACGTGCTTTGAATGGCGACTTAATTAGTGATTATGAGTAATAACTTTTATTCATGAAATTTTCATCAGGAAAATGTAAAACGAGTTGTGATCAAACCAACAATATGGACATACACTTAGAATACTTGATATACAAATAGAATAAATTTGTACAGTAAAACCTGCTATAGCGGCCACCTCTTTATAAGGATTACCTCTTTATAAAGGCCACTGTTTTAAATCCCTTGACTGCATACTTAAACTAAATTGAACCTGTGTATAAGGGTCACCTGTACATAAAGGTCAATATTTTCTGATCCCTGGGGTGGCCCCTATATACAGATTTCACTGTATTTTTGTGTTTATTCTTTTGTAAACATGCTTTATCTGAAAATAATTCAGTTTTGTTTTACTTTTATCCACACACTTTTCATACATTGTGTTTTTCATTTAAACATTTGACAGGGATCGGTCACTTACGTCTTTCCGTGTGACAGATGGCTTGCCAGGGATGAGGATGACCGTGCAATTGAAAGAGAATTAGTGCCAGAGAAAATTGTGAAAGAAGTGTTAGAGAAAGATGGTCAGGTCAAACAGAAAGAGGTCAAGGTCAAGAGTCAGTTAAAATGTAAGTTATCAGCTTTAAAACATCAACCCCTGTGGTCACATTTAGACTCACCCAAATCAATAAATAGTCAGGTCTACTGTCATAGTTAGACTCACCCAAATCAATAAATAGTATGGTCTACTGTCATAATTCAGGAGTGAACAAGTTTATATTGCATGTAAAATTATTCAAAAACATTTAATCTAAATCATACACCCCTGAATTCTGACAGTAGACTTAACCATTCTTTAAAATGGGCAGGTCCAAAGGTGACCTCAGGGGTTGATGAGTTAATTTTCATATTATGGTCATAACATTTGCTGCTTATTTCACTTTTGAATTTAATAGCTTAGTCAAATATGTTGCCTACACCAATGATTGTTAATCTATCCACGAAATATGATTGACTGTTGGAATTCTATATTGGTTCAGATGTTCTTGAGTGGTACAGGCATTTTTACTTTTGAAACTTGAAGCCTTTTATCACTGCATGAAGAATCATTGCGGGATCAGGGATTCGCTAAAAATACTATTGTTTGATATTCCTGAGATATTTATAAAAGGGACCACCAATATACAGGCCTATTTGCAGGTATCTATTTTTGTGATTTTCCCATAGCTATATTCAGGAATTAGCTTGAGGACAGTTTAAACAACTTCATAAATGGCATTAATTTAGAGGCTGCCAAGAATTATCCTTAAAGAGGAGAAATAGCTACCTTGTGATTATGTGGGTATGCCAGGGCCTGGCACCATAAAACTTAAGACTTGAATGAACAGGAAACAAAAAAACATTTTCTTTTTCAATACTAAGCATTGCTTGCTTGCCTTGGCTTGATTTAACGAATGACATAACTTCTTAAAAACACTTGTCAGCTAAGCCTAAAAATGTAAGACATTGCTATTTCAACAAAAGATTGAATGCACTTGAAAGTTGTCTCAGCTGTTTATCTGGACTTTATCAACACATTCATGTATTTACAGTAAAACAGTATACCATAAATGTGAAGACAGGAGACATAAGAGGGGCAGGTACAGATGCTAATGTATTCATCAATATCCATGGTGACAAGGGCAACACAGGAGAAAGAAAACTAGCCAAATCAGAAACTCACATGGACAAGTTTGAAAGAAATCAGGTATAAGTCATTTATATATTACATAAGGAAATTGTGAGTGTTCAAGTAAATGTGGAGAAAGGGAAAATAGTGAGTAAGGGTCTCAGAAATACTTCTCAATATTTGATTACTTATCATTAAGAAAATGAAATGAATTCTAGTAAATGTCAAGGCAAGACTGTATTTAATTTACTTGTGTAATATTTTGATTGATGAACTGAGATAAGTATATTGGAAAATGAAAATATTTATCTAAAGCGGGGTTATTATGTGGTCACGATCAAAGGTAGTGGACATCTTAAAATTGGTTTTGTTCCATCTGTTTATCCAGTTGTCACTGTGTAGCATTTTTGTTTCTATCCAAAATTTTGAATTTCTTTTCTGGAATTTTAGCTAAATTTGGTATTAAGCTTTATATCAATAAGAGTTTATATTTTGGCTAATGTTCAGAAGTATTTGTAGGAGTTATGGGACGTTCAAATTATCTTCATAAATGGCTTACATCTCTGGGAGCTTAGTGTTTTTCAAATACCTGTGTGTACATGTAAATTTATTTATCTTGGTTTTATTTTTTCAGACTGATGTATTCAAGTTAGAAGCCAGAGATCTGGGCAACATTTACAAGATCAAGATTAATCATGACAACTCTAGCTTTGGTCCCGCCTGGTATTTGGACAACGTAGAAGTTATAGATACCGCAGACAATAACAAACAGTACATGTTCCACTGTGAAAGATGGCTGGCAAAAAATAAAGAAGACGGCAAAATAGAGAGGTCTTTGTATGTCAAGGTGAGTGGCATTGTCTATTTCAATTTCAAGGTTATTGACAACACTTATAGAGAAGTCCTGTTTTCTTGATTTGAATAGGGTGAACAGACAATATTTTAGAGCTGTTTATAAAGTTAAGACTGTAATATTGCATATATAAAGATAAAGATTTTCAAAGGTTAGTTCAAGGTCAATCTACCCTGTATACTGCTACTACTACTTGAAGTTTTTGAGAAATATGCACCAGAGATATGACATGACTACAGTATTTGTAGACAGTTCAGTAAATGAAATTTTTAAGTATAATGCATTTACAACATAAAATTACATATTCTTGTTTAATTTTAATTTCTTTACTACAAAATGCCACTATTTTATCTGTATAGGGATATGAAGGTGAAATGGGATCCAGTACAGGGACACTTAAATCAACGAAGTATGGATCTATGATTAGTTTGGACTCTCAAAGTGATAAATTCTCCAAAAGTCCGAGAATGACAAGAAAAGCACTCTCACAGGCAGAAGAAAGTTCATATGGAGGAGCAAGTAAGTTATTTGTACAGCCAATTCTCGATAAACTGCCACCTTTCGTTATTTAGAAAATATATCAAGTTTGGCATTGAATTGAATTGTCACATCTTGGAGAAATTAGAGTTGCCATTCTTTGGTATCATAGATATATCTTTAGTGAAAAGGACAACAGTTCATATAAAGTTATTATCTATTTAATTCGTCAGTTATCAGGTCTGACTACTGCTGCCTGGCTTTACACCCATGATCACTAGCGAACAATTAGCCTCTTCATTCACCTGGATCATCTATAGCCCCGTTCACATGATCAAAGTTTTCTTTGTCAAAGTCTGTCAAAGAAAGTTTGGTCAAAGTTTTCTTTGACTTTGATGAAGTTACCTGTTTGCACTATCGAAGTTTTTTGAGCGACATGTACAAGAAAATGAGGGAACCATGTGCTTGTAACATGTAAACAATGATTACATCAAACGAATATCTGCTTTGATTGGCTGAATTCCATTAAAGTCCTTCAAAGTTTGAAGAAAAATAAGATGAGTTTCTATTTTATCAAAGTTCTTTGATGGACTTTGATCAAAGTTTTCTTTGACTGTTCACATGATCAAGGTTTGCATCAAAAACTTTTACCAAGAAAACTTGAACAAGAAAACTTAGATCTTGTGAATAGGGCTTATGGCCATATATATTGAGATAAATAACACTTTGAACTTGACATTTGTTCTAAAAATAGATTGGCAGACATGATAATGGATTTGGCACTGTAAAGAGAATTTTATAGAGCAGGAAACACATTCATGAAAAAATATGGCATTGTTGCCAGAATGGCAAGGAATCAAGTGGTGATAATTGGAGAATTTACTTTATATAAGAATACTTACTTCTTGTTTCAAAAGTTGATGAAATGATGAAATTGCAGGAGTTTCAAAGAAACAGTAACCAACACAGATATCTCAAATGACCCAAAGCAATACATTGTTATCTGCCATCATACAACATTGTTTGTCACACATAAACTTTTGAATATTTTAATTTTCTGGAACATCATTTGGCCACTTCTTTCCAAATTTACATTACATGTAGGCCTGTAGTGTCTCTAGGGTACCTAACCTTTTGTATGCCCTGACCCCAGGATCGTGGTATTGTGTATAGGATGGGACGTCAGGTGACCAATACAGGCCTCAAGTGACCAATAGACTCATTCTGCTTCTGTTTGGTATTTGCAACAAGGTTTGATTCCAAGTTGTTTCAGAATCTCCACAAAAAATGATAGAGGTGTTTTTCTTCGTGTTTCAGCAATAACATACAATGTCAAAGTCTGGACTGGAGATGGGGAAGATATGGGAACTGATAGTAATGTTTGGGTGACTATCATAGGACCAAAAGATCGTCATACAGGGAAACAGTTTCTGGAGTTTGCTCAGAAAGACAAGTTTGAGCCAGGCTCTGTCAAAGTATTCTCATTTGATGCTGCAGATGTACAGGAAGTTAAGAAGATTGAGGTGAGTCGTGACCTCATCTGTTTTCTTTCTATCATTATTTTGTCTTTCTCTCACTGTCTTTGTCAGTATTTTTGTAATGTCCATTACCACCATGTCTCTCTCTCTCTCTCTCTCTCTCTCTCTCTCTCTCTCTCTCTCTCTCTCTCTCTCTCGATTGATTGATTGATTGATTGATTGATTGATTGATGATCTTGATCTGCTGCTGTCACTGTGTTTCTTTGTTTCCACTATCCTGGCTTTTAATCCTTTCAACTCTACATGCCATAATAGACTGGTCTAAACAATAGAAAAGACCATACCATCTAGATACTTGGGGTTGAAAGGGTTAAAATTGCTAATGGTAATCTACCATAACAAACCAATATTTTATCTCCAAACTTAGGTTGGACATGACGGAACTGCTCCAGGAAGTGGATGGTATTTGAAGGAAATAAGTGTTGATGTTCCAACTAAGGGAAAACATTATACATTCTCCTGTAACACGTGGCTGGCCCGAGACAAGTATGATGGCAAGACTGTCCGAGTTTTCCGTTTGGATGAAGGTCTAAGTACCGTCAAGTCCTATCGTCCCAGTAAGTTAATTTGATTTATTGTTGGTTTACAATCTGTTAAAAAATTTGCTTTGGTATGCAGATGTTACCAACCACTGATGAAGTGCTACAAATTTGTACCTTTGCTTTGGTCTTATCATGCCTAGCCACCCCTATTGTGGCACATGACCTTGGGTTTTGCTTTTGTTTTGAGCCAATTCCTCTCTGAGACCAATTTTTTTTTATTTAGGTACATTTTGACATTTCATGACAAATTGTGACCTTTGTATGACCTTGAACTATGCAGATAGGATGGTATACCTCTCTGTGTTTGGTTTTACGAAATGTCAAAAGTTTTACAAACTATTATATAGTCAAAAATATGAAATAAAAGTTGAGCTTAAGTATTGAGTAAATTTTGTGAGTTCATGCCCAGAGGTCTTCTTACTTTAGGTAAACAATTTAGTCTAAATGAGACATAGATTTACTGTTTAAGATGAGTTTATTTTTACATGTGTCTCTTGTTTTGTAGTGGTGGCTTTTGACTGCACCGTGTTCACCGGTGATGTGGCGGAGGCGGGGACTGACATGAAGATTACGTTGACAGTGTTCGGTGCCAGTGGATCATCTACTCCCATAGTTTTAGAGAAAGGATCTGACAGATTTGAACGAGACAGAGCTGACATGATAAAGGTTAGTTATATATGTGCGCTGATGTTTTGTGAATGCCTTGTCATGCTTTTATTATGTCCTGTATTGTATAGATGAAAATTGATCTAAAAAATAAGAACTGTTGAACAAATTTCAGATATATTTTGGTTTACAAATGTTACAGTGAGGTTTTAATTTACAGCCAGCACAGTATTTTGGCAAAATATAATAATATATCTGGTTCCCAAACAATTCCTTGCCTCAGAATTATGGGCAAATGGATTGTTTCTATGCTGTATGATAAAATCCTGCCTGACTACTCATAGAAAGAAAACTTTATTCCCTGCTTATGATACAAATATTTTTGACATATTTTTTGACAGATCTATGTGACAAAATGCTTATTGTCAGTTCCAACATTGATCAAATGCCAAAAAACTGTAACATATGGCATCTTTGTCTTACTTGGGGCATAACTGAATGATGGTGTATGTATTCATTCAGTGAGGGCCTCCATGGCCCAGACCATTGGTCATTGGCCATCCCCAATAAGCTGATTTTAGTGAGAAAGTTTAACAGTTTACTTGCAGAAGGCCAGTGGTCTTTTACTTGGTATGTTGTAAATGGGTTCTCTTCTCCACCAATAAAATATGGCCGCCACCTTATCACTGAAAAATTGTTGAGTGTGGCATAAAACTTACAATTAAAAAAAAAATTCATTCAAAGGAAATTTCGTGTAGAGATGCAATATTGCAGGGAAAAAATTCAAAAAAAAAAAAAGAAAAGAAAACATGAAAATCTGACATACTTTGCCACATTTTCAAAATCAGTTGTCTGGGAACCAGATAATTTTTTGGGTGTAGAATAAAGTACAAGCTTAACGAGCAAGTAAGGTTAAATATTACAATTATTTTAAGAGAAAAACAGCATTCTTACACTTCTAGAATAATACTTGATTAACATGAGTCTGATTTCATTTGCAGTTGGAAATTGATGACATTGCTCCTTTAAAGAAGTTGCGAGTTGAAGTTGATGGCAAGGGCAGCCGACCTCAGTGGTACTTAGATCATGTAAGTAGATGAACTCAATACTTCACACTTAAGTGATGAAACAATCATCCATTATTAATTTTTTTCCATTTTGCAGCACCACTTCATACTGGTCTGTCCACCGTTTTGACACCTGCATCACAGAAAATCTAATCTACCTTTTAAAGCATTTTATTTTAAATACGTCAACAATCGACTGCCTGACAAGTCCAATAGATCATTTTCAAGTTGTTCCATTTTATCACAGTTCATCATAAGAGTATACGGTTTCAAAACAAAAAGTAGGACACCACTTTCGATTTAGCAAATTATGGTATATATGACCTGGAATATGGATATCATGCAGTGATAGGTTCCAGATTTGAAAAACGGCCTACAGGAAAGTGGTGAAACAAGAGAATACATTTATCTAAACTTAATTCCTCACTGATGAATGGAAACAAGATGTCACCGAATGTTGAAGTCACATGATCTGAGTACAAACTATTCTGACAAAACTGAACGGAATGGAACAACTAAAAAATGGTCTGTTGACAATTTGTTTGTACCAATTGTTTATTCATTTACTAAAGTATAACAGGTACTTGTATTGTTTACAATTATTGTATTGATGATTAATGCTTATGTTGATACTGGAAATGACTAACAGATGTTGATTGTGTTGTGAAGGACATTTCAAACAAACAAACCAATTGTTCCCTTTTGAAAATTTCTGTGTTTTACATTGATGTTGTCTTTTTTTTTTTTGCAGGTTGAAATGGTAAATTTGGATACTGGACTGATGACGAAGTTTGAATGTAACAACTGGTTTGGAAAGAAAAAAGGTGATGGAAAACTGGTCAGAGATATCCCAGCAAAAGAAAGGGGTAAAGAAGTCATCAAAAGTAAGTTTGAAGTGATTTTAGGTTTTTGATGATAGGGCTGAAATAGTGCTTCATTCCCAATGCAAAAATCAATGGATTTTTTTCCAATTTGAAATCAAAGTTTCCAAACTGAAGTCAAATGACAACAAATTTAAAGAGATTTTTGTGTTTGTGGATTTCCCACTTTCAATAAATATTGCTAAAGTGCCCAACTCAAAAGACCCGGAGGTGGTAAATCCCTGTGTTGTATATGTCTTCTATACAAAGTAGCACAACGATGAAGTATAATGTTGAAAATTAAAGCTAATTGATAAAATAATACATGTAGGTGGTCTATTGCAACTTGCTCCTGTTTGTTGTTATCCATAATTTTTTTAACTTTTTTCTTAACAACTTCTAGGTATTCTCCTTTAATTCACCAAAGGTAAGGAAAATTATGAACTGCATGATTTGTGGTGAAGAAATTTTGGAGATGGTACTTGAAGTTAAAATGGCCAAAATACCCTTTTAATTTCTTGTTTTAATTGATTTCCCGTAACTATCATTCTTGTATGTACATTTCAGAAACCAACTACAGAGTAAATGTCAAAACGTCGGATGTTTCGGGTGCTGGTACAGACGCAAATGTGTATGTTGTTTTCTTTGGTTCAAATGGCGATTCTGGTGAAATGCACCTTAAAAAGTCAGAAACATACAAAGATCCATTTGAGAACAATCAGTTGGATGTCTTCACCTTCAACGAAATGCTTAGTCTGGGAGAAATGTCCAAGTGTCGTGTCTGGCATGACAATAAAGGTAAGACGACATCACGGTTAGATAACTAGATATGTACCTGATATGTCTCTCACTTTCTCTTTCTTTCTCCAATTTCTCTCTCTCTCTCTCTCTCTCTCTCTCTCTCTCTCTCTCTCTCTCTCTCTCTCTCTCTCTGTATGTCTCTCTCTCTCTCTCTCTCTCTCTGTATGTATGTATACATACAAAAGTAATAGAACACTATCATTTTTAACTGTATATTTCATGTAAAACCACAGTTTTTCAAAAAAAATATCGTGACAACATTTCTTATCACAATTCAATAGAATTTTCACCATTAGGCAGAAAATGTTTCAGAGTCCCATTGATTATTTGCATGTAATTTTCTACTATGTAATTTCAAACATTTGACAATTCAAACAGAAAGTAAGAAAATTAGACATCACAATTTTACTTACCCATATAGAGAGTTTTCATCACTTTCTGTTTGAATAGATAAATCTGTTAATTTCTAATTTAGACAGACCACCTGTCCTAAAAGACCACCTGTTTAAATTGATAGTCCACAGTTCTGTGGCAGATTGAGTGGTCTCCCTTGACAGGTTCCACTGTATACAGTATTTCAATAGTAGAATTGTATCCCCTTGTGTCAGCTGTGTATCATAGAGATATAGTAGATGATTATCTACTTTCAGTTGTTTTTCAGTATTAAACCAATCAAATGTATGTGATCATCCATTACAGGTATATTGGCAGGTAATATAAGTATTAGATTAAGACACTAAGTGTCACAATTGTTTACAATGCTAGCTTGCTATATGCACCATTTACTTTCTGATTTATCTTAAATGTGTTGCTTTTTCTTAGATTTTGTTGTAAGTCATCTTAAATGAATAACTCATCAAGAAAAACGTATGAAAGGAATGAAGTTAAATTTACTTGAAGAACCCTTGAAAATAAATGTATATGACATAGGACATTTGTTGTCATGAACTCTTCAACCCTGAAAATCAATGGACTCTTCTGTAAATCAATGATTTAGACCAGTCCAAATGTGTCTTTAGGGGAGAATGAGTTAAAATTAATATGAAGTTTGAGATATCAGTAGTATAAGGTATCCCGTTGGGATTTGTAATATGTAGCAACGACACATGTGAAAACAAATTTAGTATAGATTTACATCTGTAGATTTGAAGTGTGTAAATGATGTAAATTTAGTTTTCAATCAGGGTATTGTCTGATTCATTTAACTTGGCTGGGTGGAGTAACCTTTTGATTTTTATATGAATTAGTCCATTCACATTTTCAATAACGACAGGCTATACATGAAATGCAATTTATTCCCAACTGAAAACGTGTAAGTATGAGGATAAATACCATAATTACTCTGGCCAGTGTAATTTTAAATTTGTTATGCTGCATTACCTACATATTTAAACTCGTCCAGGTCAAGAAAGGGGTAACAAGACTCCACCCTGTCAAGTTATATGGATTTGACAATTTAGTTGGTATATGTCAGAAATCACCGATATTTTAAATTTGCTACCTATTGAGAATGTTCCTGTTCTCATAAATCCAACATTCTGATATATCAAATTGGAAGTGAACATATAGAGATCACGTGAACTTAAACAAAAATTTCTGTTGCTGAGTGGTTAGAGCATCGCTTTGAACCATGAAGTGTCTCACCTCAATTCAGCTAAGGTTTGAGCCCGCCAGAACCTAAGCTGTTTCTGTGTGAAAGACATTTGCCAGTTAACTTGTGGAAGGCCGGTGGTCTCTCCTGGATACAGTATAACTGGGTTCTCTCCTTCATCATTAAAAACTGGCCACCACCATATAACTGAAAACTTGTTGAGTGTGACATAAAACATGAATATAAAAAACAAAAATCAAAATTGATATTAAACCATATACCATGTCTAAGGTACATTATGCAGAGTTTTTGAAATTCACCGGTCTTACCAGGTAAATTTTACAAAAGTCTGGTGAAATCTGTCTTATAACTGGTCCAAATGACGAGTAATTTTCCATTTATTTTCAATTGTGTACATATACAGACCAGTAAAAAAAAATTTATTTGACCAGTGTATTTCCTTTATTCACTGGTCCTGTTGACCAGTAATTTTTTTTTTATTTCAAAATTTCTGATTATGGGGTATTATGATTATAATTAGATATATTGATATTGATAAGTGTTAAGATGAGTTATATATGCTAAGTTTCGCCATATTTTCATTTTTGTGTAGGTCTACCAAGGTAAATTGTCACATGTTTACAAAAGCAACAGATCAAATTTTGATCATAAGGGGTGACAGTCTACCTGTCTACACAAAAATTTTAGAGCTACAGTTGTCAGCAATGCATGGAATTATATAAGGCAAAATGTTTTATCTGTTTATCCTATTTTTGGAAAATAGTCTATATTGTTGCTATTTTGACAGATCAAAGATGTGCCATTTTACCTAGGTAGACCAATAGTTGCTGTCATTTAGAGAGTGACAAAATTACATTCTTCATGCTTGTTTGCCAAAATGCAAGATAAAACAGAACAAAAACAAAAAAAAACACAAACAAATTATACACATTGAAACAGTATTGAAGCTTGAAAATAATATTTCTAAACCTTTGTCTCTATAATGTACAAACTAGTTTTTGCTTGAAAATGCAAATTTGAGCATATTTGAAAGCAGAATGTTGCACAAATGTGTTATACATTTGTAACAAAAAAGATGAATTTGAATCTTACACTTACAAGCTTCAGGTTATAGCTTGAGTACAATCCTTTGCTTGTGACTAAAGTTGAACAGTGCTTATATATTATAAACAGATTGTGAAGTTAAGATTCAGAATACAAAATAACTTTGACTTTCAGTAATTTAAAGATACAATATAATAACCTTGACATTCAGTAATTTGAAGATACAATAACCTTGACCTTCAGTAATTTGAAAATACATTATAGTAACCTTGATGCTCAGTAATTTGAAGATAAAATGTAATAACCTTGACATTCAGTACTTTGAAGATACAACATAGTAACCTTGACCTTCAGTAATTTTAAGACACTATATAGTAACCTTGACCTTCAGCAATTTGAAGATACAATATAGTAACCTTGACCTTCAGTAATTTGAAAATGCAATATAGTAACCTTGACCTTCAGTAATTTGAAGATTCAGTATGATAAACTTGACCTCCAGATATTTGGCAATACAATGTAATAACCTTAACCTTCAGTAATTTGAAGATAAAATGTGAAGACCTTTAAATTGAAAATTCAAATCAGAGCATTCAGCTTGAAAATGAAAAATGATAGTCTTTATGATTTCATATGAGTACTAAATTTCAACCAATTATTTGTTATTCATATCATTCTAAAGGATGGATTATCAACCAATTTTATCCATTTGTTAACATAAAAGAAACATGAACAACATATGATAGACAACAATGAAGACGTAAATCATAATGTTGGTTTATTAACTCACATATCACTTGTGATGTTTTTTTTCAGGTTTTGGGGCAGCCTGGCACTTGAATTACATCGAACTTGAAGATTTAACAACTAACAAGAAATACATGTTTCACTGTGATAAATGGTTGTCAAAGAGTGAGGGGGATAAACAAATCTTACGGGAGCTCACGTGTGCATCCGCAGCTAAGCCACTAACTCCTGGTTCAAAGGACGAAACAAGTAAGTGAATAATTTTCCCATTAATTTTTTAACAATTATAGATGATGTAATGACAAAAACTGACTTCAGTTGTTCATAATTACTGTGTACCTGGAAATTTTCACTCCTGTTTAATTTTTAATTTTTGCCATTTTCGTCTTTGATGAGAGAGAAAATTTAAAATGAAAGCAAACTTTTCACGGTAAATAATTGAAGCACAGGCATACATGTCATCCATGATAATATGGTAATTTAGAGCGAATTTAAGATGATGGAATGTTTTCTGTCATAAAAGAACGAAAATAACCAGAGGTAAAAATTTCCAGGTTAACAGTAATTAATTTTGTATAAAAAATGAAAAAGATGGCTGGTTCTGATCATATTGATCTGTAAATAAATCTTACATAAGGTTGGTAGTAAGAAACTAGCAGTAACACCAGTCAAGATGAGTTAAACATATAAATACATTGATTAAATATCTACAGATGAAATGTCCTGTACATTATAGGTATCTACAGATGAAATGTCCTCTACATTATTAATATCTACAGATGAAATGTCCTCTACATTATAAATACCTACAGATGAAATGTCCTCTACATTATAGGTATCTACAGAGAAATGCCCTCTACATTATAAATATCTACAGATGAAATGTCCTGTACATTATAAATATCTACAGATGAAATGTCCTCTACATTATAAATATCTACAGATGAAATGTCCTCTACATTATAAATATCTACAGATGAAATGTCCTCTACATTATAAATATCTACAGATGAAATGTCCTCTACATTATATGTATCTACAGATGAAATGTCCTCTACATTATAAATATCTACAGATGAAATGTCCTGTACATTATAAATATCTACAGATGAAATGTCCTCTACATTATAAATATCTACAGATGAAATGTCCTCTACATTATAAATATCTACAGATGAAATGTCCTCTACATAATAAATATCTACAGATGAAATGTCCCTTACATTATAAATATCTACAGATGAAATGTCCCTTACATTATAAATATCTACAGATGAAATGTCCTCTACATTATAAATATCTACAGATGAAATGTCTACAGATGAAATGTGAAATGTCCCTTACATTATAAATATCTACAGATGAAATGTCCTCTACATTATATGTATCTACAGATGAAATGTCCTGTACATTATAAATATCTACAGATGAAATGTCCCTTACATTATAAATATCTACAGATGAAATGTCCTCTACATTATAAATATCTACAGATGAAATGTCCCTTACATTATAAATATCTACAGATGAAATGTCCTCTACATTATAAATATCTACAGATGAAATGTCCTGTACATTATAAATATCTACAGATGAAATGTCCTGTACATTATAAATATCTACAGATGAAATGTCCTCTACATTATAAATATCTACAGATGAAATGTCCCTTACATTATAAATATCTACAGATGAAATGTCCTCTACATTATAAATATCGACAGATGAAATGTCCTCTACATTATATGTATCTACAGATGAAATGTCCTCTACATTATATGTATCTACAGATGAAATGTCCTCTACATTATATGTATCTACAGATGAAATGTCCTGTACATTATAAATATCTACAGATGAAATGCCCTCTACATTATAAATATCTACAGATGAAATGTCCTCTACATTATACATACCTACAGATGAAATGTCCTCTACATTATACATATCTCCAGATGAAATGTCCTCTACATTATAAATATCTACAGATGAAATGTCCTGTACATTATAAATATCTACAGATGAAATGTCCCTTACATTATAAATATCTACAGATGAAATGTCCTCTACATTATAAATACCTACAGATGAAATGTCCTCTACATTATACATATCTCCAAATGAAATGTCCTGTACATTATATGTATCTACAGATGAAATGTCCTGTACATTATAAATATCTACAGATGAAATGCCCTCTACATTATAAATATCTCCAGATGAAATGTCCTCTACATTATATGTATCTACAGATGAAATGTCCTGTACATTATAAATATCTACAGATGAAATGTCCTGTACATTATAAATATCTACAGATGAAATGTCCTGTACATTATATGTATTTACAGATGAAATGTCCTCTACATTATAAATATCTACAGATGAAATGTCCTGTACATTATAAATATCTACAGATGAAATGTCCTGTACATTATAAATATCTACAGATGAAATGTCCTCTACATTATAAATATCTACAGATGAAATGTCCTGTACATTATAGCATTATAAATATTTACAGATGAAATGTCCTGTACATTATAAATATCTACAGATGAAATGTCCCTTACATTATAAATATCTACAGATGAAATGTCCTGTACATTATAAATATCTACAGATGAAATGTCCTCTACATTATAAATATCTACAGATGAATTGTCCTCAACATTATAAATATCTACAGATGAAATGTCCTCTACATTATATGTATCTACAGATGAAATGTCCTGTACATTATATGTATCTACAGATGAAATGTCCTGTACATTATAAATATCTACAGATGAAATGCCCTGTACATTATAGGTATCTACAGATGAAATGTCCCTTACATTATAAATATCTACAGATGAAATGTCCTGTACATTATAGGTATCTACAGATGAAATGTCCTGTACATTATAAATATCTAATCATTATAACTAAAATGAAATGTCCTGTAAATTATTAAATATCTACAGATGAAATGTCCTGTACATTATAAGCGTTATGGTTTTATATAATACAGATGAAATGTCCTGTACATTATAGGTATCTACAGATGAAATGTCCTGTACATTATAGGTATCTACAGATGAAATGTCCTGTACATTATAGGTATCTACAGATGAAATGTCCTGTACATTATAGGTATCTACAGATGAAATGTCCTCTACATTATAAATATCTACAGATGAAATGTCCTCTACATTATAGGTATCTACAGATGAAATGTCCTGTACATTATAAATATCTACAGATGAAATGTCCTGTACATTATAAATATCTACAGATGAAATGTCCTGTACATTATAGGTATCTACAGATGAAATGTCCTGTACATTATAGATATCTACAGATGAAATGTCCTGTACATTATAGATATCTACAGATGAAATGCCCTCTACATTATAAATATCTACAGATGAAATGTCCTGTACATTATAAATATAACATATACAGATTTATCTCCCCACACTATAATTCTTTTATCTACATATTTAAACCTTCTACACTTTAATCATTATAACTAAAAGATTTTTACCACAAAATAGGATATGTGCCCATCCTATTTAAAAATTCATTTAATCAGTTATGCTGGTTTTTAGCATTTAGGTTTTTATGTAGCAGTTAGGTTGTATGTTGCAGTTTGGTTTTATGTGGTACTTGGGTTCGAGGCAAAGTCAGGGACCACATGTCCTTCATGAAGCACATATCAAATTGTCACAAAATCAATTGATTCACTGTCTGACTTTTATTTCTATTTTCTATCTGCAGCTTATGAAATAGAAGTTATAACTGATGATAAAGAAAAAGGAGGAACAATCCACAATGGTTGGTTAAAGATTCAAGGGCGTAAAGGTTCTACGAAATATGTAATGGCAAACAGTGCCAAGAATCCTGTACTCAGAAGGTACTAAACAGTTCTATATTTGTCTAAACTGGAAAATGATTTACTAGTTAAAATAATTATTGGTGAACACTGAAGAATCAATTAGTTAAAGGGAGAGCATGTGAAATTTCTAACAAATATACTTGAGCATTCTGCGAACGCTATTAGTTTTAAACAAATACATTGGAACCTTACCTAAAGACCACCTCACTTAGGAGGCCACCTCTTATTTAAGACCACAAGTTTTCAGTCTCTTGATAAATATTTAATAAGTACAGAACCTCACTTAAGAGACCACCTCACAAATCAGACCACTTTGAGTCAGTCAGTAAGGTGGTCTTTTTACTGAGGTTCCACTGTATATTAATTTTGGTAAATTGTGGTATGAAAACACACGGGAATGGAAGAACTTGCTTTTCATGT
Organism: Atrina japonica; assembly: GCA_030159075.1. Taxonomy (NCBI): domain Eukaryota; kingdom Metazoa; phylum Mollusca; class Bivalvia; order Pterioida; family Pinnidae; genus Atrina; species Atrina japonica. The sequence continues at coordinate 80,334 of BROG01000763.1, read as the reverse complement.
TATAATACTGTTTACCTGGAAATTTTTGCCACTTTCAACCTTAGATGAGAGGGCGAATTTAAAATGAAAGCAAAATTTTCACCCTAAAGAATTGAAGCACAGATATACATGCCATCCATTAGACTAGGGTGATCTAGGGTGAATTGTAGACGGGTGAATATGTTTTCTATTGTAAAACGGCGAAAGTAATGAGGGACGAAAATTTGCAGGTATACAGTACCTCATGAGAAAGAATCCTTTGTAATGTATATCTCTTATCCCACAGAGGCCATACTGACCACTTCACTAAAGTTTGTAAACCTTTGGGCAAGATACAGGAAGTAATTGTCGGAGCCTCTGAAAGAGAGGATAAACCCCTGCAGGATCTAGAGGGTAAAGAAGCCAAATGGTATTGTCTAAAGATTTCTATCACGGATACAAGCACTGGTGACAAGTAAGCTTCTTCTTATTTTTTTTTTTTTATTTATTTTTTTTTTTTTTTTTTTTTTTTTTTTTTTTTTTTTTTTGGTTTTTTTTTTTTTGTCAGTCAACATATTCATGCTATTGAATTTGTATCGTAAATAAAGTCTTCAATTTTTTCACTTGAGCTTGCAGGATTCTCAGTGTCCACACCTGACAACTTGACTGGGTACAAATATATTACCTTAGTACTCTTGATATCATATCAACTTACTACAAGCACATGCATGTTTTTTCACAGTCTAGTCTTTTAAACATATTTTTTCTATTGTTTCTTACTCTAGGTATGTATTTCCATGTAAATCATGGATACCGATCGGACCAATACCATTCAAAGGTGGGAAAACACTTGAACTGCGAGATGTTGAACAGAGTCAGGTCTCCATAGTTAGAAGTAAGTATACGTAATCTTGACGGTGTTTGTATCAGCCATAAACCAGGTTCCTCGCATAATGTCGCACAAAACAATCGGTCAATTTTCTTCATGCAAGTTGAAGTAGGATTTCCTTTGCCTAAGTTACATTAATGAGTTAAACCTATTTCTTATCTTTGTGAAGCCTGATTTTTTTCCTTTTGATTGAATTAATGTGTTAAACATCCCTCTTCAAGTTTTCTTTAATTCACTAGATGTAATGGAGAAAAACTCTGTTTAATCTGAGAAAAACTAGATTTTAATGAAAAAAATTAACTTAAACTAGATTTAATTGTGAAAACATAGAACTAACTTATTTATTAGATTTTGATGTGTCTTACAAAGGGTGTATACATTGGAATATTGTTATCTCAAAATTCATTGGACCGCCCTAATACTTTGAGATATTCAGAATTTGAGATAATCGAAATTCTAATTAACATACATTTTTCTATTCATAAAAACTTGATACAACTTTATATTTGACATACAGTAAAGCTTGCTTTAGTGACCACCTGTGTATAAAGACCACCTGGTCACAAAGACCGTTTTTGTTGCCATAATAGTACCATTTGTGTACAAATCAACCTCAATATAAAGACCATTTCCCTGTGAGGACTGGCTTTCTTGTGTCCCTAAGGGGGTCATTATATACAAGTTTAAATGTAACCAGAATTTTGACTCATCTGATTTTGACATAACAAGATTCTACTGTATGCCACTTTCCTGTAATACATTAATCTCTGTCTGGTACGTATCTCTGAAATATGATCATGTATCGTAATTGCATCTCTTTGCATATAAGTATCATTCAGTTGATTACATACAGTAGAATCACAAAATCTTGGTGTGGTTTTAATTTCATGTTTTTATTTATAAAAGAATTTAAACCATTATGAAATTTTATATAAATTACACTTTGTGATAGGTTCCTTTACAAAAATGCTTCTGATTTCAATTAAAATTAATGAAATTGTTTGTTCTTAAAGCAATGAAATTTTATCCCCATGAAATTTTCTGATTCCAGAATACTTGATTATTCTTTTAAGTAATATGTTTGTGATTGTCATTGTCATAAATGCAATTTTTCATCATTATTTGTTTTATTCAGATCTGGCATCTGTCAAATACGAGGTGATAGTTTACACGGGTGATGTGTTTGGCGCTGGAACCAATGCTAATGTACATATCACCATCTTTGGAGAAAACGGTGACACTGGCAAAAGACCATTAGAACAGAAATGGCGAGATTTGTTTGAGAGAAATCAAATTGATAAGTTCGAAATGGAATGTTTAGATTTAGGTAAAAATTACTTTTTCATATAAGCATCAATAAATCTGTAATTTCACCTGTGTAGCAACTGATCGGCATCAAAGTCTAGACCAAGAACTACAATTTTTATTTTGGAAACTAATGTTAATGCAGAACGTTATAACCTAGGGTCAATGAAAGTAAAGGAATGTTATGTAATGACTTTCATATATATATTTTTTAAATAGTGTGAAAATTATGGTTTTAATGCAAATATATATATATATATATGTAAATATGTTTCTGAACTTCATTGTTTTTGGAAATGTTAAACTTTGCATTACATAAAACCAAAGAAAACTGGTCTAAGATAATAGAAAAGGGCATACCATTTAAAGACATAGGTGTAGATGTGATTTTTCATTTGTTTTGTATGTCTTGATATAATCAACTGTTATGGTGTATAAATTTATTTATTCTTGATCTTTTTTTTAACTAGGTGAGCTGAGCAAAGTCAAGATAGAGCATGATAATGCTAACTTCAGACCGGGATGGTTCTTGGATAAAATTGAAATAATAAATTTGGCCACCAACATGAAAACAACATTCCCATGTGGTAGATGGTTAGACAAGAACAAGGAAGATAATGCCATTTGCCGAGAACTTTTAGCAGTAGACTGATTATTTTGTTTGTCTTCATTTAGACAGGAATAGTCAAATTAAACGGTCATTTTAGCAGAAATGACAAAAATAGTGAATAGCAAATTAGACTTTTTTTCTGTACTACAAATTTATGTTACTGTGGTAACTTGTAGCAGGCCATTTCATGTCTCATGTTTCAAGAATTGTAACTGAGCTTAAAGCAGAGGACAAAGCGCTGTATTCATTCCAAACAATCGTTAATTTATCATATTTATATTCATTTGCGGAAGTATCACATGTATATCATGTACATCTATAACGAGAATATATTTATCATTGTTGTATCATATTTGATATATTTTTATTGCATGTCTGTGATAGATGTCGGAACGCTCACATGAAATCTGTGACGTCAGTTTCTGACATATATAACAATACACCACGCCCCCCCAATCCGGTAATTTGCTCCAAATACAATACTCAGAATATCATCAGATAATTGTTAATTGCTTTAATTGTTGTGATAAGCTGAGAATCACAAATTGGCTGAATTTTAATTTTTTATATTTTGTCATTTTTTAGACAAAATTATTTCATTTTTGTGAAATCTGCAGCTGCCTGTTTTTTAAAGCAATGCATATATGTACTTTGAAACCGGTATGTCTATATGACTTCTGCTGAAAAATCAATTAGGTTCTAATCATTTTGAAGTTTATACCAAAGATGTATCAATCTTATAATTTTACTGTAAATATGATACATGGGACAAGGAGGAACAGGTAGAAGAATATTTCTTTTATTTTATTAAGTGATCTTGGCTGAATATATATATATATATATATATATATATATAATGTATGTGTGTGTGCAACATTCCTTCTTATGGGAATATATATAAATCAACATAGAAGTGTATATATTGAAAGTATATTCTCAGGGAGGAATTTGTGCTGAGTTTGAAATATTTAGTGTTGGAGCAGAACTGAGATAATTGTGTCTCTTTCTTTAACAGTGTAGAAATTGAATATTTCTACAGGAACAGTGGTGTCATCTGTTAAAGTATACCAAATAGTTAATAAATTGGAAAGGTTTTATTCGATTTTTTATTCTTACAAAAACATGTCTTAGATTGATGAATACTTTTGAATTTCAAAGTTAGTATAGCATAGACAGGTATAGTTTTGAAATTTTATATTATGCTGAAAAGTAGATTAGAATATGTAAAGGAAATCATAGTTTAATAATATGACTTTCTGTTATTGGTCATGTGATCTGTGCCCTTTAAGTGACCATTGTTCCAGCTAGTCATAAGCAGGGTAGAAAATATTATCTGAAAACATTGATATATAACTTTGAGCTGAAGTGAAGTAGTATGTGAAGTTTGATTTGTTTATATTTATTAAATCATTTTGATAGGAATGTTTATTGATGTCTGTGTTTTGAAGGAACAGAACAAAGGTGAAGGCATTATTAACTCATGTATTTGTGTGTAAAAAGCTGATGTATCTCGCACTGCTGGTATACTGTAACATTGAGAGTTTATCAATAAGAATGTTCACAGAAAGGAGATTTTGGAAAGGAAATCTTGATCGTATCTAAGTAGCAGAGATTTAATCTTCGTAACTAATTCTAGTCTGATTAAATTTTTATGTAAAATGTATGATAGGATTGAAATGTCAATGTGGGGGAAAAAAAACAAAAAAAAAACATATGTACCAGTATGGTAGTAGATTTAAAATTCACGACATCATGTCCACTTACCCATTACAGTGGCACCTGTCTTGAGAGGCCACCCCATCTGTCATTCAAAGAGGCCACCCCATCTGTCATTCAAAGAGGCCACCCCATCTGTCATTCAAATGTGCAGGTGGTCTTTCAATGGAGATTTTAATCAAAGGATTATGTAACCAACTGGTTTTCACAATGTGGTCTTAATAATTGGTCGTCTTTCATGAAGATAATCTTTCAAGACAGGTTGAAAAATGTAATTGAAACCATTCATCATGTTCACTATCTAACAGTGGTGATACATTTCAAAAAAGTATATACAAAATATGTCCTGTTTAAAAAAAATGGTGTATGTGAACTGCTCAGAGATAAGAGATTGTTGTAAAATTGACAATACAAAAAAATCATGTCTTTTCGTATTGATTTTATGTATACTTTTGAATTTTTATTATATGGTGAAGCTACAACAGTGACAGGTTCTATTCTAGGGAACAAAGCTTTGACCAATAGATTCTTGATTTTTATTATACATTTTAATATTGTAATATTAACTGAATTTTAGTTATTTATGTTGATAATCATTCCGTGTATAGACTTATTTATACATAACAGAGATCATATTGTTGTTACATGTATATATCTATAGTTCTAATATCAATCAATATAATTGAAAATAGAATTATTATATTTTGTTAATCGATTCCAAATGTCTTTTTATCATATTAATCGTGACCTTTGACCTTAATTCTGTGACACACTATTGGCGTCTGTGATAATTATATCCTTATACATGTTAATATGCAAATATTACCTGGGAAATTTACCTGGAAATGTTGATTAGTCAGAATTTTGTAACTTTTTATCGCTACTTTTTATTTGTCATAGCTTTGCAAAATTAGGTGACCAAAAGTCATTTTATTTATGCAATTTAGTTAAAAGCAAAGTTTCTAATTCAGTTTTCTGAAGTAGATTCATGTTGATTTGCTTACTGATATACTATTGTCAGAGTTGTTGATCAGATGTGTTTTCGTTCTCACTCATTATCAATTAACTGCCATTGTTAGGTCAATCTGTCACTACTAAGAAAATAGTTATCTGAATATAAATATAATTTTAATGACTAAGTTTTGTGGTGTTATGTATACATATTTATTACATCCATCTGTAATCAAACAGTTACAATACAAATTTCAATATCTGCGCAATACATAACGTGGTATCACACTATAGTGGATATTGAAATTTCGCCGGAGCTACTTCATGTCATCCCAAAAATTTGATAGCATTGTTAAAAGCAGTTATTTTTTAAAGTTGTGTTCACATATAGACAAAATAAGGGACATGTAATAAAAAAAACCACACAAATGTTTCTATCTGTATCATCAGACTGCACTTGATCTATCCGCTACAACGATCGCATGCAGTCTGCTGATACAGTAAAAACTTGTAGTTTTGCCTATGTACACCTAAGTCAGTAAATGTTTGGAAAAAAAGGTTGCACAGTTTATCAAAGACCAAAAATGTCTGGATGAAGCGTATTACTGGTGTTTGCATGATATTACACAATTTTGCACTATTTTTTGGTTTGATATGAGAATTTATGGATTTCAAAAACAATATCGATCAAAGCCAAAGGCCGAACCAAAATTGTGCAATAATCATTATTTCATTTCACTTTAACAAACCATCATGATTAAGAGATATGACAAGTTCTATTGATCCCCTTTGGTTTGTGTACCTCCAGTAAGAAAAGTCGGCGCTGGATAAATTTCAGCGAAAAAGTTTTATGATGTCATAGCAATGCAATATGATAAATCATTCGGTTAACAGTGTGAATTCATTTTACACGGTAGAGCTCACGACCGTCTCTAAACAAAAAAATGCAAAAAGATGTAATAAAATCTGATATAATATAAATCACAACTATTTGTGTGGTGCTCTGAATAGGGATGGGTTTCCTAACAACATTCAATTATTTCTTATTAATCTTATACTATTAAAAGTAGATTAGAATATGTAAAGGAAATCATAGTTTAATAATATGACTTTCTGTTATTGGTCATGTGATCTGTGCCCTTTAAGTGACCATTGTTCCAGCTAGTCATAAGCAGGGTAGAAAATATTATCTGAAAACATTGATACCAGTAGTATGTGAAGTTTGATTTGTTTATATTTATTAAATCATTTTGATAGGAATGTTTATTGATGTCTGTGTTTTGAAGGAACAGAACAAAGGTGAAGGCATTATTAACTCATGTATTTGTGTGTAAAAAGCTGATGTATCTCGCACTGCTGGTATACTGTAACATTGAGAGTTTATCAATAAGAATGTTCACAGAAAGGAGATTTTGGAAAGGAAATCTTGATCGTATCTAAGTAGCAGAGATTTAATCTTCGTAACTAATTCTAGTCTGATTAAATTTTTATGTAAAATGTATGATAGGATTGAAATGTCAATGTTCAAAAAAAAAAAAAAAAAACATATATGTACCAGTATGGTAGTAGATTTAAAATTCACGACATCATGTCCACTTATACAGTGGCACCTGTCTTGAATGTCATCTGTCATTCAAAAAAAATCTGTCATTCAAAGAGGCCACCCCATCTGTCATTCAAATGTGCAGGTGGTCTTTCAATGGAGATTTTAATCAAAGGATTATGTAACCAACTGGTTTTCACAATGTGGTCTTAAAAAGGACAGGTCGTCTTTCATGAAGATAATCTTTCAAGACAGGTTAAAATGTATTTGAAACCATTCATCATGTTCACTATCTAACAACGGTGATACAGTTTCAAAAAAGTATGATAACAAAAATGTCCTGTTTAAAAAAAATGGTGTATGTGAACTGCTCAGAGATAAGAGACTTGTTGTAAAATTGACAATACAAATTTTTATCAAACTCTTTTCGTATTGTAAGTTTATGTATATTGTATATTTTATATATGATTTTATTATATGGTGAAGCTACAACAGTGTCAAGGTTCTATTCTAGGGAACAAAGCTTTGACCAATAGATTCTTGATTTTTATTATACATTTTAATATTGTAATATTAACTGAATTTTAGTTATTTATGTTGATAATCATTCCGTGTATAGACTTATTTATACATAACAGAGATCATATTGTTGTTACATGTATATAGTCTAGAAAATACTCTAATATCAATCAATAGTAATTGTAAATAGAATTATTATATTTTATTTTGTAATCGATTCCAAATGTCTTTTATCATATTAATCGTGACCTTTGACCTTAATTCTGTCTCACACTATTGGCGTCTGTGATAATTATATCCTTATACATGTTAATATGTCACACAAATATTACCTGGGAAATTTACCTGGAAATGTTGATTAGTCAGAATTTTGTAACTTTTTATCGCTACTTTTTATTGTCATAGCTTTGCAAAATTAGGTGACCAAAACTCATTTTATTTATGCAATTTAGTTAAAAGCAAAGTTTCTAATTCAGTTTTCTGAAGTAGATCTCATGTTGATTTGCTTACTGATATACTATTGTCAGAGTTGTTGATCAGATGTAATTCGTTCTCACTCATTATCAATTAACTGCCATTGTTAGGTCAATCTGTCACTACTAAGAAAATAGTTATCTGAATAAATATAATTTTAATGACTAAGTTTTGTGGTGTTATGTATACATATTTATTACATCCATCTGTAATCAAACAGTTACAATACAAATTTCAATACGCCTGCGCAATACATAACGTGGTATCACACTATAGTTGGATATTGAAATTTCGCCGGAGCTACTTCATGTCATCCCAAAAATTTGATAGCATTGTTAAAAGCAGTTATTTTTAAAGTTGTGTTCACATATAGACAAATAAGGGACATGTAATAAACACAAAACCACACAAATGTTTCTATCTGTATCATCAGACTGCACTTGATCTATCCGCTACAACGATCGCATGCAGTCTGCTGATACAGATAAAAACTTGTAGTTTTGCCTATGTACACCTAAGTCAGTAAATGTTTGGAAAAAAGGTTGCACAGTTTATCAAAGACCAACCAAAATCAATCTGGATGAAGCGTATTACTGGTGTTTGCATGATATTACACAATTTTGCACTATTTTTTGGTTTGATATGAGAATTTATGGATTTCAAAAACAATATCGATCAAAGCCAAAGGCCGAACCAAAATTGTGCAATAATCATTATTTCATTTCACTTTAACAAACCATCGATCATTTAAAGAGATATGACAAGTTCTATTGATCCCCCTTTGGTTTGTGTACCTCCAGTAAGAAAAGTCGGCGCTGGATAAATTTCAGCTAAAAAGTTTTATGATGTCATAGCAATGCAATATGATAAATCATTCGGTTAACAGTGTGAATTCATTTTACACGGTAGAGCTCACGACCGTCTCTAAACAAAAAAATGCAAAAAGATGTAATAAAATCTGATATAATATAAATCACAACTATTTGTGTGGTGCTCTGAATAGGGATGGGTTTCCTAACAACATTCAATTATTTCTTATTAATCTTATACTAAAGTAATATTTCGCACAGATAACAATTTAAATTCTAAATTATTCAAAAGCTATGATAGTCGTCTTTTTGGTCTTGTAAGATGTCACTTATTCTTTCGAAAATATATATAAATTTTAAATTCGAACTGAACTGATGAAGTTTAGTTCACAGAAACGATCGTTATGAGGATTTGTTTTGGTCCGTTTTTTCTTCAAAACTATAGCTTGGGTATTATGTTTATAATATATTTTGATAAATTCATAAGATACTTTGTTTATTCTGCAAAGTATCTCAAAAATGATATTTCATATATTTTAAGCATATAAGAATTGCCTACTCGAATTTGATACAAATACGTATTTACGTACTCAATTATTAAATTCCATTTTAATGACGTGCTTGAGTTTTTAGAATACTATCTTTTGGCTTTAACATACAAGTATTGCTTAACTATGCAAATATAAAGCAATTTGTTATGATTCATTCGAAGGAATTGTTTATTTTTGAAAATCACTTCAACTCTTTCAGACAAAGACTGACTTTCTGTTTAAGTCTTACCTCAAATGTTCCAAACAAAGACTGGATTTCTGTCTAATTCTTATCGAATATTATAGACAAAGACTGATAATCCTTACCTCAACTGTTCCAAACAAAAATTGGCTTTCTGTCTAATTCTTACATCAACTGTTCCAGACAAAAATTGGCTTTCTGTCTAATTCTTACATCAACTGCTCCAGACAAAAATTGGCTTTCTGTCTAATTCTTAAATCAACTGTTCCAGACAAAAATTGGCTTTCTGTCTAATTCTTACATCAACTGTTCCAGACAAAAATTGGCTTTCTGTCTAATTCTTACATCAACAGTTCCAGACAAAAATTGGCTTTCTGTCTAATTCTTACATCAACTGTTCCAGACAAAAATTGGCTTTGTCTTATTCTTTCCTCAGCAACAACAACAACATTGGCAGCTAATTAATTACAAATATAGATATATGGATTAAATGGTTTTATTGTCCTTTGCAGTGCATAATGTTTTTGTCCAGCCCAGTTGAGGTTTATACACCCACAAACTTCAACATAACAAGATCCAGTCCTTAAATATATTGACCTATCTTTTGCATGTATAACACAATTAGCTTTCTCGTTTGATTATGATGGCATTATCATTATATGATGTTTGTGATAACTTTTTGTTCCTAGCCCCAACGCGGAGTAGGGACATAGAAATGCCGGGCGTTCTCGTGTGTCCGTTCCTCTGACATTGTAAGCGCTTTCACGTCTATAAACCTTAATCGATTTTATCTCGTATTATCTCAGTCGTGTTCGAATTTCAGAGATGAATCTTTATATTTGTTAGGCTTATAATGACCTTTGAACTCTGAACATTTTGATTTTTCTGTAAGCGTACTCATGCCTACAGATCTCAATGGATTTTATCTAAATTTATATATCATAATTATAATTAAGTATTATCTCGGTCAAGTTCGAATTTAAGCGCCGCGCCGTTATTTTTGTTGACTTATTGTCCTTTGAACTTTGAAAATTTCGTTACTTTGTCTTGTAAGCACTCTCTACAAACCTTTTCACAAACATTGTACACCTAGAGTTACCCAATTCATGTTTATTTATCTGTGGTAAAGTGGGTGTACCATACGTAAACTATGATCTCAGTATCTGTAGTTGAAACAAATAAACACGGCGGTACATTGCAATTTTTAAATCAGTAATATTAAACTCTTCGTTCAGTTTCGTTCGACTTCGACACGAAAATATAACCTAAAACAAATTCAGTGGCCATTATCATCAGCCAATGACAACGAAATGATAATATTCCAGTACAGGTGAAAGGTAACCGTGGTCGTTTCATCTCTCAGTGTCAACATATTTCTACTAATAACTCATTATTTTGATAATTTTTGTTGACCATAGAAGTCTAAATACAAAACCAATCGATTAAAATGTGACGATTCCCATGGTCTTAAGCCATTTTTGTTTATGGAATAGGAAATCGAACAACTAGAACTAAAAATCCTAATTATTTCTTTTCTTGTGAAACCATTTTACATACTATTGTAAATATGTATATATTTGTCGATAATATTTATAAATATATGTATTTGTTATTGTTCCATTTCTTATTTAAGTACGCGTTAAGGCCATAAAATTTTCTTATTAACTTTGGCCATTTCATACCGATAGAACTGTCGAATAGATTTGGAATATGTTGTTTTCTTTTAAAAGTATCCTTTTGGTTCTTTGTAACTCGGGTAAGATTTTTTCCATGTAGTTTATTTAAAAGATATTGTTTTGGAAACAGAAATGATATAAATAACAAAATTTTGAATATATAAGCCAAAAAAACTAAATGGGCAACAAATTACTATGTTAACGGCTTAAATCTTTTAATTATTCTTTAAGCCTGTACATATAATTGCTTGGCAGATAACAAATTAAAAATAGATATTCATGATTTTTTCAATTACGGATATCTGGTAATATTGTCATACAATATATATAACATGGGAAAATATATTTTGAAATATGTTCATTTTAGCGACTCTTTGTACATAATTATAAGGACGATAAATATTCATTACAGATATAGTTATAATTATTTGATTGTTGTAGGTGTTGCTGTGTTGTAATGCTGTTTCACGACACGCTCAACAATTTTTCGATTATTTTTATGGTCGGTATAATAGTCTTGTTTGCGACTACTCTGTTTCACTAAGTGAAATGTTGAGTTGCCTTTTCGTTGGCGGTTGTTGAGACGTCTGTACCAATTGTGACGAGGATACACTCCTCACGTGTTTCATTGGACTTGAATGTGGACTCACGGCGGGTGTGACCGGTCGACAGGGGATGCTTACTCCTCCATGGCACCTGATCCCACCTCTTGGTTTCCAGAGGTCCGTGTTTGTCCATTTTTACCGGATTTGTATCTATGTCCTGGACATCCTATTGATTTATACTTTGGTATCTGAAATTTTTATATTATATGGTGACGTTACATTTTAATGATGAAAGAGAAAACTCGGTTATAATGTACCTAGGAAGAGAGACAACCGACCATCCTCAAATATACTGACAAACTCCCTCACACAACACCATATATCCCAGCGGGGCTTGAACCCTTGCTAACTAGAGGTGAGAGACGTCATGGCTTTTAGTACTACAGTATAAGCATTTTGTCACGGTTGTCCCTAAATATCACATGAATTAAATTAACAATGTGTTAGCCATTTAAGTGTATTCCATTATATCAAGGGCATCCGTGGACTAGTAGTTACAGCATAGCGCTTTGAATCATGGGGTCTCTCACTTACTGTCACCACGGGTTCGAGCCCTGCTGGCATCTAAGCTGGTATGTGTGACAGAGTTTGCCAATTTACTTGGCGGAGGCCGGTGGTCTCTTCCCGGGTGGATACCTTGCAATCGGGTTCTCTCCTTCATCATTAAATTTGGCCGCCACCATATAATTGAAAAAAAAACGTTGAGTGTGGCGTTAAACACTTTTCAAAATTCAAATTCCATTACATTAAAATTGAAATAAGTTTTTTGGTATCATTTAAATTTGTATGCAGTTTAAATATAAATGCCGGCGAAAATTATAGAAACTTCAAACATATAACAAACATATTTAAGAAAGAAAGAAAAAATGTGTTTTTCACATGAAGAATCTATGTATATATTTTTCTTTTTATCTTGTAGTGCTACATCTATTAGCAGTGTCTTGTCCTGCCATCAGTAAGATTTATACAGGTCTTGTCGGGGAAGAAATTTGTTACTGGATTTCATCAACAGTGTCAGCTGGCTATCAACTTTCGATGCAAAATCTTTGTACATCACAAGGAGGACTTCCAGCCGAAATTCCAGACGTTGGTGCAAATGAATATGTACAACTGCAGTTTCAATCGTATGTGAAAATATTTAAAAGTAGTCACTAAATAGTGTGTATTATTATTTATAAGTAGTCATTACATCGTGAGTGGTAACATTTATCAGTAGTCATTAGATCGTGAGTTGTAACATTTATAAGTAGTCATTACATCGTGACTGGTAACATTTATCAGTAGTCATTACATCGTGAGTGTTAAGATTTATAAGTAGTCATTACATCGTGAGTTGTAACATTTATCAGTAGTCATTACATTGTGAGTGGTAACATTTATCAGTAGTCATTACATCGTGAGTGTTGAGATTTATCAGTAGTCATTAGATCGTAGTTGAGATTTACAGTAGTCAGTACATCGTGAGTGTTGAGATTTATAAGTAGTCATTACATCGTGAGTGGTTGAGATTTATCAGTAGTCATTACATCGTGAGTGTTGAGATTTATCAGTAGTCATTAGATCGTGAGTGTTGAGATTTATCAGTAGTCATTACATCGTGAGTTGTAACATTTATCAGTAGTCATTACATCGTGAGTGTTGAGATTTATCAGTAGTCATTAGATCGTGAGTGTTGAGATTTATCAGTAGTCATTACATCGTGAGTGTAACATTTATCAGTAGTCGTTACATCGTGACTGGTAACATTTATAAGTAGTCATTACATCGTGAGTGGTAACATTTATCTGTAATCATTAGATCGTGAGTGGTAACATTTATCTGTAGTCATTAGATCGTGAGTGGTAACATTTATCTGTAGTCATTAGATCGTGAGTGGTAACATTTATCTGTAGTCATTAGATCGTGAGTGGTAACATTTATAAGTAGTCATTACATTGTGAGTGGTAACATTAATAGGTATTCATTACATCGTGAGTTATCACATAAAATTGTAGTGGGTGATACCATTGATACGTAATCATTCAATGGTGGGTGGTAACATGTATGAGTAGTAATTCATACGTTTATGGTTTTATTTAAAAGTATTGATTCGATCGTGGGTCTTTACATTTATCAGTAATCATTCTTTATCAGTAGTCATTCAATCATGATTGATAACGTTTATCAGCAGTCATTCAATCGTGGTTGATAACATTTATCAGATGTCATTCAATCATGATTGATAACATTCAATCGTGCTTGATAATATATATAAGTAACAATCCAATCGAGGGTAACATTTATCATAATCAAACGCTTATGATGATTGGTGATGATATTTTAATAAATCTTGGTTTGGTATCTATAATAAAGAATAATTTATTTTGACATAGTTAATAGAAAGATACAAAATTTGAAAGCATTGAAATTGATCAAACTATTTAAAACATTCACTAATAACCAATTATCACATAGATAAATTTAATTCGTTTTTTACAATCCTATTCAAAACATGGTTGCCAATAGAACCCAATACCTATGGATTTTTTTAGTTTGTAGTTTTGTAGAATGTTTGGCAGATGAATCATTTGTGACCATAATCTGCCATACCCAGTTTCTACCGGGTATTTCAAAAGGCCATCACATCTAACATCTCCTTGACAGGAGGTATTAGGATTGTTTATAGTTTAATTAAATTTCATCTTCCGTTCTAAGCTATGGTACGTTTTATATTGGTGTCAGAAGATCAAGTGGAAGCACATTTCTGTACTGGAATGATATGCCGCAGACTTACTACAACTGGAATTCTGGCCAAGGACCAAATGGTTATGGTGATTGTGTAACGTTTAATAATTACCTTTGGTCATGTGGTTCATGCAGCAATGGATTCAAAGTTCTTTGTTCCATTCGACAAACAGTTATTGGTAAGAATTATCTACATATGATTAGAAGACTTGTGTGACAGAGACGTCTAAATATCGACCTTTAGAACATTTACAACAATGAAGTAAATACCGTTTACCTGAACATTTTCGCTCCTGTTTTTTTCACACTTTTACGGCAGAAAACATAATGACTCTTTTTTTCATACAAGCAATTATTTTATCATTTACAATTATATGTCATCAATATACAAATATGTAGAGCCGACCTGGCTCAGTCGGTAGCTCGCTCGACTCTTGATCGTTAGGTCGTGAGTTTGAGTCCAGCTGGTGGCAGGATGGTTTCCTGTCCTTCGGATGAGACAGTAAAAACCGAGGTCCCGTGTCACTTTAGGTGTCGGCACGTTAAAGAACCTTCACTGCTCAATGACCGTAAGTGCCGAGCATAGGCCAAAATTTGAAGCCTTTCACCGGCAATTGGTGACGTCTCCATATGAGTGAAAGGTTCTTGAGTGGGACGTTAAACAACAATAAACAAACAAACAAACAAGCCTGTAGCAGCATGAAATGTGTGTTTGTACCTAAAATTCATGAAATATTAAATTTTACAAAAGACAAGACAGATGCTCAAGACGATTGGTTATGTCATTAAGACTTCGTCAGTTGAGCTCGAAATGATATAAATGTATATTTCCGAAAGTGGTATCATACAAGGCCAAATAATTAATCTAAATGTAGTGACCCTTTCACGATAACTGCGTTCCTATTCATTTCACCTGCGCACAAGCACTTCCGAGTGGTATCGAGGTATTTCGTGCTCAAAACATTTCTACCCATGACAGTTAGTACCCAGTTAAAGACTAATTGTTCCCTGTGTACGATTTAAATTTCATTGGGTATGATTTGTGTTGAGGACGAAACTTCTTGTTACTACTCGGTGTGTTAAGTGTTAAGTGCGCAGGTGAGATTAGTAGGAACGCAGTTGTCGTGAAAGGGTCTGTTGCCAAATCCGTCTCGGAGTATCCAGTGTAAAAATGAATTTTGAGAAATTTATGATTAAAATTGTGCTACCTGAGCAAAATAGTGCTTGATTCTAAAAGTAATCTGCTGGTACCGAAATACCAAGTACTCGGCAGTATTCTCGGCTTATGCATACATTCGGGTTAGTTGACCTTGAGTACTGAGTAAACAAGGTGACTTTTGGCCCTGATGCTGTTGAGCAAACAGGTCGGAAAGAGATACATACATAAAAAAAATCATTGATAATTCTGAATATCGTTTGTATATACTTTTTTCAAATTCTTGAAGTGTTCATCTTACTGAGTTAGATAAAGATATATATTTTGCTCTCGTATAATTACAGTTCATGGTCAATGGGGTGAGTGGAGTCCATGGTCGGGGTGTTCCGTTTCCTGTGGCCAAGGAATATCAACACGAACACGCCAGTGTGACAATCCTACGCCATCTGGTGGTGGAGATTATTGCTTTGGGGAAGGTATAAGTTCAGAAGACTGCTTCGTCGGGATAGATCCCACTGGTAAGTTTATTTCTGGTTTGTAATGTTATTCAAAATATTATGAACAATACCAAAGTTATAGTGTTACAAAAGAGGCCAAAACAAATGCCCAAGACTGTCGTTTTTGTCAATAAGACTTCATCATTCAGTTCAGCTTGATTTTAATGTAAATGTATATTTTCGAAAGAAAAAGTGGTGCTATACAAGGCCAGATAATAAATCTAGATGTATTGCCAACTCCAATTAAGAGTATCCACTGTAAAATTAATATCTTAGCTTTTGGGAAGTGTAGAATTTAAATGACGCTATTTGAGCGAAAAAACCATAAAATTAAATACACGTAACTTGAAATGAATTTACTTTTATGTAAGGCATGTGTCGTTCAATCTTTAGTTATAACAATGTTATTAGAATTAACATATCTCTAATAATTATTCTTTTTCAATGTTTCAGTTTTGAGAAATGGGTTAAGCAATTCATGTCTCATTTATTTGTAGAACGATACCATGATCGGACTTTTACTAGAAAACTTGATGGCCAAAACAGCATTGCTTCACTCATATCTAACGCATATGTCAACAGTCACATTGAATGTGCATCAGATTGTGTTAAAATCGGACCTATATGTGCATCCTATGATTATGATATTGAAACGGGAATGTGTGAATTAAACTCGGACACTACGGAATATGGTATCGCCAGTCAATCTGTAAGTTACTGGGAATCGACTGAAGAGTGTTGAAATAATGTGTGATGAATCAATTTCGGACTCCAAACCCGATCTCATAGGCTATGCTATTCGGTCTCCTACATTGAAGTGTGAATTACTTTAAAGGGAGATTAGCTGTGTTTATCCAAAACATATTTCGATTTTTCTACTTTTGCTACTAGTAATTGATGTACAATAACAAATAAGAGCTATACAAAAGCATAGAAAATCTTTATTCCTATAAATTCTGTGAAAATAAGGTCAGAGCCAGTGTGGTATTCATATACAAATACTAAGGTTGAGCTTATCAATTGCAATTTAAAAAGTGCCAAACCAATGTTTTTCAGGCAATTTTTACAAAATGTATAAGAATTTAAGAATTTTTATGCCTGCGAATAACTCTGTTGTATTATTGTATATCAATCTAAGTAGTGAAAAAGGGATAACATGTTTTGAAAAAAAAACCAGCTAATGCTCACTGCTTTCAGTTACAGAATTAATGCAGAATAATACAGTCAAATCATCAGAGGATCTTACTTTTTGTTCCATCTATTATTCAATAATAATGATGTTATTTTGTTTGTTTGTTTGTTAGTGTTGTTTAAAGTCCCACTCAAGAATATTTCACTCATATGGAGACGTCACCAAATGCCGATGAAAGGCTTCAAATTTTGGCCTATGCTCGGCACTTACGGCCATTGAGCAGTGAGGATTCTTTAACGTGCCGACACCTACTGTGACACGGGACCTCAGTTTTTACTGTCACATCCGAAGGACAGGAAACCAGCCTGCCGCCGGCTGGACTCAAACTTACGACCTCACGATCAAGAGTCGAGCGCGCTACCGACTGAGCCAGGCCGGCTCAATAATAATAATAATAATAATAATAATAATAATAATAATAATAATAATAATAGATGATGATAGTAATATCCCCTATTCGTCTGCATATGGTGTTTATATCTCGCAGATGACCCAATATGCAGGAGCGTGTTCAGTATATGAACATTTCATATACCGAGTGAAATTACTTACCACTAAGTTGTCGCAAGGATATCAGGAGTTACGTTTAATGTCAATATTTCGCATATTGTACGGTCGGTATAATTACCTTAGTGTGCCATAATTATTCGTCCATGCGAAATTCTGCATCGTGGATGTTGTTAAGTCGAGTTGACCGTCATCTATGTAGAGTTATAAATTAGGAGCGACATCTAAACTTCTGTACACGTTTAATAACTATACAGTATATATTTACAAATATATATACATCACATTACATTTTGTTTAAGCGGCATTCTTTCCATTTTATCACTCCGTGTCGCGTCGGGGCCAAAGACCCGCTTGCGACGACACCCACACTTTCTGCTCCCCTGTTCCTAAGTGGCTGGAAGCCGTAGATGTGTCTGTCTATATGTATCTATCTGTATCCCACTTTTCTATTTCCTAACCCTATATATACTAGTAATACAAGGAAGGATTATTGGTTCTTCCTAGTTAGACTATGTAAAATTACTTAATTCAATGTACTTAGATTTCCTGCTTTTTCATTTTTGAAATTATTTAAGAAGCTACTTAATTAGACATGTCTTAAACATGATTATCTAAAATATTCATAACTGACAAATGTAATTAACACTTTACATCTGATGTACTGGCCATAATACCTCCAGGCGGTATAGTTCATGACTTCCTAGTGTTAATACATGTACCTAGTCATTTAATAAAACACATGTGTTTTATTTTGCATAGGCATTTATATGTATTAAAATGGAAACCTGAATATTGGAGCCACCCAAGGGACCAGAAAATATTTACCTTTATGTGCAGGTGACCCTTATACACAGGTTCAATTAAGATGAAATATACAGTCAAAGGACTTGAAAAAACTGGCCTTTATAAACAGGTTATCATTATATAGAGGTGGCCGCTATAGCAGGTTTTACTGTATTTATTTTGATGCCAAGCAAGCCATGTTAAACACATGTATAGTAAGATGAGAAAAAACAAAGGACTACGCCAACATCACATTAAATATGTCTCATACAACGTGTATGGTATCCCAGAGTTTGTCTCTAATATCTGTGTGTGAGGGTACATCTCTGTCTACATGTCAGTAACCTATTGACTCATTCACCCTAAAGACAAATCTGGACTGGCCTAAGTAATTAATTTACATAAGAGACCATTGTTTTTCAGAAGTTGAAAAATCATATGAAGAAATAACAATTGTTCGTTATCCACATAAGAAGGCACCTTCTTGTTCGTTCCACTTTCATCGAGGATATGTTAAGTGGAACAGAGACATAATTCAGTGTTATTAAGACGCTTTCCTCGAGTAAATGACATTAGCAAATGCGTTCATATCAAGTATTATTATAACAACTAATGTTAAAACCAGCACTGTCACCCCTAAATACCCAAGACCTCGGGCCGTTGGACGCTGATCATTGACACTTACTAATTTTCGCTGATGAGAAGAAAGATTTTTTGGATCCAATATCAACTTCTGTTTTATTTTCTCTATCTTTATATATAGTTCTGTTACGGTCATATCTGAACTGCTCACATCTGTACACGCACACGAACAAAGGAAATAGGAGCTATTGTCGATGTTTGTCGAGTACACATCGTTTGGAACATCTGTTGTAGTCGCCATGTTACCAACAGAGCTTGTCTGATTGACAATCGACGGAATAGATGCTGATGTCATTTCTGTTGTTGTTGTTGATGTTGTTGCTACATCTGTTGTTGTGGCTGCTTCTGTTGTTTTTATTGTTGTTGCAGTTGCTGTTGTTGTTGTTGTTGTTGTTGTTGCTGGAGATTCTAGCAAATAATTTGAAAATTTTTTATACGTAGTTTAGTAAAGTTTACGATTCCAAATTTGATATTTTTTTCATTCCAAGTATTTGCAATATTTATATGAAGTAGTATCTGATGACACAATACACAATATAAGTACAATATGCTATTGTAACGGATATACTTCCAGAAAATCAGTATTTAGAGTACAGATGCATTGAATATGTTCTACATTCTACAGATTCTAATCAAATTTTATTTATCAAAATAACTCGTTGAACGTTACATTTTTTCTTTCAGAGCGACACGTATAAAGTAATATCTATATCGTTAGAGAATGCGATATGTAGAGCTGTGTTGTAATCAAATAGGAATGAAAATTACATTACCTTCCACATAGTGGCCAATAATCGCTATGGCATCAGCAGGAAGAAAGTTGTCTGTAAATATATATATATATATGACATGTCCATGTGATACTTCACCAATAGCCACAATGTCTCCAATTTAGTTTAGATGACGTGACACTTTTTAAATATTATAAACATAATACCAAAGTTATAATGCTCAATACGATCATTTCTGTCAATTAGACTTCATCAGTTGAGCTCCAATTTGAAATGTATTTTCCAAAGAGAAAGTGGTAGCATACACGGTCGAATAATAAATCCAAAAGTATAGCCGAAATCCGTCTAAGAGTAACCACTGTAAAAAGATGACTAAATTAGCTTTAGAAAGCTTTGGATCTTAAATGGTGTTATCAGTGTCAAATATTACTTTAGTATCAGCTGGTACCGAAATACCAACGGCACACTCTACATTTTTTTTCATTCATATGGTGGTGGTTATTACACAACAGTAAAACAAAAACGTTTATTTCTTGCTGAGCTTTATATTAGATCTCTATTCTGTATAGTAAAATAACAGGTCTGTTTTACTATTCCTGTTGCTGGTCACTTCACGTAGAAAGTCTGTATCTAAATTTACGCTTAGAAGTTTTATGGAATATAAACAAATGACACTTTATCTTTAAATTCAATTATAAGCGGTCCTGTCATGCTGTGAGAAATATTCTAATATTGCATGAAATTACAAGCCTTGTAGAGGATACTAACACTTGATTCCACTGTGGAATTTTCAGAGAACACATACTCTCTCTCTCTCTCTCTCTCTCTCTCTCTCTCTCTCTCTCTCTCTCTCTCTCTCTCTCTCTCTCTCTCTCTCTCTCTCTCTCTCTCTCTCTCTCTCTCTCTCTCTCTCTCTCTCTCTCTCTCTCTCTCTCTCTCTCTCTCTCTCTCTCTCTCTTATAACTTTCTTGCGCATCAATCTTTACTATCGATGTTTTATATAATTTATGTTTCGTAAACTTTGATATACGGAAATTTAAAATCTCATGGCCTAAGGTCTTAATACATCCCCAAATAATTACCCAATTTGGTGTTCTCAATTCTATGCTTTTATAGTTAATTTGTAAACTGATAATAGTTTTATTTGTTCGTGCAGACATTTTGATAATGATATTCAGACAAGGTCAATGTGAATAGTTACCAAAATTAATTGATATATTTACCTGTAAATCCCCATCCTTGAAAAGTTACAAAATTGCTTGTATCATACATTGAGACATTAACAATGAAACACCGCAGGAATATAGTATCGATATCCGTACCATCAGAAAGCAAATCTTCTGTTATGAATATCTACAATGAAAACATGTAGTATGATTTTAATCTTCACACAACCTGAGTTAATTACGAAGTATCCTGTAATTTAAAAAGTGATTTGAAGCAGTATTATGAAAGCAACGGTAATGAAGCACGTTCTACAACGTCTATCAGTGTTTCACAGAGAGAGAGAGAGAGAGAGAGAGAGAGAGAGAGAGAGAGAGAGAGAGAGAGAGAGAGAGAGAGAGAGAGAGAGAGAGAGAGAGAGAGAGAGTCTTACTTTATTCTTTCCTTCAGCATCTTTATAAATTTTTGTTTTGTTCCACGAACATCTGTCTAGGCTGTAAGCGATCGTGTAATTATATCTCTTTAAAAATACATATCCTTTGATTTTGTTGATATGAATCACTTTATCACTGTCGTATATAATATACTGTAAAACAAATAAAACAATTAATTTATGTTACAAAAAATTACAAACATGTTTGTTTAATGATATCATACACCGAACCCATTTAGTCTTGATGATGACGGAGAAAACCAGGTCACAGTATTTACACAACAATTCCACATGACAAATTAAAAGAGAGACTTTTTAGCATCATTGGCAACTGTTTTTTCACTAAAGGTGGTACTCGAAAATTTAATTTTCTAGTCACTGGTTATCATGATACTTATTTTGTTCAACACCACTTTGATTCTACAAATAAATACACTTAAGTTGATATTTAAAGGTGCAGGAATTTCCAGTAGACAATGTATTTGTAATGTTCGGAGACGTGGTCTTTCAACAAAATGTCCAATGGGAACCAAATGTGCCCCTTAATTGGCTGGCCTGTTCCTTTATTCACACGAAGCAAATTTTATTCAGAAACTGCTGAATCAAAAGAAATAAAAGCTAGAGGTGTCCTTTAATTTGACATTTAGATATATTGACGACGTTTTTCTCAATTAATTATGACAATTCCCATATATATATATGTCAATGCAATATACCCCAGCCAACTAGAAATTAAATATACAACAGAATATTTGGTACTCTTTGTTTTATAATAATTAACCACCGATACATTAAAAGTTTAAAACTGGGTAAAGTCTTTCCTTTGTATAACTATGTACACATGAGAGAGAGAGAGAGAGAGAGAGAGAGAGAGAGAGAGAGAGAGAGAGAGAGAGAGAGAGAGAGAGAGAGAGAGAGAGAGAGACAGAGAGAGAGAGACAGACAGAGAGAGAGAGAGAGACAGACAGAGAGAGAGAGACAGAGAGAGAGAGAGACAGACAGAGAGAGAGAGACAGAGAGAGAGAGAGAGACAGAGAGAGGATGGGCTTTATAGACTCAAATTATTTATTTCAAAGTTTTAACATTTTACCTCGACATTTTTAACCATGAGTTTTGTGTTCAAAAACATTGTTCCAGGTGTAGAGTACCAATAGTTAACCAATGACTCTGCAAAAAGAAACATGAATGTGATTTGTTTTGCATTTTTGTAGTTTGTGAAAGATTAAACTCCAAACTTTCAGTTTTCACTTTTAAGTTATATGTAGGCGATCAGTTTTAAGAATGGAGGAGAGAAAACGTTTTCTGTGCAGTTACCAGCCTTCCACATGAAACTGGCAAACCTCCGCTCAAAATTAGCTATGGCGCTCACGGGGTTCAAACCCCCACATATTGGAGATGAGAAATTCAAATCCGATGTAAGTCGAATTCTTTGACATGATAGCCATTGCCGATGATATATTGGAATAAATTATTCAGAATTTTTCAATTTTCAAGAGTTCAAGAGTCAAAAATATGTAAAACAAAGTAATATATGCACGCCAAAATAAAATTAATTTCTTTGTTTCAGATTTATCTCCCTTTGTATAAACTACATATTATTTTACCTATATTTCGTTTGGTGAATGACATGGGGTGTGATACGTTGTTGACGTAAAGGAATATCGGGTACTCCATCGCAGTTGTATTCATACTGCCGGAATTTTCGATTGCAAACCAGCCAATGTCCAGGTCATCGTTTGTGGCTACCAGAAAGTCGTACGTACTGTAGCTGTAAAGTATTTTACAATCGCATATAATGTAAAGAAAGCAATCTATCTTTAACATAGAAATATATGTTTATGAAACTATACACTTTAACATCGTTCACTCAGACATTCACCTTCAATCTATATGGGATACTGAACACAACGTGACAGCCATTCGTCTATATAGTTAATCAAAATAATGTAATTTATTCATTTTTACCAAAATACGAAAATAAGTTAAAAGGCAATATTCATGTAATTGAAAAATTGCGTTACTTCAAATGGATCGATCTTAAATTTATTAACCGGCTGCGTTTGGCAAAATGATACCGATTCCCGGAAAATGACGTCAGGAAACGATATAACGGCTTTTTTGCGGGTATCTCAATTACTTTGCCAACCGGAAAACTGCCAAATTTACAGGACCGCAGTTACTTCTACAGTTCAAAAGTAAAACAAAGATACTTTGCCGATAAATTCCGATAGCGGCATAATTCAGAGATAGCATTATATCATCATCATCATAGTCCTATAACTTATTTACTGATTATTAAACGTTGTACAAACGGCAAGGCAAGGGCGAACATGACATAGATGATGCATGTGGTACATATTATATTTTGAATTTCATCAAGATGTAAATAATAATAATAAAAAAAACTTACTTAAAATATATAGAAACATTCCCATTCGGAAAAAGAGAATCGGAACCAGATATTATCAGTTCCGGACGTAACCATGACGACAAGAACTTCTGAGTATTGGAGGTATCAAAAGTGACAAACCACAAAAAGTCTCCATATCTGTTTGAAGCTACCAAGGTTACCTGAAAAATGGTTATATTGTGTTATTTTTTGGACATTCCAATGCCTGCTCTACATACGATCATGGTAGATTAAATGGACTTGTTTAGAAATAAGCGTTTTGATAGAAATTTTACTTATATTTTCTACTTTTACCTTTCAGTTTAGACTGAACATGACTTTAGTTTAGACTGAACAGGACTGAACATGGCAACGGTATCACAACTTGTATTTCCGGGAGTTCAGTCCTCTATGACACATCATTCCACCTCAAGACTTTCTATAGGTCTGCAATGTTCAATTTTAATTTCCAGTCTTGAATAAATCACTATTACAATTTATTCTATGTTTACTTAACAACATAAGCTCAGAATTATTCATATTATATTTGATATGATAATGGAAAAGATCATTGAAGAAACGTCAAAACTTGTTGATATCGCTGTATCAATTTCAAAGGAATCCGGAATTCATGATTCATTTTGCTTCTGTTTTCAATCAAAATTCGTTATTTCAGTAAATTTATATCTTTATATTTATATTTTCACCATCCTTCTACATATACAAAATCACATATACCAAGGGATTTATAATTTCCAGTATATTCATGAGACAACTGTGTATAGCTCCAATTTCCATTAAATATATATCAAACAAACACAAGCTGAATGACAAACAAACGTTTACAATGCTAGTTACTGCATTCTCATTTACACGATGTTGATGATATTCAAGCCTTATGGACTTGAATATATAGATGATGAATGTATTGCATCTATCGGTACCTTCGTGCGCTTATAGGTGAAGGACTGCGGTTTCAACACCGACACCTCTTGTTTTTAGCCAACACACGCAGCCTGATACAGAACAATTTGTATGTTTGTTGTGTTTAGTTTACCCTGCTGCTGGATGTGGGTTTTATTTTGGGGGAGGGGTAATTTTGATTTTATTGAACGCAAAATTTCTACCACTCCTAATTTAAACTTGCAAGCCACCGTATAATTAAAATAACTGCGGTATACCGCTGTAGTAAACAATGAATACATTATATGTCCTTCATGACTTAAATACAGAATCACATTTTGAAAAAAACAGAAAATGTTTGTATTGTTTAAAAACGGGCTTTTTGTTATGAAATTTCTTTTTTTTTTTCAAATGATTTATATCCAGTAAATGAAAAGTATGAATAGTAATTGGTAATAGACCCTTTCACGATAACTGTAGTCCTATAACTTTGGGTGACATAATGAAATATTTTCCAGGTAAAACAATCAGTTACTATAACGACGTCAATGTTCTTGCGAGTATCTCTATCATTTTCCCACCCAAAGTCACATGACCACAGTAAACGTGAAAGGGTCTATAAATATATGAATCAACCGGACACCAAATTCAATTAATCAAGATGCGGAAATAACCGTATTCAGAGAAATGATTGCACGTTTAGCATGACGATTTTAAACAATGTTTCATTAAATATTATTCATTTACCCCGGATAACGTCTCATTTATTCAGAACTTTATAATAATTGAATGTTGAGCAGCAATATGAAATAGATAATATTGACTTATTTTAGTTTAGGTAAGCGTATTCAGAGAAATGATTGCACGTTTAGCATGGCGGTTTTAAACAATATTTCAAAAAAAATTATTCATTTACCCCAGATAACGTATTAATTATTTAGAACTCTATTAAAGTGAATGGTGAGTATCAATATGAAATATTGGATTATTTTAGTTTAGACAAGGTTCAGTACATTGTTTTAAAGGATTTTCCGAAGAACCCGCGATATCAAAGTCTAATGCCGATTGAAAGTCGTGCTTTTACCCGGTAAGTTTCAAAACCGAGTATTCCGCTTGTGTAACCGGAAAAATTCAGTCGTTCTATTCCAATTATAATACATCGAAATACTGAGAGAATCGAAAATGGAACGGGCTTGAATTATTCGAGTTAGGGCTTCAGTGAGTCATAAAACAATTTCATGAGAACTATTTTTTTGGATTAGCGTTGTTTATCAATGGTTACAAAGTATATCTGTGTTTCATTTGATGAAATAGTAAACAGTTTGAAAAATGTATGTCTTTTTAAATAAGCTTTATTTTACCTAGTTCAGTTATTAGATCAAATAACTTTCAAATAAAATGACTAATGTAACCAAACCTTCAACGGATGACAATCCCTACAAATCATTCTGATGATTATTTACCAAACAATTCTTTATATTTTTAATTTGTAAGTAATTTATATATATGTATGATTAAAGGGTCATTACATGGTTTTTATTTATTTTTTTCTTAGGGCAGCTGGTAGACATTCAATAGAAAAACCTCCATCTTGAGAAAAAGGAGGAATTCGTGTTTGAATCGAACTAATGAATAACGAAATAAACCAATAACGAAAGAAACCAAGAACATAATAGCACATAACATCTAAATTAAAAGTACTTATACATTGTTATATTTACTGCAATAGGGTCAAAATGTACCTTTGCATAGAGTGGCATTTAGGTAATTACTTGAAAAGTCGGACATAACTGCATTCCCTTGAAACAAAACAAACTAAACTACAAAATTCTGAACTTCGACATGTGCATATAATTTCATATTAGATTGTCATTTTGATAAAAATATATCACGTGATTAGACATAAACTTTGATTAAAAAACTAAAACGAAAAGTTTAAAACATATGCATATACTGCCAAGATTTAATGAAATACGCCGAGGGTTAAAATCCCTGGCATTCATGAAAGAATATCTAATGTTACCTCGGCCATTGTTCACATCCTATTTCTTTTCACAATTTACGACATTATAACAAATCTTTTAACTGATATATTGATTTCATGAAACTTTTAGCTTCAACATATGATTTAAAATGAAAATTTATTCTTGAATTCATTGTATCCTTTTAGTAATACTAATATAGATACACGTTATAAAATTTATTCATCTGCATTTCAAATACTTATTCCATTGCGCTTCTCGGTTTACGCGAAGTACTCAAATATTATTTTTCCTGCAATCAGACCATCAATATCGGGAGAATCATTGTGCAAATACAAAATACTATTTATAAATTCCACGAGATATGTACCTTGTTGAATTCTAATTTTAACATAAGAATGACATGGGAAATGAACTTGGAATTTGACAATTTTGAGCTCGATAATGTAGGTAATTATAATTCATATCTACATAAATATTCAAACCTGTATTTATTGGCATTTTTGTTTGTTCAAACACACAAATGGATATGTTTGTTTGTCAACGGATACGTTGCAAATGTGTAGAATGTGTACCAAAGCTGAATATAATGGTTTACAATATTTTAGACTTCCTTGCTTGAACTTTCGTTTAACTATTGTGAATCTCATTATAATATCAGTTCTTTGAAGTGTCAGACGATTGTTCTCTAACCAGCCTGATGTCAAACTTCAGTACGAACAGAGTTCGATATTGCGGACGCTTAATGTAGGTCATAACATGACAATTCGACGAAATAATCCAACATATAGTCGTAATTGACCTATCGCCAAATGACACGGTATTTTTTGGCAAACTTTTCCATTTTGACATTACAATCAAATGGCCCGTCGATCATATGTGTGATTATGACGTCACAATCGAAAAACGTCAAAAAGCACATGGAGAGCCACGTGTCAGACATTTGGCGATAGGTCAATTTAGACAATAAACTCTGCTAACAATTTTTAAACTACAATATTGAAGATTCAGGATTTGTGTTGCGTTAGTTGCGATGTGACCAAATATGGACAATTTTATCTGCTGGGGTGACCATTGTTTTTCAAACAAATTATCCGATTGATTACTCGCCAAAAGTTTTGAGTTCTAACACAGCTAATAAAATTATTTCTGAACTTGATCGTCTAAATATCAGTGAATGCCTAGAAATATCAACTAAGACAAATTAATTAAATTGTGTGATTGAGAGCATTCTGTTGAGTTATTTGCCATGTGAACAAATATAAACAAGGCATACTGCCGGGTGATAAAAAATTTTCAAACAAGTTATCGGATTGCTTACTCGGCGCTGAATGTTTTAATTTCTAACAACTGCGTTAAACCACGTTCTCCTCATTTAAAACTAGATTTCCATCCAGTTAATGCAAGTTTCGAGAAAAACAGTTTACTCATTTTGTTGTTTGGACACAGATAATGCTTATTTGTTTTAGTTAAACCTAGGTTTTTCTCTAGTAAATGCGAGTTTTTACGAGAAAACTAGATTTAAATATGTCCCGATAAATTTCAGATTAATGACGTAAGTTAAATCCAATATTCCTTTAGTTAAACCTAGTCTTTCTCCAGTTAAACTTAGTTTTTCTCTAGCTAATGGCAGTTTCGGGGAAACCTAGGTTTTTTATCATTTCGGATCTAGCAACTTGAAGTTATTGGAAAAAGACTAGTTTTACTCATTAATGTGATTTTGGCACACAGTTTTGTTTGATATTTTATTTTGTTGGACGAGTAAAACCAAGATGTTTATGATGTTGCTCAGATAAGGTGACATACCTGTACATTATTCTCACCTGGCTAATCACCATCTTTAGGGGAGGATATCCCAGTTGACTACGAGTAAAGAATCACAGATGAAAAGAGAATTTTATGATGTGTGAAAAAAGTCAAAATATTGTTTTGCTCAGGGATAAGTAGTGTTCATATTGGATTTCTAAGGCCAGCTGTAAAGCAAATACAACAAACAAGAAGGCAAAAACAAAAGGAACAATTATTCTCACCTGGCCTAGATGAGCTGACAGGAAAACATATGTTAGGGGAATATATCCCAGTAGTTAAAAGTCTTTTTTTCGAAGTTTAAAGCTAAGTTTTTTCATTTCTTAAAAAAAATCAGATTGGGCAAATATGACTTTTACAGAGGATGTTAAAGTCAAGATTTACTTTTTTGTTTTTATTTGTGGGAAAAAAGCTCGTCTTTACAAATGGAATAAGAAAATGCCGCCATGTCCGTTGGAGTTGGGCAGTCTATGATCATATGTGTTAAGAATGATAAAGCCGTGAATGCGATGGGACGAGTTAAAAATGGGTCGTAATCACTTGGCACGTGGACAATTTCAGAAATTAATGTTTTAAAACGAAGGAAGAGACCAGCTTTGCCTGATTTAGGTATGAAATGATGATGTACAAAAATAAACGCAAAGGGTAATAAGAATAAAATGTATATCAACTGCAAATATCACGTACCTATTGGACACTCGGTAATCTTCGTAAAAAATTACCAAAAGTTAATCTGCAATGCTCAAAGTATTAGCGGACAAACAATCACTGATATTACGGGTTACGTTTGGCATTATTGTTGCAATTATACACATGCATTTGTTTTCCTAACCACAAGATAGTCTCTTTGGGATATATATGAGATAAAATATTACATAAAATGGGCATATAATATTTTTCATCTACGACAGTTCATATCGCTTTAATGATCTTAATTCATTTTGACAGATTCAGAATGCCGGTTGATTCAGAATGCCTGTTGCTCACAGGTACCTGAGTATCTTCGATCATTCAATACATCAGATACTGGTTCAAATTCCAATACAAATTATATATAAAACACGTTTATGGTTAAATCGATCTGTTAGCATATACATATGTATATAAATGATTTTTTTTAACTATTTGGAGCGTTTTAGTAAATTTGTTAGTTCCAATAGAATGCTTATCACAGCAAACTGCGTGTAAACGGAACAGTGTTTATATATCGATAGAAATCAATGGCATAAAATATGCGGTTTAATTAAGTAATTTTGTCGACGAAAAAAACCCTTTTATGAAAGATAATGCGTTTCCCATGTGCCAGGAGTAGGTTCAGCTAGTATGATATATTGAAATTCTACGCTATAAATAATTTGATTTCAATGTTAGGTTTTGGATAGCAATCTGAGTAGCGAGATTGTTCAATAAGAAGTATGTAAAAAATATGTTCAATCAAATATAGTTTCGTACATTCCGATTTCATAATAACATATTTCAAAAGGTGATAATGAAACGGTAACCCGATCAATAGGGAAATAGGTATTTTACTTCTTCGAGTTCAATAGCCTGCATCAGGTGTCATGATTTAGATGTTTTGATCAACAAATTTATATCATTTAGTTTCGAATGTAAAATAGATAGATATTCAAAATATATTTTTAGATAACGGACAAATAATTATACTTTCGTTCTACAACATCAACTACCGTATTTTTGCTTTTGGGCATTTTATTTCGCTATATTCGCGGTAAAAAGAAATACCGCATAATGAAATATTACGTGAAATTAGATACCTTTTAAAATTTTACCAACGCCTTTTACTTTTCTTTTTATAGAAAAAATGATGTACGGAAATAGAAACCCGCAAACAACTTAAGAAAAACGCAAAATGGAGGTTCAAAAATTAATAGTAAGATTGATATAGTCAACAGACAACAATATATATATATATATATATATATATATATATATATATATATATATATATATATATATAATATATATATATATATATATATATATATATATATAGTTTTAAAGCTGGCCAAGAAGAATTTCTTCCGTAGAATTTGTCAACTCTCCACAAAAATGACAGAATGGCAAACGTCTTTACAGAACCACCACTGGTGTCCTTTTGACGGCCTAGAAATCTTAAGGACATGGTAGTTAGAACCAGACTAGACAACCCTTTGCCTTTGGCCAGCTTCAAAACTTTCTTGTTTTATCACTTTAATCCAGATCGATTCACTTTTCGTTTGTAGTTTGAATTTAGTTTTATAGTTATCATTTCGTTTGATGTTAATTTTTATTACTTTATCACAGTACTTGTAATATGTAGCATTTCTTCCATTCTCCGGTTGTGTGTGTATGAGTGTTTGTATGCGTACGTGTGTGTGTGTGTGTGTGTGTGTGTGTGTGTGTGTGTGTGTGTGTGTGTGTGTGTGTGTGTGTGTGTGTGTGTGTGTGTGTATTTGTTCGTTTTCATGCTATTTTAATCGTTTTGTCCTGATGAAGGGACAGGTCGTCCCGAAAATTTGACTCATTTTGTCCGTGTCGTTAGTAAAGAGGGTTCACTATAAATATATATATATATATATTATATATATATATATATATATATATATATATATATATATATATATATATATATATATATATATATATATATATATATATATATATATATATTATATATATATATATATATCGGCCAGTTATCTGCAGTTAAGAAAAGAAGTAATAAACAAACCGTGTCTGGCGTTGAGTTCTCCCAATTATCTATTATTTCACTTCGAAAATTCCCATCCAGTATTATTTCTTCCAAAGTTAATTCGTGTTTTGACCCATCTCCAACATTATAACCTGGACTGGAATTCCATAAACTCTTGAAATCAGTACCATTACCCGGCAACATGACCATCAGAACTTCAATAAAATATATACATAATTTTTATCAAAAACATAAGGTGAAGATCTACAAACAGTGTCTGGGACTTCAGTGCAAAGCCTACATTGGGTATTTCCGGGAAATATATTGGGGACTCACTGGTGAATATTACTTTGTCGTATGTTTTCTGTTTTTACAAATTTAACGAATTTAAAACATGCTCACCTCTGTGTATCTGATCATATATATATATATATTATATATATATATATATATATATATATATTTATATATATATATATATATATATATTATATATATATATATATATATATATTAAAATGTTGTTATGACCAGATACACAGAGGTGAGCATGTTTTTAATTCGTTAAATTTGTAAAAATATATATATATATATATATAATATAATATATATATATATATATATATATATATATATATATATATATATATATATATATATATATATATATATATATATATATATATATATAATGCGATTTATTGGGATCATTTATGGTAATAAGTAAAAGATAGCCAGGGCTCGAAGTCACAAAATTTACTCAACATTTCTTAAATTCACGAATTCAACAGTACCGTGAAAATTAATAATATTTAACTGTACAAGTTGTGTGTTACACCATACACTATACGATGCATATACCAAAGCTCAGTTATTACATCGATTTTTCCTGTTAAACCAATTTCTAGTTCGTTTTCTCAATTCCGTTATGGTTATGTAACACGACACCCTTAACTTTTACTTTTGCGTTGAAATCTTTTTCAACCATCTATCGATCCGGATTTCCTGAAACGCAGGTTCCGTTTTCCTTTGTTTATTAATGAATGTTATGATCAAAGGTTTTCTCAATTATATCATACATGCAAGCAAATACGACATTTATTCCAGTTGTTTCTTGTTTTTAATTCATTGTTATTATATAGAATAATTAACTTTATTTATTTTACAATGATTTACAAACAAGCTACGTCAACTTTTATAATTGTCTCTCGTTGGTTTAGATGTTAGCGTTTAGAATGCTTGCTATGGGAGGGGACCAGAGTACCTAAAAACCACGTGTCCGTCTTGGAGACCACCACAACATCTTACATACCCCTTTATCAAATCTGAGGATCAGACCTTGGCCGCATCGGGAGTAGCGAGTGCGCTAACCACAGACACTCATTATTCTTGTACTATTTTGTCGTTTATATATATATATATATATATATATATATATATATATATATATATATATATATATATATATATATATATATATATATATATATATAGATGCAAGAATATTTCTGGCTTCGATACTCATTTTTTAATTGTTACTTTACACTTGGCAAGTAGAATGAATTAAATAGCATCAAACCATTGCACCAATTTAAAGTATGACTTGATTACTTAATGTTCTAGAAATATGGGTAGTGATATTTTACAAACATAAGCGAATATATTGTATTGCGCTTGAATAGACATTATGTCATGAAAATAAAAGATGTTATCGTCAAAAACAAAACTTTTAATGTAAATGAAAATATTGGCTTCATAATTAATTTGTATTCGAATTCAAACCGTGTTACAAACCTGTGTAACAAACCTGTCCAGTGTTTTACGTGAGAGAATTGACTGAACATTAATTTCTACAGAAGAAAATTATCGTAGATGAAGATCCCATGCTTTAGAACTACGTTTTCATCATTGATTTAATGTGTTGTATTTCACATTAATACAAATGCAATATTTTATTTATCAAAATTTCATAGCGGTTCAATCGTGTGTACCAATGGTGACGAGGGTTTATTCCTAACTTATTTCATTTGAATTTCAATGTGGACCGGTCAACAGTGGATTCTTACTATTCCATGGCACTTGCCCCCCCCCACCTCTGGATTTCCAGAGGTCCGTGTTTGTCCAATGTTCACCAGATATGGTTGGTTTTTTATTATTATTTTATTATTATTATTATTATTATTATTATTATTATTATTATAATTATTATTATTATTATTATTATTATTATTATTATTATTTTATTATTATTATTATTATAATTATTATTATTATTATTATTATTATTATTATTATTATTTGTCTCCTGGACATCCTAAAGACAAGTATTTTGATTTCTGTGATTTTCAAATTTGATATTTGTGTGCATTTTGTTTCTGTTTGGTTATAGTGTAGATAACCAAATAGCTAGATAAAAGAAAATACACCGCCACTATGGTACACGTTCACAAACCATACCAAGAATTTATTTTAATCGTTGACCTTCTGTGTTCGATCCAATAATTGTATAAAGAATCTATGTTCCACAAATGATGAAATAAAATCAGAAAAGTAAGATGAAGTTTTGATTGGAAACGCAGATGGAAAAACCAACGGGACATCCTCCTGTAAAATAGGAGACCGAAATATTTCAAAAATCTTTGGAAGTTTAATCCACAGACAAAATGTTTATAGATGAACTTATATGATGGACGAATAACAATATGTGATTTTGTTAAAGGAATTTATAAAATGTATTATTGAGGTTAATACTTAAAGAACATAGGTAACACATTTTAAAACATTAATGTAAAAGAAATTTTTTTTCGGTATAAACGCTTATTGTATCATATCTGTTATCATTTCCACATTTCATAGAATTGTTTTAGAAATACTGAACATCCTTCTCGACTCTGTCGTGTATCATACAAAGAAGGGTGAAGAAAAAAACCGACATCAAGATTCTCAGAATCATAAATAATAAAGATAAATCGATAAAAATTTGAAGTTTTGGGGGTTATTTATTAATTGTATTGTAGTAAAAAAATCTTTTAATATTTTTTCCATTTTTCTAACGTCAAAACATTTCATCTATATAACCTTTTAACATATATACCTACCTTTCGTATCGTATTCATCTGCACATCCAAAGATAGCATACTGAGCAACCCACAGTAAGTATATACAGTTTGTCTTCATTTTGATAA
The DNA here is from genome assembly GCA_030159075.1 of Atrina japonica. Classification (NCBI taxonomy): domain Eukaryota; kingdom Metazoa; phylum Mollusca; class Bivalvia; order Pterioida; family Pinnidae; genus Atrina; species Atrina japonica. The sequence goes on along the minus strand of BROG01000763.1, from coordinate 45,758 downwards.
TTCTTCCTCCGTTTTCATTTCACAGCTGTATCCGTCTGTTGCTTTTGTAATTTTGATTATTGATCAATCAACATCGACCTGTACGTCAATACACATTTAGCATTGCGTAACGATATGATATCTAGCTATGTACTGTAATAATCCACACCATGTACAATATTATGGGATTGTAATATACAATGCATGTCATACCTGTGATGGGGACTCCTGCTTTAGAGGAACCAAGTTGTGGGTTCGTTGAATTAGTGTTTCACGTAGTCTACGTGTACCATTGCAAATTATATCATTATCATAGCAAGAGGCCCATGGGCCTTAACGGTCATCTGAGTATCTGAGAATGCACATTTTTTGTTGTTGTTGTTCTTTAGAAATTATTGTGTAAACTTTGTGCTCTTTATCCTTCATAATAGATGATGGATATATTCATTTACCTATCATACAATATTGACAAGTTTCAATCTTTTTATAGGATAGTAAGATGAGATGTGAAATGTGTTTTGGTATAACCGGATTAGATGCACAAAAATAAAAACATCAATCACTTTTTGACCAAAATTTTCACGAATTTCACAATTATGGTAAAGTTATTGCTCTTTATAATCATTCATTCAGCCTTTCTTCAAAATGCACAAAAAGTGAGGGAGATTTTCAACAATTATGTTTATTTCCATAATATAACCTTTTTGGCCCTGCCCAAGGGGTAGAACTCTTGCCCCAAGGCACATGGATTTCACAAATTTGGTAGAAGGTTTAATGCCTCATCTAACAAGGTATAATTGTAACAGCGGCCTGTGACAAAAGTCTCCAGAACCACCTACATATCTTTGATCCACCTCTCTTTAATCCAGTCCATCTAGGTGATCAGAGAAACACCATAACATCCGAAAATTGTAACATACAATTTGTCTAGTCATGAGGAGCACAGAAACACATGTTTAGTGGTAAGGTTCATATGTTTTTTCAGATGATTTTAGATTTCTAAAATAAGTGCGTGGGAAAAGGCCCAGAAATGTCTTCCTGAAACTTGTCTTGTTATGGGTAATACGAAAATATATGGTTTAGCGGTGAGAATATCATTGGCTTTTGAGAACTGAGATTTGTGAAAAAAAGGAGTGAGGAATGACCCTAAGTACCACCCCAAAATATCACCCTACAACTTGTCGTTTCAAAGTAATAAGAAAATATATGATTTAGGGATGGGGATCTCAATCATTTTTAGATAATCGAAGATTTCTGAAAAATAGGGCAAGGAATGATCCAGGGACTCCCAAATTACCATCATACATCTTGTCTTGTAATGGGGAATATGTTTGTTTGTTGTGTTGTTTAACGCCACTTTCAGTTATATTGTGGCGATAAATTGGGAATAAGAAGTATATAGTTAGATGTGGGGGCTCAACAGTTTTTGAGATAATTGAAGATTTCTGAAATTAAGGGGTGGGGAATGAACTGGGATTCCCCAAAATACCTCCATACAACTTGTTTTGTCATAGATGATAAGAAAATATATGGTAGGGGTGGGGGGCTCAACTATTTATGAGATAATTGAATATTTCTGAAATAAGGGATGGGGATCACGGGGGGGGGGCAAAATAACACCATACAACTTGTCTTGTTATGAGGAATAAGAAAATATATGGATTAGGGATCGGAACCTCAACGGTTTTGGCGATAATAGAAGATTTCTGAAATAACAGGGTGGGGAATGAGCCTGGGGACCCGCAAAATACCACAATACAACTCGTCTTGTAATGGGTAATAAAAAATATATATGGTTTAAGGTGGGGATCTCAACTATTCTTTAGATAATTGAATCTTTATGTAATAAAGGGGTGGGGATGACTCTGGGGACCCCAAAATGTCACCATTAAACTTGTTTTGTCATGAGGAATAAGAAAATATATGGTTTAGGGTGGGGATTGCAACGATTTTTTTAGATAATTGAATATTTCTGAAATAAGGGGTGGCGATGACTCTGAAAACCCCAAAATATTGCCATAAAACTGTCTTGTCATTAGGAGTAAGAATATATATGATATAGGGATCTGAACTATTTTTAGATAACTGAATATTTCTGAAAAAAATGGGGGTGGAATCACGCCGGGGACCTCCGGAATTTTCCAATACAAATTGTCTTGTCATGAGAAATCACAAAATATATGGTTTAGGGGTTGGGGGTTTCAACTACCTTTGAGATAATGGAAGATTTCTGAAATGAGAGGGGTGAGGAATGACCCTGGGGATAAAGCCTTATATTGCAAAGAACCCCTTACATCATGCCATCCAAGAAAATATTTGGTTTGAAGTACAGTGTAATGATTTTTATCAGTTAAAATGCAAGTACAAATTTAATGTTTAATTTTTTGTTTATATAGTAAACCCCAACACCATTTGAGCAAATAAAATATACCTATGATCACCCTTATCTCCAAACTAAAAACTTCTTGCACAACTAGAGATATTGTTTCATGGACTTTCACTCTGTAATTCATGAGAAACGCAGAAGTAGGGAAGATTTTCTAACATTATGCATATTTTACTATATAGTAAATTTAGCTACCCTCTAGGGGCAGACCCATACACTCAGGGTCATGAATTTTACAATATTGGTAGAGGGCTTTATGCCCTTTCTAATCATGCATTCAGTTTTCCTTGTGCCTGAGTTGAGAAGAAGGTTTTTGAAGATTTAGCTATTTTTACTATATGGTAAATTTAGCCCCCGCATTAGGGGCAGAACCCATACCCAATTTTGCAGTTTTGGAAGAGCAACTCTATGACATTACAACCTTATAAAAGCATTTGTTTCAGTAAGGTACCCCAGTAGAAAAAAAAGGTTTTTAAAAATTATCCTATTTTTCATTGTTTTAGGGGGTGCGGACCACAAATCTTGCATTTTTCATGTCCCTTTAGATATTGATGCTATTCACCAAGTTTGATTGGAATTGGACCAGAGGTTCTTGAAGCTGAAAATGTGAAAATTTTAACCACACAGACACGATCGCAATAGGTCACCACGAGCTATTTGAAACGCCTTTTTTCAAATCTGCAGAACATTCGCTATACTACTCCGGGTCTGTAACATATATATGTAGATCTATATAAAACTCACCAGGTACCAATAAACCTAGAGGCAAGTTTTAGATAATGAATCAATAAATAATTTATACTTATATCGTATTTCGGTTTGAATATTAGTTCACATATAATGCTCTATCTCTGTACAGGAGGTTCTACCTATTGAGTTACTTCAGATTTCTGATTATTTTCAAATTGTTTAAACTAACATCACAACACTAATATACACACAACCGATTCTATCCTTTGGAAAATAGGATTATTCTCTTTCACTCTCAAATACACACACGCACACTCATATCCCCAACAGCCCCCACGCAACCATGGAGGAGTAAGCATCCCCTTTTGACCGATCAAACCTGCCATGAGATAAGTGAGAAATAAACTCTCGCCAAAATCGATTTATAAGATTTAACAACCACTGTCTAACAGGTTATTTAATATTTAATTTGGTAAAACATAGTAATTGCAAACAAGGTTAATATACTGACCATAATATTTGAGATATGTTGATGTTAGACGCTATTTCCTTGTGACAACAATTTATTAGTAAGTAGTTCGCCTCTGTATATGAAATGTTCACATGTTGAACACGCCCGGTAAGTTATTAGTAACTAGTTTGCCTGTGTATACACGCTGGCATATCGGATCATCTTTGAGATATATAAACATCATATGCCGGCAACAAAGGGATAACACTACGTAAATATGGAAAGCTGACAATAGGAAATACGAAAACATCACGTTTAACATATAGTTGGTTGTCAGTTTTCCGTCGGTGTCTATGGTAGGTAAAATTTCCAAGTAGGAAGAAATTGTGCTTGATTCTGTAGTGTCTTTAATTCTAGTTCGCTGACAGATATTGCATTATTGCAAAATTGTTATTTTCAGTTGACAAGATGTCGTTGATATATTGTATACCTGGAAACTTTCGCGCCCGTTTAATGTTCGACATTTTTGTCCTAAGGTGAGAGGTGATTTTAAGACGGGGTGTATATGTTTTCTGTTGTGATAGCGCGAAAATAACAAGGGGCGAATATTCCCAGCTATACAGTCTCTAAATTTCAAATTGATGGCTAGCGTTTTCCCCTTTTGATTTTGATTCAGAAGATTCTGTATGAAGTATGCTTTGTTTGAATAAAGGATCGGGTCGTTGTAGGAGACAAGGCATAAAACTAAACTTAAATACATTTTAATACACCAACTGATTTATACGGAGCTCGGGTACTTTAATGTTAAAACTAACAATCTGATTAAAAAACCCAATGATTAAACGCTAAACGGTTTTTGTAAATCTAAGGGCCCTTAACGTTCAAACGATGACAAATTTATATAAAGTAAAGGTCATTTAACGAAATCATACTATATAAGTTACATCTTTCCCACCGACACTAAGATTTTTATATCAAGTTTGAGGTCGCTATCACTATTACTACCTTTTAAATATGTAAAATCGATACATCTAACATTATTTAGTGCACCATTTATGCTTTATATCTCTCGTAACATGAAAAACGATAATTACATCTGATAGCGTCTTCTTAGATAACTGATTTGACTGAATAGCTAAAAGTACGTAAATAACAAGTTAAACCAATACACCAATCAATAAACAATAATTTTAGTCAACAACGATGATAATTAGATGATACATTAATCATTATTAGAAATATCATCTTCATCATCATCATCATCATCATTATTATTATTATTATTATTATTATTATTATTGAAATCAATCAAAGGTATTTTCTAATGTTGATAAAGGGGATTCAGTGGACGAGTTGATATAATAGCGTTACACTTGACACCAAGAAGTCTCTCATTTCTGGTGAGGGCGGGTTCAAGCCCCGCTTGAACCTAATCTAATGTTGTGAGAAAGGTCGATGTTCACTTGCGGGTACATTGTAGTTGGGTTCCCTCATCCAGCATTAAAAATTTACCGACACCATATAACTGAAAAAAAATACTGACTGTGGCTTTAAACAAAAAACAACAACGACGACAAAACAAACTAATAAAACAACAATATAAATATATATAAAATGTATACGGTAAATCCGGAAATTTTCAGCGAAGAGTGAATAATGATTTGATCAGTGAGTGAACTGAAGTGATGGCAATGAGATTTTGAAATGGTACTCTTATCTACTTTACCTATTATGTTAAAAGATAAATCATTAAATATGTAAGGAGGCATTAAAATAATTGCAGATGTTTCAAAATGTAAATGTTGAAATATAAAAGAATATGAACAAGTGTTCTGATCAATATACAATTAAAAGAAGTGAATGACGGCGGTGCGCATTGTCAGTTTGTATTACAAACTCAAATGAATAATACATCTATTAAGAAATTCTGTCATTTACGTAATTAAATGTAGTAAATATGTCCATCTTTACAATTTAGATAAAATGTCAGCATGAACATCCCAAGTACATAAAGTCACCTAAGGCTTTGTAGTTACGCCACATATATAAGCATCGCTGCACTTAGTTAAGTTATTTCCATCAGAAAAAAACACCTCAACTTTAAAATGTTTCTACCTGGCCTTTTATGTGTAAATAGAATAACGTATGATTTCCTGTTTTGGACGACACCGACAACGTTGCTATAAAACCAATTGCTTGGAAAAGGAAATCGATTCGCTCAATGGAACTTTCTTGAAAGACTCTTTCTCTAAAATGCATAATAAATTACCCCTGGAATGAAAAAAACAAAATAATTCATGTATTTTTATTATATCTTAGAGTTCATGTATTTCTCTCGTAAACATTTTCTTTCGGCCAGTTTGCACAGAATAAAACAAACATATCTACTAACCCAAGCAACGATAGATTGTAAGTTGCATGTCTGGGTTTCTGTAAATATTATAAACATAATACCAATGTTATAATGTTCATGAAGTTAGAATTTAAATTGTGTTATCAGATATTCCTTTAGTATAAGATTATCAGCTGGATTAGCGGGTACTAGAATTATGTATACCCCCGGGGACTCAAACGGTCCACCAGCAGTGGTAAAGACTTAGTGGTTATAAATATTATACACATAATACCAAAGTTATAACGCTCAAGACGTGTCTGTCAATAAGACTACATCGGTTGAGCTCCAATTCATAAAAGATGCATATTTTCTAAGGAGAAAATGATATCATACAAGTTCAAACAATAAATTTAAATATATAACAAAAATCTGTCCAAGAGTAACCACTCTAAAAAAGAAAACTATCTTAGCTTTTGAAATATTTTGAATTTAAATGGTGTGATCACTTCGAAATATTTCTATAGTATAGGATTATCAGCTCGTACCGAAATACCGGGTACTAGATTTGTGTATGCCCTCGGGTCTCAAACAGTCCACCAGCAGTGACAACAACTTAGTGGTTATAAATATTATAAACACAATGCCAAAGTTTTAATGCTCAAGAAGATCGTTTCTGTCAATTAGACTTCACCAGATGAGCTCCAATTTATAAAAGATTTATATTTTCTAAAGGGAAAGTGGTATCATACAAGGTCAAACAATAAATCTAAATGTATAACACTGTAAAAAGATGACTATCTTAGCATTTGAAGAATTTATAATCTAAATGGAGTAATCGGTGTGAAATGTTACTTTAGAGGAATATTCCATCGTGGGAATTTAATCAATATTAATCAAAAGACTGAAAACTTGTTGTCTGAAATACGAGGTGGTCTCCTAAACGAAGTCGTCTTTGGGCGAGGTTCATATCTATCTATCTATCTATCTATCTATCTATCTATCTATCTATCTATATATATATATATATATATATATATATATATATATAATATATATATATATATATATATATATATATATATATATATATATATATATATATATATTACAAAGTAAAATTACTGATTACAATCATCCATGGTCCATAAAGAAAAAATATCGCTACTTCCCGTCTCCATGAAAATTTTATCATCGTTCCTGCTGACAAAGCATCTAACGACTTCACATTTGTGTGCAGGTGATACTGCTTCAGCATCCTACAAGAGGAACTTGGACTCAACACACTTCCTGGAAACCCTACATACTCTCTAACCGATTTCTCTACCTCTGAATTATCAGATAATCAGATAATAATTGCCATATATATATTGGATTCCGAAGATGCAAAAAAATCCCTATAAACACCGATTCATTGCGGGGCCATCTAAGTGCTCTACCAAGCCTTTATCTATTTTGCTCACCAAACTTCTTACACATATTAAACAAGGTCTTCAGAAGTACTGTACAACGGCCTACTTAAGATTCAATCAGATGTGGATCCTAAAGAATACAAAAGAATTGTTGGAACATTTAAAATCTCCAAACTTCAAACACATTACAAGCATCAAGACTTTTGATTTTTCGACCCTTTACACAACAATTCCTCATCAAAAACTCAAAAATTTCAGAATAACCTCAGCCAGATGTATCCTGTTGAGCTAGAGATCAACGAGACGACAGAGAGCAACACATCTGCTTCTTACCTAGATTTACTCCTGTCGATTGGAAAGGACGGTCAACTCCACACATCCCTTTATGACAAACGCGACGATTTCAATTTCCATATCACGAACTTCCATATCTTCTCCTGCCTATGATGTTTTCAATTCACAACTTATACATTATGCCAGCGCATGCTTTTCTTATGAATGCCTTATTCTGGGCTAATCAACTACTTACACAAGGTTACGTTGTTGAACGTTTGGAGTCGCCGTTTAAGAAATTTTATGGTCGATACGGGTACCTTGTTAAACATTATGAATTCCCCCTCTCAGAAATATTAGACAGTATTCTGGAGTACGGCCACAGACAGTGACCCCCTTTCGACAATCGTGCTTTTCACCGAACTTGACCTTATCACCAAACATGACCTTTTCATTGAATTTGACTAGAAAGGTTTCCATGGAACGTTTGCGACGGGTGTGGCATGCCAGCAGAAGACGCTGACTCCTTCCGGACACCTGGTCTTATCCCGTTTGGGATTCGCAATTGTTCTTCATGTTGAGACCATTTACACATCTAATTCGTCGTGTTATGATGGACTTGAGTTTTGATTATTGATTAGTACTTCTTCAATTTTACTCCATATATATCATATATCAAGCACAAATACAGACCTAGTAAACATTCACTTTCTCTTTCGTAACTATACTACAATTTGAAATTCGAGCTCTAGTGATGAAGCCTTATTGACAGATCATTTAGTTTGGCCATCCTTTTTGTAAACCTACAGTTTGATACTAAGTTTATCAAATTTACAACCTGTGGGTTGTTGTTCCTGTTCGGGGACCGTTTGGGTCCCCGGGGCTTCCATAAACTGTAACTGGGGTCCGTTTTATGAAAGGTCTTAGGTCCTAAATCATAACTTTTAGTCCCAACTTCCATGGCAACACATTGCTGATTGGTCAGGCCCATGACAATTAGGACTAAGCATTAGGATTAAGACTCACGTAGATAAAACGTTATATACAGTAAAACATGCTTTAGCGACCACCTGTTTATAACGATCACCTGGCCACAAAGATAGTTTTTGCTGTCCCCAATAGTACCATTTATGTACAAATCAACCTCTATATAAGTACTACCTCCCTATAAAGATCGGTTTTTTTTGTGTCCCTAGGGAGGTCTTTATATACAAGTTTCACCGTTACTGTCCAAGAGATTTAATAAAACCATGCAAGACAATTGAGAATTAAAGGACTTTTAATTATTTATATTTTATTACATCGTTTTAATTATGTCCACCTAATCAACTAATTTAGAGTTATAATCATGTGTGAAATAACTTTGGGCTGTGTTATCGTACAATCAATCATGTTCATTATTACATATAAAATGTAAAGAAATTAAGGAACCTATCTTTCGTATACTTCGTTATAAAGTCATCCTTTATGGTATGTTCTGGTTGACGTGAACAATTTATCATTATATATTCCATACCTTTTATCATTTACTTGATTTCTTGATAGTTTATCTTCTTGTGTTCAGATATTATCGATCTTTGCATTCACCTCTTATTTCACTTCAATGAACACTAAAACTTTACATTAGTTGCACGCCAGCTAGCCTGAAACAGGTTAAGGTCTCAGGTACAACTTAGTTCGTTACATTGTAAATATCCTACGCTTTTCTTGGTATGCAGAGTATTCCTTGGGCAATATGGTGAATTAGTTGAAAAACCATTCTATATGTTCAACAACAATTACATTTATTTCTAATTCAGAAACACAGTAACTATGTTATACATTCCAATCATCTTATATGACAAAGAGTTCAAAATAAATCATACTTAGAATCAATTTCAATACAGCAAATTAGCGTCACTGAGATTTAAGGTTAACAAAAGGATATGCAAATGTTGTGTTGTAGTTCCGGTTTATTCAGTAGAATCAAGAGATTATGGTTGCAGTTGGTTTTAGATATTTCTTTGATACAAATTAGATAATGGATAATTATATGTATTTCACCATTGTTTAAATCCTAAAGAGCTTACCTCATTTTTACAGTAGTTCCTCTAGACGGATTTGGCGGAAATACATTTAGGTTTAGTATTAAGCTTTGTGTGTTACATCTGTTTGAAATCCAGTCTCAAATCACGAATTTTTATCGATATAAATGAGTGTCTTGGACCTTACATACCATTACATATAAAATGGCTGTTTTTAGCAAAACTATAACTTTGGTATTTTGTTTATGATTATTATAAACACAATTCCGAAGTTAAAGTTTTGCAAAAAAAGAGGGGCCAAAACAAATGTTCAAGATGATCGTTTCTGTCAATAAGACTTCATCAGTTGAGCTCAAATTTAAATTTGTATGCACTCCGTTTGCTTCACGTTATTTCATTGGTCGATGATGTTGAAAACTCGCAGGAGATCCACTGCTAGTTTTTATATATGACGTCACACAAAGTTCTGCTGATCGACTTCGATGCACTTGCTGAACTTTATTCTTTACATATTTTGTAATACAATGCATATCGAAACATTTTTTTTTCACTGTCTACAGCTCCTTGCTTTAAAAAACGAAACATAAAAACTATATCGTATACTAAATCAGTACTGAAATTAACAACTCCATATGATAAATCAGTAACTATTTTAAGCGCATCAATAGATCTATACTCAACAGTGTAGATCTAAATGTTTCGATATGCATTGTATTACAAAATATTGGTAATAGATAAAGGTAGGAGCCAGCATACAAGTCAAAGTTTTGTGTCGTTAAAATGACAATTTAAAATGTTCAGGCATTAAAATAGGGTTAGGTATGTACCATGTGATTGTTCGCAGTGAAACTTCATTTCTAACAGGGGAATCGCCGATACCCTGTCAGTTTTGTTAAAACAGTCACAGGATAACCCTTAAACAATATTCCGAGACATAAAGTGTTATCATAAAGGGCAAAAAAAACTATGGTAAGTGTATTTCTATATGCGTCAGGTAATAACCACTGTAATAAGATGCTTTGTCAGGAAATCATTTCTTAGAAGATGCAATCAATCAGAATATTACTCTCATTTCATAAAATTCTATATATCTTTTGTGTCATAAAATTTTATATGGATTGAAAATACCATTCATTGAATTTTTTTTTTCAAAATTGGTATCCCAAATTAAGACGCACTGACATGAGAAAAAGCTTTACCGTTGCGTGAATACTTGTCGCGAGTTGCTGTGTAAAACCCATCTAAACAAGGTTTTTTTTAATGCTAAAAGCATTATGAGCTGTCGTCAACATAAATTTTACATTCAGATTTTATGCAAATATTTATTGCATATACATGTATATTCGAAAGATATATCCAGGAGGTTAAAAGAACAAATGTATGCGTATAATTAGAATAAATTTGCCAAATGTAACCCGTTGTAATGTTCAGTATTATTAAGATAATCGATTATCATGGAAGCACGTGCAATCTGAAAACGGCATCGGATGATCGTGCTTGTACTTTATTCAAATATCCATGCGGAAAAGAATCATTATATGTGAAAAATCATTGTAGCTTTGGGCCGTGTTTTCCGACATTGTTTCATCTTCAATAAATATTTGGACATGTATTTAGAAGTGTTCTCCTATACCTAGAGGTCACTTGCACATTACAAATTAAATCAGTGGCATACATGTACTGTATTGCAATAAAAACGTAATCGTTGCAACTTTCGGTATTTATACGAAAATAAGTGAGGATCAAGGAATCACTTGCGATTTGAAAACGGAATCAGATGCAGCAGCACGTGCTTGAAATCATACAAAAATAAATGAAAATAACAGTCTGGAAATAACTCAAACTCGTGTCAAAAAGGAGTTATCCAATGTCTACATGAAACACAAATTGTATCATACATCACTGTAGATCACTCAGATATAACGTGATTTTCAAAACATGCAGTGGTTCTGGAATCTATTTCACCCCACTCCGGATCCACACTCGGTCGAACTGACTAAAAAATACAAACTTGACAGAGTTCCTTTGGTACTTGCTTCCTGTAAAGTTTCATCAAAATCCTTTCAATGGTTTCAGAGAAGAAGTAAAAAATGTGAAAAGTTTATGGATATATGGATGACAGCTCAGGTGAGCTAAAAATATTCAAATTTGCTGTATCTGAAGACAGACATCATTCAGACTCAGAAGCGATCATAAAAAGTTACAAAGCTAACACCAATGCTTTGCCATGGCTACAATCATCAAATAGTTTCTCATATATATAAAAGAATTACTAAATTCTAAATCATTTCACACACACACACACACACATACACACACATATAGTCCTTATTCTTTGTAAAATGGTCACAAGCCGTAAGTGTGGTCCTAGGACCAAGTCTAAAACTTATGACCTTTCATAAAACGGGCCCCAGAATTTCAAACTAATTGCAACAGTATTTATATCAAATAAAGAGCATATTCAACATTTCATTTGTGCATTTCAAACATGCAATGTTTTCACTAGTTGCACAGACCTATTCTTTGGAGAGGCTGAATTTATTCAAGGCTTTAAATCTGAGTTAATCTGCTAATCGAGATGGCCTTTAGGTAAGGCTCTACTGTGGATAACCAAGATTTTCCTGCCAAATTCTAGCTGTGAAAAAATACAATTTCAGATCTGATGTTCACAAACACAGTAGTCTTTGGCAATTTGAGACTGGCATGGAAGTAAAATGGGATTTCAAAGAAAAGAAAAAGACTGTCAGGATTCCATCTTGAATGTTCACTTTAAAATTCAATTACAGTTGTGTACAAATGTAATCTGCATAATTATATAACAATCTTATTACCCTGTTAAATTTGAAAAAAAGAAACAAAACAAAACAACGACTAGTATATATGTGAAATAAACATATACTTGATCATTTTGTCATGTGTGACAAAGACATGGTGCTTAACCAATTCAGCCCTAATGACACAATTGGATTGGTCTAAATAATTAATTTACAGAAGAGTCCATTGTTTATCAGGGATTGATGAGTTAAATATTTTTACAAACACTTCACTTTTGTTTAACATAATCAGACATTTTTATAATTAACACATGCATGCCTGTGCACACAGTCACACACACACACACACACACACACACTCATACACACACATACAGACACACACATACACATACACACACACACACACTCATACACACACTCATACACACACAGACACACAGACACACACACACACACGCTTGCAAATAATGCCAAGTTGGACATGTGGGTTTTCTCCAGGTATTTTTGTTTCCTCCCACAGCATATACCACTTATACCAAAAGAAGAAACATTTATACAAGTTGACACAACTTGTTTGTTAACTGTTGTAAAATACATTATAATTAGATTTAAAACAAGAGGCCCATGGTCCACATCGCTCACCAGAACTGTGTTGGTATCTCACATATATATGGGAATCTCAAATTTACAAATTATTTTAACACTCCTTGGGAGTGGAAGAGACTTTAAAATGAATGAAAATTACAAAGCTGGGAAAGATGTCAAAAACATGTCAAAAATTTATTTTCCAATTTGTTCCAAAAACAGGAATTTGAATCATGCATCCATTAAAATCTCTCAGATGCAATTAGTTTTTTAATCCATGCAGCAGTTCTGGAGAAGATTTTCAAAGAGGGGTACCCTCTGAGACGTATTGTGCCCACCCTGGATCCACCTCTGAGTCGATTTGGTCAAAAAACATAAACTTGTTAGGGGAACTTGGATACCGTACTTGCACCCTTTATCCTTCAACGATTTTGAAGAACAAGTGTGTGAAAAAATGCCTCTTTTTGCAGCTTTGAAAATTCATAAAAAAAAAATTAAAAAAATTAAATTTCAGAAAAATTCTTTCTGGAAGGTATTTCTCTACCAAATTACATGTAAAACACTTTAAATGAATGCATCATGATTAATAAATGAGGATAACAATGTGTAAAAAGACATCAAAAACACATCAAAAATTTATTTTCCGATTTCTATGTAACTATCAAACTTTAATCATACATTTATGTAGATCACTCAGATACAATTAGTTTTTAAATCCAAGCTGCGGTTCTGGAGGAGAAGATTTCTAAAGAGGGGTACCCATGGGGTCTCTTTTGCCCCATCCTGGTTCCACCCCCTGGGCCCACCTGGCTCAAATGAACAAAATTGGTAGAGGACCTTGAGTACTTACTTCCTATAAAGTTTCATCAAAATCCCTTCAGCGGTTTTGGAGAAAAAATCGAAAACGTGGAAAATTACACCCCCCCTTTCATTTTTGCAGTCTTAAATTTTTTTAAAAAAGCAAGAAATTAAATTTCAGCAAAATTCTTTCAGGAAAGCATTCATCTACTAAACCACATGTAAAACACATGAAATGAATGCATCATAATGAATAAAAAGGGAGAAAATCATACAAAAATAAATGAAAATTATAAAGTCTAAAAAGACGTCAAAAAAGCGTCAAAAATTTATTTTCCAATTTCAACAAAATTAACAAACTTGATTCATACATCTATGTAGATCACTCAGATAGAATTAGTTTTTCAATTCATGCAGCTGTTCTGGAGGAGAAGATTTTTAAAGAGGGGTACCCCCTGGGGCCTCTATTGCCCCTCCCTGGATCCACACTTTGGCCAATCTTGCCAAAATTAACAAACTTGGTAGAGGACCTTAAGTACTTGCTTCCTATAAAGTTTTATCAAAATCCCTTTAGAGATTTAGATTAGAATTGGAAATGTGAAAAGTTTACAGACAGATGGATGAACGGACCGACAGATAACGGACAAAAGGCAATCATAAAAGCTCACTTGAACCTACGCTTCAGGTGAGCTAAAAATCAAATGACAAAATTAAACAGACATAACTATGGACTGAACCTACACCAATAAATATTTGAGACTGATTAATTCTGATATGTTAATAACTTAATACATGTGTATAATAACCGGTTCTCTTTATGGCAATTCAGCAATTTGAAGAAATTGTGTACGTATATAAAACTATTTTGGCAACATTGCATAGTGAGCACATCGTTTAAATTATCCATTAGATTCCTATTCAGGAACATTCGGTATATGTTGTTCCACAATGTCACATGATCTATCCCACAATTCCTGAACTGTTTGTAAATCATATGACATCTGACAAGATTTCTGGTTGACACAATTGTCAAAATAATGTCCACTAATGCCTTCTACGTCATCAGACAGTGCTAAACTCAAGATCGTATCTGCTCCTCTTTCTGGACTCTGAAATTAGCATATGAAATAATTCAAAAGTCCTCTGGGCAAGCTGAAGTGCATAACATATATCTGAAATTACAAATCTGAATTCACAAAAAGAACATAAAGCATAGAGTAAACAAGGATTACAAAGCTTACCTCACAGCAACATTTTACACCCCCAACCAAACTGACCTCAACTTATCTTCTTAATCATAGCAATAGAAACACCATGATCATTTGTGTAAAAAAAACAATATCTATATAATTATAACCAGCACATGAAGCATGAGATGTATAAAAATCATACAACATATAGTGGTATATTGTATACCTGGTAATTTTCGTTCTTTTAATTTTTGCCATTTTCCCCTTAGACGAGAGGGCAAATTGAAAGTAGAAGTGAAGTTTCAATCTCAATAATTAAAGTCTGGACATACATACATGCCGTCTATCAGACCATTATTTAGGGCAACTTTAAGATGGGGTGAATAGGTTTATTTGTCCAAAAAGGGCAAAAAATTAACCAGAGGCAAAAACTTACTGGTATACAGGGCCATGCTAGTTTCTTGATGTATGAGCCGTAGAAACAAATAAACCTGACCTCAACCAAACTTCTTAACCAAAGACTTGAGAAAAGACTGTCTAATACAGGTCATTTTCACAACCAAAAATCCCAATAATCCAGCATCTAAACCACTGGATGTAAGAATCATGATAATATATGTATGTATACCAAGTTTTGTTCGTATATGAGCAGTAGAATCAGGTAAACCTGACCTCAACCTAATCTGATATCCATGTTGAGGTGATAGCATAAGACCTCCTTAAACATGTTAAAGGGCATTAGCTTTGAGGTTTTTTTTCTCAAAACATTGTCTTTTTGTTTTTTTCACTACTTAGATTGATATACAATAACAAAAACAAGGTATACACAAGCATAAAAATTCTTAAAATTCCTATATATTTTCTGAAAATTGCTTGAGAAACCCAGGTTTGGCAATTATTCACTTGCAATTGATTAATTCAGTCTTACTATTTGTAAATGCATACCACACTGGACCTGACCTTATTTTCACAAAATATATAAAAATATAAGATTTCTATGCCCGTGTATAGCTCTTATTTGTTACCTTTATACATCAAGGACAAGTAGTAAAACTTGAAAAAAATAAAAATATATTTTTTTGGTAAACACAGCTAATGTCATATTAACACTTTAACTTTAAAAAAATTAATTTCCTTGAGGTGAGCTAAAAGTAATATCATCGTAAAAGATGTAAATTTCACCGATATAAATGTAAAATAATTTTTACTGGGACATAACTCTTGAATGACAAAAGTATACTCAACTCTGTGAATTTCAGTGTAATATTTACATACCAATGTATTTTAAAACAAAAACCGAAAAATGATAATATTACCTTGTATGTAAATCTTGCCACTATATCCAGTGACCACTTCACACCCCAGTGAACATATCGGTAAAGTTCAGTATCAACAATCCCTGGATGTAAGGCATTTACTGTAACTTTAGAATTATCTCCCCTGAGTAAATGATCTAACCAACAGGAAGACAAGACAACAGCTAATTTAGAATCGGAGTAGGCCGCATGTGGTGAATATTCCCACCATTGTGAAAATCTGAAATAAAAATGTTGATCACAACATATGTAACTATCTAAAGTAAAATGCTCATTTAATTCAAATACTATGTAACTAGGATAATACATACATATTACCATAATGGTACGAGCCACATTTGATCATCATGTCGAGTTGACTGGCGTGGATCGTCAGATCAAACAAGACAAAAGGCATAAGGTTTGGTTCTGACAATCTAATGTCTGTCAATAAGGCATAACATGGCTTGTCCGATCAAGTTACTGTTTTAATGATAAATTTATTACACACCCATCCATTATTTGCTAAAAATAACAAAAATAAATATCTGGAATCAATCATACATCATTCATTTATTGGACAAAAACATTTAAAGGGACTTTTTATTGGAAAAATCAGTCAGTGCAATAGAAAATTGTGTACTGCGTCATCAGTTCCTGAGAGTGGTGATATGGATTCAGAGAATGATAATATGGTGATCCAGGAAGTCTGATTACACTCTGTGAAATCCAAAGAATCAAAACTCGGAATATTGGTATGTATATAATAACCCTAATGATTGCAAACTTCTACGATAAGGATTAACTTTGACTGCCAGTCTACAAGCAGAGTATTACTGATACATACTTTTGTAATTTCTGAAGTTGTCGTCTAACCTGTGTTTATTCCATTTTCCTTTTAAAAGTTGCCCAAAACCCTCACTTATTCCATACTTTTGTGAATAGTCTAGTTTCCCTTAATTGTAGCCCGTAACCTTAACTTATCCCTTTTTTTCCTGACTTACTCCATTTTCCCTTGTTGTTGCCTGTAACCCTCATTTATTCCATATTTTCCTGACTTCCTTATTTCCCTTATTGTTGTCTATCACCTTCATCCCCCCCCCATTTTCCTGATTACACCATTTTCCCTTCATTATTGCCTGCCACCCTCACTTATTCCCTATTTTTCTGACTTTTCCACTTTATCTTATTGTTACCTGTTACCTTTATTTATTCTCTATCTTTCGACTTGTTTTCTTTCTCTTTAATATATTTTCAATTCCTCTAATTCACTGCTTGCTCTGCAATATTATTTTATCTTTATCTCTAACGTGTGTCTGTGTGTCACTCTCCTAATCTTATTCTCTCTATACATTGTTCATTACCTGTTGCCTAATTTTTCCAGATGAAGACATCCAACATTATGTACGATGGATGACACATTGATAATTCTGCTGTACTGGTTATCTGCCCCTGATGATCTTAATTTGTTCAAGAGAAGTTGTGTCAAGTATAAGTGACCCAAATAGTTGACCTGGAAATGATATTCTAGACCATCCTCTGTTTCCTGATATGGCATAAACATCACGCCAGCTGACAAAGAAAGTGAAAAAGACAGCATAAATATCAATCTTGTCACTCATTTTCCACATAAACTGAAACTACATTTTTCTTTAGTATATATATATATATATATATATATATATATATATATATATATATATATATATATATTATTATTATTTTTATTATAATTATTATTGTTATTACTGATTTATTTATTTTCACTTGCAGTCAAAAAGGGGTATGTTTATGGACTCTTATCTGACAAGGGTCCCTTAAGAAATTTACAAGCAGGAATGATGATGTTCCACAAAATAATCATCCAGAAAAGTCTTGATGTAAATGAAATCAATTGATCTTAGCTATCTAAACTTATGATTTTCTCTAACTTTAACTGTACACAACAATTTTTCAGTTATATGGTGGCAGCCAGTTTTAAATGGTAGAGGAGAGAACCCGGTCACAATGTACAATGTACCAGGGAAGAAAACCAGGGATTTTCCACACTCTTTTGGGAATGGAGCCTTGGCCTTTTGAATTGGAAATTTTAGAAACATTTTATTGAAATTGGGAAATTCAGTAATACACAAAACTATACGAAAATACAAGAATCTCTCAAAATTCAATTTGGAAATTTCGACTACAAATTGGGGGAAAATACATTGTTTTTGCATTGGGAATGGGGCCTTATTTTGGTCCCATATGATAGGGTGGAAAATCCCTGAAAGTACTATCTTCCCGCAACTAAACTGGCAAATTTCTCATAAAAACAACCAAATTCAAAATACAGTAAAACTTGAGTATAGCAAACATGGATATGGTGATTTTTTACGGCTATAGCAGAGTGAAACTGATTTTTCGGCAGATTTTTATACAATGTTCATAGGAATTTGCAATATCAGAGTTCACTGTACAAAGAAATGATCTCATATTGTCTACATTGTCATGGGAACCATACCATTATTTATCAGGATATGAAGAGGAAGTTCCCTGGCTAAAAAATTGTCTGCAAACTGTTTAACTGATTGTAGAGATGCCAAGTCTAACTGTAGAAAATCCACTGTAAAACAGAAAAAATCAAAATATCAAAATCATTTGTCGTCAAAATTTTTTCATTTATATTCAGATGTCAGCATGTATAAGTGAAGTGAAACAAATTTTGACCTGAGCTATGGATTGACACCAATGCAGTGAGGGTTCTTTTATGTGTCACGCCTGCTGTTACACGGACCTCGGTTTTAAGTCATCCGAAAGCCCCATGACTTTCACAAATACAGGTGTAAATCTAGGTAACACTTGCTGGAACACATAAATACTATAATGTACAAGTCATGTCATAAAGGATGTGTTTACCTGGGAGTTTGAATCTGGATAACGAATAGAAATAAACACTGCATTTACAAACACATATATGTCAATCTTTAACACCTTATTTTGGGAATGGGGATAGGGCCTGTCAAGTTGGGAAAATTAGTTATATTTTCCTTTTGCTGGAAAAAAAACACAACAGGATACTGAATTGCATATTCTTTAAATATAAAAAAGCTTCAATTAAGAAAAAGGGTAACCTTTTCGGGGGGATTGAGAATGTAGTCTTTCATTGGCCTCAATTACAGAGAACTGAGAGAGCTAATATATACTATTTCTCTATCATACCTTTAGCATTAGGAAATTCTTCTCTGATATTGTGTATTGCTTGTTTCCCTTCCTTTATACATCTTCCTGCTGTAAAATAATAATTAATTTTGTGACAATCACTATAATCTCTGATATTGTGTATTGCTTGTTTCCCTTCCTTTATACATCTTCCTGCTGTAAAAAAAATAATTAATTTTGTGACAATCACTATAATCTCTGATATTGTGTATTGCTTGTTTCCCTTCCTTTATACATCTTCCTGCTGTAAAATGATAATTAATTTTGTGACAATCACTATAATCTCTGATATTGTGTATTGCTTGTTTCCCTTCCTTTATACATCTTCCTGCTGTAAAATAATAATTAATTTTGTGACAATCACTATAATCTCTGATATTGTGTATTGCTTGTTTCCCTTCCTTTATACATCTTCCTGCTGTAAAATAATAATTAATTTTGTGACAATCACTATAATCTCTGATATTGTGTATTGCTTGTTTCCCTTCCTTTATACATCTTCCTGCTGTAAAAATGATAATTAATTTTGTGACAATCACTATAATCTCTGATATTGTGTATTGCTTGTTTCCCTTCCTTTATACATCTTCCTGCTGTAAAATAATAATTAATTTTGTGACAATCACTATAATCTCTGATATTGTGTATTACTTGTTTCCCTTCTTTATACATCTTCCTGCTGTAAAAAAAAATAATTAATTTTGTGACAATCACTATAATCTCTGATATTGTGTATTGCTTGTTTCCCTTCCTTTATACATCTTCCTGCTGTAAAAAAATAATTAATTTTGTGACAATCACTATAATCTCTGATATTGTGTATTGCTTGTTTCCCTTCCTTTATACATCTTCCTGCTGTAAAATGATAATTAATTGAGTGACAATCACTATAATCTCTGATATTGTGTATTGCTTGTTTCCCTTCCTTTATACATCTTCCTGCTGTAAAATAATAATTAATTTTGTGACAATCACTATAATCTCTGATATTGTGTATTGCTTGTTTCCCTTCCTTTATACATCTTCCTGCTGTAAAATAATAATTAATTTTGTGACAATCACTATAATCTCTGATATTGTGTATTGCTTGTTTCCCTTCCTTTATACATCTTCCTGCTGTAAAATGATAATTAATTTTGTGACAATCACTATAATCTCTGATATTGTGTATTGCTTGTTTCCCTTCCTTTATACATCTTCCTGCTGTAAAATGATAATTAATTTTGTGACAATCACTATAATCTCTGATATTGTGTATTGCTTGTTTCCCTTCCTTTATACATCTTCCTGCTGTAAAATGATAATTAATTTTGTGACAATCACTATAATCTCTGATATTGTGTATTGCTTGTTTCCCTTCCTTTATACATCTTCCTGCTGTAAAATGATAATTAATTTTGTGACAATCTCTATAATCTCTGATATTGTGTATTACTTGTTTCCCTTCCTTTATACATCTTCCTGCTGTAAAATGATAATTAATTTTGTGACAATCACTATAATCTCTGATATTGTGTATTGCTTGTTTCCCTTCCTTTATACATCTTCCTGCTGTAAAATAATAATTAATTTTGTGACAATCACTATAATCTCTGATATTGTGTATTGCTTGTTTCCCTTCCTTTATACATCTTCCTGCTGTAAAATGATAATTAATTTTGTGACAATCACTATAATCTCTGATATTGTGTATTGCTTGTTTCCCTTCCTTTATACATCTTCCTGCTGTAAAATGATAATTAATTTTGTGACAATCACTATAATCTCTGATATTGTGTATTGCTTGTTTCCCTTCCTTTATACATCTTCCTGCTGTAAAAAAATAATTAATTTTGTGACAATCACTATAATCTCTGATATTGTGTATTGCTTGTTTCCCTTCCTTTATACATCTTCCTGCTGTAAAATAATAATTAATTTTGTGATAATCTCTGATATTGTGTATTGCTTGTTTCCCTTCCTTTATACATCTTCCTGCTGTAAAATGATAATTAATTTTGTGACAATCACTATAATCTCTGATATTGTGTATTGCTTGTTTCCCTTCCTTTATACATCTTCCTGCTGTAAAATGATAATTAATTTTGTGACAATCACTATAATCTCTGATATTGTGTATTACTTATTTCCCTTCCTTTATACATCTTCCTGCTGTAAAATGATAATTAATTTTGTGACAATCACTATAATCTCTGATATTGTGTATTGCTTGTTTCCCTTCCTTTATACATCTTCCTGCTGTAAAATGATAATTAATTTTGTGACTATAATCTCTGATGTCACAAGGTGGTCCATCTACAGCAACAATCAATGTGTATGAGTACAGATCAGTATGGTGGGACAGACCATTTTCAAGTGTTTGATTCCGTCATAGTTTGTCACAATAGTATGAAGTTTCAAAGAGAAAATTAGGGCAACTTCCAGTTAAGAAGATCATTGTATATATGACCTGGAATATGGAGACCATGCAGTGATAGTGTCAGATTTGTAAAACAGCCAAAAGGAAAGTGATGACAATTGTCATTTTTACAAGAGAGAAAATGGTCTATTGCACAGTCATATTTTCATTTTACAGGAAAATATTACAGTCTAATCAGCCATTGTAATGCTGAACCTAAAAAATCTGTTGAAGTTTCAACTGAATTATCTCATGAATATTCAACAGACAGCAACTAGGTCAATCAAACAATTATTTCAGAAAAATATTGTTCAGATGTCATTTGAAAATAACTGTTGCGTCTTACCACCGAAAAACATTGGTAATAGTAGGAGCATTTTTCTGGATATGTTGTATCAAAGGAAATCAAATAATATCTTAAAATGAAGAAGCAGTCAACAGCTGTCACTATTACATTACATTGATTATGGAAATGAGGTGAGACACATGTTTATTTTGAAATTATTGTTTTGAAAACAAAAAACTAATTCACCAAACATGTTCAGTCATCCAAAACGTTTTACACCCATACAGTACTTGCTTCATTGTTATAATAAACTACATCTACAACAGAAATGTACTACTCCACAAAATATTGGTAGTCACAGAAGAAACCATGCAGTATGCATTGTTTTCATTGTTAAATGTACTTTGGTAGTGAAACTTGTCTTGAAAGACTACTCTCATGAAAGACCACCTGTCTTTTAAGACCACTTGGTTAAATAATTCTTTCAATAAAACCATTGTTTCATGTTATTTCATTGGTTTGACTCACAGTGAAATGGATATATCTGATGGGGGAATCACCTATGCCCTGTCAGTCCTTGTAAAACAGTCACAAGCAACACATATCTAATATGATTGAATATCGATAAATACAAAAGTTATTATTCTGACTTACCAATAACAACATGGACATTTTTGGCCACAAGTCCTTTAGATACATGATAGCCAATTCCGGTAGCCCCACCTGTTACTATGGCAACCTTCCCTGTCCTTAAATGCAGAACTGAAAAGACAAATCATTTGTAACCATGTGACAATATTTTCTCTCATGCATAGCCCATAAAGGAGGTCATATTTTCACTTGACAGATACAAGCAAACTGTAAAATGACAAAATTTGACTTCCCACTAGTATATACATGTGTATCATATGTATAATAGTTCTTTGCATTTTATGGTCTAGCAATAGCTAAAAATAAACATACACATAAATGCACAGGTCCTGTACAGGTACCCGTGATTGAGTTCAATGGTGGCTAGCCCGATGATGCAAATTAAAATTTCTGGAATATATTAACACATTATAAATAATACATAGGTAAACCTATGGAGAGGCGAAGTCATTCATTAACAGTTTTACATGTTCAGTTAATACCTTTGGAGATTCTGGTCGGGGGCAACACAACAGAATCACCAAAGGGATTAATATTCAGTGTTTTTATCACGTAAATGTCCCGGTCATTAACTCATTGTTTTGAATAAAATATTGAGTGGCTGACTGTTTCCTTGGTTCTAAAACTTAAATAGAATCTATGTGGCATATATTAGTCATGAATTAAATGCACAAACATGTTTTTATGCTATATATTTTTCTCGTATCCATCATTTATTGCACTTCACATTACCAGAATAATGGAGGCGCTTCGTAATCGGGATCGATGTACAACCCTAGTCGTTATTGCTAGTCTCCGTCTACAGAACATTTCTTAGTGTGGTAGTTTATTACTTCGTTTGCAATGCACATTTAAGTAATGATTTTGCATTTCCGACATTTTGTTTATGTCACGCGCAAATTAAAATGTGAGCAAAATTTTTACCATTAGTAGTACGGGTCCCCGGATGTAGTAGGAATAAAAAATGTGAGCTTCTCTACATATATGAGGGCTTCGCCCTCTATCATAATTGATATTAGATATAAAATAAACCATCCGAAATTAATATCTGTGCTGTTTAACCAGTTAACTCATCAACCCCTGAAAAACAATGGACTCTTGGACACCCAAATGCGTCGTTAGGGGTAAATGAGATAATAACAAAATATAGTATTATCACACAATAATTCAATTTTTGTATAATACAGCAACTGTTACTGGTCGCTGTATTTATTTTATGTCTCGAGAAAATGGTTTAATACGACTGTATCTTTCACTTAAATCTAAATAGATAAATTTCTTTCCATAAACAGCGCTCATTACATTGTGTGTCGTCTCCACCGATTCAGTATGATTGACTAGCATTTTATGTTGGCGGTTGCTAAGGGCAACCGACAGTAACAGATGTATTCTTCCGCTTTCATCGTTATGTTCAGTTAACAATTTTAGTTAAAAATTTAAATGTGAAGCCAATTTATTCTTGTCTAGAACTAAATTACAAGTATTAACTTTAACAATTTTGCAATGTATTTAGAAATAATAGACCCTTTCACAATAATTGGGGTCTGTACTATTGGGTGGCAAAATGATACAGATTCCCGGAAAATGACATCAAGAAACAAAAGGGAACCTTCAAGTTAGCCCGGATTACCGTTATGATCCTGTATTTATTCGCGCCTTCTCGGTTTTGTTCCTCAAATGTCCTTCCCGTTTTCATATTTACCTTCGCAACGTATGTAAAGTAAATGGAAATATTTTTACTTTTTAGTTTATTAATTTTATTTTGTATGAAGAAACCCAAGAAACTCTTAAAACATACCACAGTGGGTTATTTAGTTGAATGCCAAATTACTGAAATGTAGCAGGCGAGGAAAAATATGCAGACAGACTGGAAATCGAACCCAGGACCTTCAGAACACTTGCAGGGCGCTTTTACCCATTGTGCTATCTATATATATAGTATCGAAACTGGAAATAACATTGAAGAACATTTTTCTAGAATCACGCAGTTGGCGATAATAAAAGCAGGATTATAACGGTAATCTGGGCTAACTTGAAAGTTCCCTATTAGTTACTACAACAATGTCTATGTTTTTGCCGGTGATACTAAACAGAGTCGACTAAAGACGATTAGAGTCTACTAGAGTCTACTAATGAAAAAATGCAATAAGTAACGAAATAAAGGTTGAAAATAACTAAACATGTTCTGTTTTGTTGTTTTTTACACCCTGAATTGATAATTCATATAAATAAACAAATGTGAATGAGAAACGGTCGTCAATAACAAAGATCCCTCCATCATGTTCATGGCGTAATGGCGACCAGCTAGAGTCGACTAATGAAATAGCCTCTGGTGAAAACGTACGAATTTCAAATAAAGCATTGCTAAGATTCTTTTGAAATGCTCAAAATTTTATAAAAAATATATATTTGTTGACTACACATTACATTAAATCATCCGACATACATGTCTTCTCTATCTTTGTGTAGACTCTATCGATTTTCGTCATTGGTCGCCATTACTCGCATGTAAACATTGTTGCCATATTCTATTTCTAGCCAAAAGTAATTATCTATAAGTTCTGCCTTCATAACACAAATTAAAAGATAACTATTACATGTTCAACCCTTGTTTCGCTAGTTATTTTTGTCATTAGTCAACTTATATTTATGTTTGTGGACTCTGTTCGGGTGTACGCCATTGCGAAATGTACACTGGGAAAAAATCTGTTTTCGCTGGCTGTTACTTATTCAAATTTAGATATTCAAAAATAATTATTTCATTATGTAATTAATAACAACTTAAACATTTATTTTCATTCCCAACATTTAATTCGATACAAATTCTGATGTTTCATTAGTCGACTCTAGCTGGTCGCCATTACGCCATGAACATGTTTGAGGGATCTTTGTTATTGACGACCGTTTCTCATTCACATTTGTTATTTATATGAATTATCAATTCAGGGTGTAAAAAACAACAAAACAGAACATTTTTAGTCATTTTCAACCTTTATTTCGTTACTTATTGCATTTTTTCATTAGTAGACTTTAGTAGACTCTAATCGTCTTTAGTCGACTCTGTTTAGTACATGTTTTTGCGGGTATCTGTATCCTTTTGTCACTTTTTAAGTCACAGGACCACAGTTAACATGAAAGGGTCGATATGGTTTGAGGTGGTGCAAATTTTTTTATAATCCACTTTGCGGATTATAAAGTGTGCTCAAACCATATTATTTCTCAATTACCAGTCAATACATTGCAAAATTGTTAAAGTTAATCCTTAAATAATAGTACATGTATTCACTTACAGTTACAATCTCTAGCGAGCTTTGGAGTACATGTACTCTACCATACTCTAATTAGTAGAACCGAGTTCTGACTCCCCTCTGTATGTTCTGACTTCTACATGTACATCTACCTCATAGATGGAGTGTGGCAACAATATTTACCCAAAACCTTAACAAAAGTTTTGTCGCGGGGGGGGGGGGGGGTTCAAGAAGAGTGTATTCCAAATTATGACACAAATTGCAGTGCATTAATAAATATAAACTGAATGAAAACCTGGTGTTATATGTGATTGAACTATCTGTCTTATCAATGCAAGGAATCCGAATATATAAGTCTTTAAAAAAGACCAAAATATATACAAAAGTCCACAAACGACAGCAAACATCGACCCCGCCATGGTTCGTATCCAACGTTGGCTAGCAGGGACTTCCCCGAGAAATGGGGATTCCCCTGAAATGTAACATTTAAAATTGGATCCGGACGAGTGCTTCAAAACCGGAATACAGTCGATCGATCATAAATACTACTAAAATATCCTTTTTATAGTCAAGTGACACTTGCATCAAATTTGATGTCACGCGCGTGAAGTTATAATGAGTTTATATATAATTTATATATTTCAGGATTGAGAATTGCGATACCAGTCAACCAAAATAGATGATCATATTAATTTCTGTGGAAACGATGGGTAAAATCGGAGAATTTTATATGTGCCGATAAAATTTTCCGATTTTACCCAGCGTTTCCACAGAAATTATTATCACATATGACCCATAGGCGTCGGAGCCGGGGGGCCTAGGGGGGCTTAGCCCCCCCCCCCCACTTTTTTTGCAAAGATAGGCATAGGTGTTGAAAATTGGGGCTTAAACCCCAAGACGTTTCTGGCGTGTGTGTGTTTTAAGTTGGTTTAGCCCCCCCCCCTGCACTTCTTTTAAGTTGGTTTAGCCCCCCACTTTCAATTTGATTCCGACGCCTATGTGACCTACATATTTTTTTATTAGAATGAGATTAAAAGTTACAAAAATTTACCCTTACATACCGGCACGTAAGATAATGCCAGTAATATGCCTGCAATGTGTGATTTTATGTACGGGTGGATCAAGAAGGGTGTTACGGGGGTTGCGATCTCTCGATTGAATATGTCACTTTTTTACCCGGTTGGAATTCTGTTTTACATCGCACTGAATAAGTAAAGTCATTTGCAGATTAAGAGGGGTGTGGGACACACGCCCCCTAAAATGGACATTTTTTTTTTTTTTTCGGACCCCCTTCCTATGCATTTCTTTTTCAGTTGGTGCGTTGGCTGAAACTCAGTTCATTGTGGGGGATTAATCAGTCTGTCAATTCACTGCGTTTAAGATAAAGTAGGTTCCAATTTAATGTCACGAGGCTAGATCATGGACTGTGTAAAATGAATGAAAAAAAAAATCGACATATGAACATTGTGAACTAAGGGTCAAATGGGCAGTCCTTCACAAACCATGTATTCCCTACAACTCTGAAGTTTTACGGTACCTGTGATATCTACATTCATGTAACTTATTGTACATAAATCAAACATCACATCAACAGCAACAAAAACTTTAATAATTCACATGAAAAGACTATAAATTACAACTGGTTGGTTATACATTCAAACATATCAAAATTCTTTCACAAGTCCGAGATTTAAAACAATTTTTTGGAACAATATAATATCATTATCAAAGAGAAACTGTCAAATACTTATGTTTCCTCGTCACTCCGTGTATACACGTAAATGTGATATATATACAGAGTCAAGCGGTAGAAATTCTAGCGAAAAATAGAAAGTATGGCTAACTACACTCTGGTAAGTAGATTTTTGAAATTATACCATTTGCATTGGTAAGGACTAATATGGTGATTGATCAACTAAAATAACGTCATATTTAACAAGCACCTGTATTCTATGACAGTGTATTAGTATCACCATAGAAAAAAATTATCTCCTACGTAAGACTTATTATCTTCTACGTAAGACATAGTATCTAAGTCCTACGTAAGTATCTAAGTCCTACATAAGACTTAGTATCTTAGTCTTACGTAAGAGATATTAAGTCTTACTAAGCCTTACGTAGGAGATAACAAATCTTACATAAGAGATATTAAGTCTTACGTAAGAGATAATAAGTCTTACGTAGGAGATATTAAGTCTTACGTAAGAGATAATAAGTCTTACGTAGGAGATAATAAATCTTACATAAGAGATATTAAGTCTTACGTAAGAGATAATAAGTCTTACGTAGGAGATAATAAGCCTTGCGTAGGAGAAATAAGTCTCACATAGGAGATAATAAGTCTTACGTAGAAAATAATGTATTTCATTGGAGAAAATAAGTCCTACGTAAGACATAATAGGTCTTACATAGGAGATAATAAGTCTTACGTAGGAGATAATAAGTCTTACGTAAGAGATATTTTTTTCTAGGGTGATACTAATACGCTTTCATATGTTTTGACCTACCTGACTTGATAAATTTTGTAGTTTTTTGCGAATTTCTCATAGTTTTGTTTATTTTATTCACATTTGTCTATTTCTTTGATAGTTTAGTTTAACAGTTATTCACTTGTTTGATTTCAATTTTGATATAACCATTTTATGCCCATATAACATGTAGCATCGTCTCGAAAATTTGACTTTATTTTTGTCCTTAATCATTTTAGTGCTTTACATAATTTACATATATAATCACCCAGAGCAATTCTCCATTTATATATCATGTTATAAATTTTGTATTAACACCAAAACAGTAAATTCAAAATTTACAACATGAAATACATATCAGACATCTGATTCTTGTTGTTGTACAATTGCAGATTCTAGGTGTTCTTCTCGCGATGGGTGTCCACATTGACGCCTGGTGGATGTGGGCAAATCATGACAATTCAAACTGCAGAGCAAGAGGTTACCTTGACTATCCTAAGTATAAATTATAATGGAGAATTGAAATTCAGATGAGCTGAAAGCGCAATAAATTCGGTTGCCGAAGAGAAATTCAGAAAATCAAACGCAAAATCTGCCGGCTGTTTGACCTTTTCAGCACCATAATTTTTATTTCAGAATCAAAACTTCATTTAACATTTTTGTAGATCTTAACATGATTACGTTTACTTCCACTTCTTCTTTCTACCCCAAGTTATATTTTTCGAGAAGAAGGATGGTATTAATCATAACCCTGGTAAAAAAGGGACGGAGGATTTCGATAATTTTATTTTTATAGATCTTTGTTTATGTTTTCTACATATGGGAGTTGTGTCTTACGTTTTCAAATAACAGATGGCGTATCCAGTATTTGTTGCTATTATTTATTTGTTGTTGCTATTATTTATTTGTTTGTTGCTGTTACATGCATTTGTTTGTTTGTTGGAAATAAGACTCATTCATCTTGAAAACTCTACCTGAATTCTGTGGCAATTAGTAATTTTTTACTTACATTTTCCACAATAATATCAAATCTTATTATTTTATAGATCGGATCTTTATTACTTACAGATGGCGCTAAACCATATTATTTCGGCAAGAGCGACCTGACCTGCTTAATTCTGAAAGGTAAACGTGCTCCCGAAAGAAACACATGGAGTTGGAGCCATGGATGGTTGTACTACGACGGATATTATTTTGATTTTCATTCTTATGGTGCTCGCTACGCCTCGGATAGCGGAACGGATTGCAATCCGCGACAAGAAGTAGTTCCAGCTGGGTATGGGAGCGTCAGTGTGGCGTGTCTCAAGCGCTGTGCAGACCGATACACCTCCATATATGGCAAATACAACTTCCTCTTCAATAATTGTCACATTTTCGCCAACAGATTGTCAAAAATTCTCTGCGATAGTAGAGAATGCCCGGCTTGGTGCGACTAGAATTGAGTAAGGTTGTGGTTCATTTCAACAGGTGCTTTTCAAAATAAAGAAATATACGTACCAATCGGTCTTCGATTTATTTTATCTTAGTCTTTATATTCAGGCTAACGGACAATTTGTTCAGTTCTTAAAAGATCCTCACACCCTGCGACTCAAGATCCCGTTTTTCAGTACGTCAAATCCATATGTTTGTAAATTACAACCCAACCAGTGTTTCATTACCAACGTACGAATTGTTTGAAATTTAATATCCTTGATTTCACACACCTGCTTAAGTGTGTTTGTAATTGAAGTCACCAATGCATTCTGTATTTATATCAGAAGTTTTTCTGGAGAAGCTATTCCAAATAAATTTTCTTTCAATCAATATAATTTTTTTTTAAACTCTGATAGCGAATACTTCGAATGTTGGATTATCTGGTTAGATTGACTTCCAAATTGTCGTCTGCTACTTGTACGAAACAACCACGTAAATAATTCACTGACTACATACATGATCCACTACAAAATGATATCAAGATTGTTCTCGCTGTTTATAATTTGTGTATACTTTTGATGTTTATTTTACTCTATATCGCACATCCCAGTATTATATTATAGTACATAAGTGCATTACCTGTAAGGAGGTCGATTACAACAATTCAGGCGTGGGATCTGGTGCCACTGAGGAGTAAGCATGGATGTCATGATATAGGTTAAGTACAAATCCATGATTGTCAATCCAAAATGGCAAATAACGAAAGCTGCATTTACCTGCGTTCAGGGACTAGACATAGACGGGAGACAAAAATTTGTAACTGTTCAATGATAATCTTTATATCTCACCATATCCAAATCATAATTTGTATTTAACCAAAACCTGAAAAGTCACAGAGCTGTCGGTATAACACCAATGGTTAAACATTGATAATTATATAAACGTAAAAGAAGACCACGAATCAGTTGCAGGAAACTTGAAAATATTTTTCAGTCTGAGAATATTTTTAACTTGACTTGGTAAGCCAATCAGATTAGATTAATCCTTTCAACCCTGTATACCATAATAGACTGTTCTTAAACAAGAGAAAAGAGCATCCCACTCAGATATTCAGGGGTTAGGATTAGTTTAAGATGAGTAAAATTCTTCGAAAAGACTACAAATCTGGGTTGGCACCATAAAGCGTAAGAAATACTTAAGTCTAAAATTTTTACTCAACTTTGGCCAATCCTGAAATCTGATTGGCTGAGCTGGCCAAGTTGAGAATATTCTCAGACTTGAGTAAATTCTCAATTTTTATGGTGCCGGACCCAGATGAACATTGGATACACACATACCCCTGGAAATCCAGGGATGGGATCAGGTGCCATGGAAGAGGAGTAAGCATTCCCTGTTGACGGGTCACACCCGCCGAGAGTCCATAATCAAATTCAAATGAAAAAATTTAGTTGGAATAGCTCCTCCAGTAAATCCTCGTCACAATTGTTACAGAAGATTCAATAACCGTTACCGAACAGCAAGTCAACATTCCAATCTGTGAAACACTGTAATTTAAAAAAATGTCACTACGTGTATACAGACCTTGAAATTTTCGAGATGTTGACATTAAACGGCATTCTGATATCCTTGTAACAACAACGTGCTAGTAAGTAGTTTGTCTCTGTGTTTAAAATCTGTGAAACACTGTAATTTAAAAAAATGTCACTACGTGTATACAGACCTTGGAATTTTCGAGATGTTGACATTAAACGGCATTCTGATATCCTTGTAACAACAACGTGCTAGTAAGTAGTTTGTCTCTGTGTTTAAAATGTTCAGAGTTGAACAGGCTCCTGCATATCGGATCATCAAAGATTAATATGAATACCATATGCATACGAAAAAGGGATAAAAGTATAAATCATTTTGTCTTATGTCATCATGAAATTTGAAGTTCCATTTTTCTTTTACAGTTAGTTTGAGTATTTTTTAACTACCTCAGTCATCTGTCTTGAGAATTTAACTTCAAAATTATCTTATTTTCTGCGGTGATATCGACCTTTTAATCAAGTTTTGGCAAAAAACAATTATTTTTCTTTTCTGAAATGATAGATTTTGCTTGTTTGGAACATCTTTGTTTATGTTTTTTTTATTTTGCATTCATTTATTATTGAAAAAAATGTAATAAAGTATTTTGTAAACACGTTTAATATGCCAATATATATCAGATAATAGAATTTGAAATGTGGTTTAAATTACACATTGAGATAGAAAGTTCCAGAAACTGTATTGTTGTCAACCATTTTTTTCGATAAATAAATTTACAAAGCTTACTCCACTTTGGCATCTGATCTCTATTCTGACTTTACTCAGAGTTTCTATTGTGTTCTTTTTTGGTTTATAACTTGCAGCTTACTTTTTTTAGTTGTTTGTTTTACATCTTACCTTTTGATCTACAGGACTTTTTTCGAGCAATGTCCTGAGGAATCATTAAATAGTTTGACATAATAGTATACAAGTATAAGATAGGCTTTCTGAAATCAGAAACATGAACTGTTTTGTATATTCTCTTTATTTAAGAAATCCATATACATGTACAATATAATAATTACTCTTCTTACAACATGATACAAATGTATTAGTTTTTTTTTATACTTTCCACGTTATCTTGTATTTGTATTGCTTTGATTATTTCCTAGTTATACACAAGTCAGTAACTTTACTGTACAAATTTACATTTTGATATATGCCATTAAGCCGATAACAGAACATAATTAATCCATGCAGTATTGGCAACAACGACAACGTCATAACGGGAGATAAATCAATAACGAAAAGGAGTTTTTGAAAATTTTTCGATAACTTATCTGTATCTTCCTGTTGTGCACAAATGCTGAAAATTTGAGCAAAATTGAGCAGACGTTTTCGCTCTAGAGCTGACACAAAATCTACTAGGATAAAATAATAATAATAATAATAATAATAATAATAAAAATGATAAAAACAATAATAATAATATTTGGAGCTCAACTGATGAAGTTTAATTGACAGAAATGATCGTCTTGGTCATCTAATTTGGCCCGGTTTTTTTTAAACTAAAACTTTGGTATTATGGTTATATTATTTATTATTATTATTATTATTATTATTATTATTATTATTATTATTATTATAAATGAATAAATGCAAATTAATTAATAAAAAGCAAATAAAAAATAAAATCTTTATGAGGTTTTCTGAACATTTTCGACAGTTATTTCTCTATTTTGACCGATTAAAGAATTGTTGTCTTTCCAAATATCGTAAATGTCTTTTTCTTTATTGTCTTTCGATTCCTGTTTATTTTTTCTGATAAATTTTAAAATTTGGTAAATCTCCTCTACTGGTGGAGCTATGACTACAAACACTGTTCCCAGAATTAACATGACAAAGAAAAATTGCATCCACATAGAGAGCTGAGATTTGTCAAATTCCTTATATTGTAAAACAGCTGGCGGTATAACTGCCAAAAGAATAATTACAAAGATGGGCCCACCAATGAAAGCAAGTCTTTTAGCACCTCTAAAAGATTTTTCCAAGTCCTTCTGTGTGACTTGGCCTTTTTCAAAACGACCGATGTAGAGTCTCCTCCACGAATTTAAAGGATTGTCTATGGAAAAAGTCTTTTTCCATTCTCGATCAGAATCTTGAGGAGACTTTATCTTATGTGTTACCAAGGAAACAGAAATAGTTGTCAGGAAACTAACAGCGAATCCTGAAATACATGCTGCTAAAAGGCTATAGTCAGAGGAGGTATTGGTAAAGAAATCCTTTAAACCAGTATCATGTGCTGTAGCTCCTACTATCAGAAGGCCACCGAAGGAAGCAATGGAACCCAATAATGATCCTGCAAATGAGGAATAATAATGAATATTGATTATATTATAGCAAAATCAATATAACCTAGCGGAATGGAGTCTCGTGAACCCTTTTTTGACCTAGATGAATTTAAATTTTGGGCAATAAAGCATAACGACATTAAAATTACACTTACAAGAGTAATCGTTTCTACTTGTCACCACCGAGTATCCAGTGAAGAATAAAACGCTTTTCCAGAGAATCTTGTTATAGCCAAAATGTGAGTAGAAACATCCGTATGATAAACAAACGTTTACTCCGCCCGCAATCTTATGTGAATCAGACAATATAAGTAATTCAGTGTCTTTCTACATATACTAAACCTGTACAATACATGATGGAAATTGAAACAAATGAACAAATTGAAACGACATAAAGATAATGTTACCTAATTTGAACACGCTGATGAGATGCAATCTAGCTATCAGGGGCACCTGTATGTTTTTTCACTCGTTACAAAACTACCGAGGGGCAAAAATCACAAAACAGTATCAGAAAAATCTACAAAGAGCTAGAGAATAATAATTCATTTAAAACTAAGTGTATAGTAGACATTCTCAGATACAGCTGAATCCAGGACAGCACATGAAAAATGTAGATTTTTAATAAAAGTTGTTTGGAAATGAAAAATAAATTATATTAGTGTGACGATACATATACAGTTTTGACGTACTGTATACCTGGAAATTTTCGCTCATAGTTAATTTTCGCCTTTTTCGTCCGTAAATGAGAATTTAAAATGATAGCGAAAATTTCCAGTAGAATAATAATATCGTGGACATACGTGTCATCCATAAAACTTTGGTGGTTTAGGGCGAATTTAAGACGAAGTGAATATATTTTTTGTCGTAAAAGAGCAAAAATAACAAGGGGCGAAAATTTCAATGTATACAGTATATTGAAACAATTCTGGGACAGTTGCAAATAAAATGAATCAAGTTTCAACATATCTATACCTACCCGATATAACAGCTTGTGACGTACATTTACTCCAGCACAACGTTAGAAGAAGTGGAATGATAAATGGACTAAGCAATGCCTGCAATGTGAAGACTGCCCAGAAAAGGTTGATATTAACAGCTATGATAAAGAGACCAAACGGTATAACAGCAATGGTCACCCATATGATGCACCAGTTTTTATACCGGATTAGTTCGTCCTCATAGTGGCGATATGCCCCATGTAATGGACAAGTATAAATGAGCCCGTAAGATTTCGCCGTGACGTCATTGATCATCTTCACATCTTCGGAACAGCTATGGCAGTCCAATGCCAGCATACAGGAACATTGGTCATCCTCGGATGAATATTGAACTTTGTCTTTCCCACATAGTTGACAGCAGGTAGGACTTGAAAGTGTTCTTAGAATGAAAAGTAATGTATATCAGTTAAGTATGTATCATATATCATAATTACTGTATATAAAATCTTAGATTATCATATATCATAAATACTGTATATAAAATCTTAGATTTAGGTCTCAATATATTCCGAATGAAGGCTGAATACTCGGTTACATGAAGTAATCAAGAGCAAAAACTAGGAAGCATTGTCCTGAAGGAAATACTGACCGGAGATAACCCCGTACCGTAAATTATAACATAATATAAAACAGATTCACCTGAAGGGCTTTATGTAAACCTTGTAAATATCATATACAATTATGGATGATATCGCCATTATTTCCCCTGATCCGGTTGACATAAGCGCCATTGTTATCATAGTGATGAGTAGATATCCGCCGGAACGTCCCATTATTTTACCCATCATTAATGGTGTTATAAAACCTGTAATACAAGGTAAATATATTTTTAGATAGATTTATTGCCAGTAAAGAGTCATTTAACATGATAATCTTTGTTTATTAATTGTAACTGTGGCTGGGTTAAGGGGATAGAAGAGGAGAAGTGCAATAGGGATAGGGTTTAGGGTGGATATTGTGCAAATTGATGACAGCAATTGGAATAATATTTAAATCTTAATTTTTACTTCTGACTACAGAGAATTTGGATATGCTATTTTGTCAGTTGTTTGTTTTTTATTTTATATTAATTTTATTTTGTATTTGATATTATATCTTATTTTTTAATCATTTGTTTTATTATCATTTACAGAGTGAGTCAAATCTATGTAATGGCATGTTATATAATAAGAGATAAATATTTTATAAAAGAAAAAGTTAAGATATTATACAAAATATAGCATTTATCTATTCCAAAAATAGAATTGTTCTCAAAATTGCCATTAGAGGTATAGATGTATTTCATGGTTTTGTAATTATATTTCAAAAGATTATTTATAATACTGAGATTACCCTTATTCATCTTTTTTTTCAAAAATACAGTATTTTGTCCATAGTAATATGGTATTTTCAACATTTTTAACTATGACTGAAGTTACCAAAAACAAGGTTTATTTTTGTACCATTTTGACATTCCCAAAATAAATGCTCAATTGTTTCTGCTTCAATTTTGCAAAATGTACAAATCTTATCAGTATTATTTACTTTGTGGAGGAGCCAGTTTGTTCCAAGGATTCTATGATTGATTCTTGTTTGAAACTATAATAATTTTGAATCTGAAGTGGTAAGGAAAAAAAGTTGAAATATTTTTCCAACTGGTTTTTTTATCAAAGTCGAATGATGTACTCCATATTGCAGTAGAGTCGAGTTGTTGGATGTTTTTATCAAAAAACACTTATTCATACATGTCTTTAGCGGATTGGCAGGGAAATAAATAGATGATTTAATTTTTAAGTTTTTAAACTTGTTATTCTACCTAATGGTGTTAGTTTTCTTTTATTCCAACCATTCATTAATGTTTTTAATTTACTAAGTTTCTTATCAAAATTCATTTTTTGAATGCTATAAAGACTAAGGTAAAGTGAAATCCTAACAGATTGAACTTTGTCGAATCCCATTTTAGATTGCATTTTTGGCATTGTTTGTCTTTACTATATTTGTCTGATCGAATCCATGTCACCTGCATTTTAGAGAAGTTCATATTAAGCCCAGAAATATTTCCAAACATACAAATATTTGACATAACAGCTGATAAAGGCCATCTAACGATTTGTAAAAGTAACCGATGGGTCTGACGGGCATTTACAATATCCTAACGGACCACTGTCATGGTATATAGCTAGAAGAAAATATTGTATACAAAAATAACAACAATGATAATAACAAAAATTTAATTATAACAACAACAATAGTGACATGTTCCCTATCTGTGACATCATTACTGTATACCTAGCAATTTTCGCCCCTTATTATTTCCGCCCCTTGTTATTTTCGCCCTTATACGATATTTACCTGTCCAAAATTCGTCCTATATCACCTAAAAGTCTCATGGGTGACATGTATGTCTGTGCTTCAATTATTTACCATGAAAATTTCCCTTTAATTTTAAATTCGCCCCGTCATCTAAGGGTGAACTTTTCCAGGTGTTCAGTATTAATTCAATGGTGATCAATAACAAAACCTTACCAAAAACTTAACTGGCCGGACTGACGAACGGAAACGGACACTGGTGATAATTTTTGCAATTGGTTTATACCTATTATATTTTTAATGTTTAACATTCTGAGGCAAGTTGTAACTAATTTGAAGTAACTTTTTCCCTATGTTTTTAACCCTATATACTATTTTAGCAACGGTGACCATTTTGTTTATTTGATCAATATAGTCAACAATCTAGGAATGATTGTAGGTAAGTTTGGCCTTAATTGACTCAGTGATTTCAATGGCCAGTACTTTTAAAAAAAGATTCATCTGATCGGTCAATAAATAAAAATCCAAATAATCGGGAAATAACTTCCATACTTGACTTTTTGTCAATGTTTTTGTTATTACATTTTCTTCTTTTCATTATATTTTTCGATATAATGAACAAACAAAAAATCCAAAATGTAAAATATTTTTAACTCCCATAAAAGGTCATATGACAATTCTGGCTATGTTGTCGTTTTGTAGATCTTTGTGTGTATTTTAAAGACAACGGTTTATCTCTAGTTGCATAGTTTCGGGATATAAAGATAAAGGCATGTGCTAAACTCTATTTTGGCTATTGCCGTAGTCATGTTCTGGCTTGATAAAAATAATCGTCGAAATTTCGAAAATAGACATCCGACGGATGGCTGTATCCCTGATTGATCTTAATTGGCTCAGTGGATTCAGATATCCGAAAGGTTTGAGAATGTGCTTAATAGTGGTTTTTATCATGTGAGAGGATAACACTTTCTTTAAGAATTTTTATGAATTCATATTTTAAATGTTTTGATCGAAATGCTAAACAATGGCTACATCTGCTTGTGATTGACCTACATAACATTTGATTAGTCAAACATACCATTGTCAATATCCAACGATGACAACTGGTGTGTTCCATTCTGATAACTCATTGAAAGATATGAAAGTGTGGACGGCAAAGTAATTGATGCTGGGATACAGAAATACAACAGTGCGGCTATGTAAAATCCAATAACTCCTTGTGTGGGTTTGGCGGCAATTCTACTCTGCCAGTTTGCCTGATCACAAAATGTCAATGAGACAGCCATAAGCAGCAACACAAGTCCATACATCACTGCAGATAATGATCGGAATGTCAACAAAGAATTGTCATAATTTCCATCAGGACCCTCTACACACTTCATAGCTTCGTACATCGAGTCAATGGAGGTAAAGTTGAATTCACCGTTATCTGTATCTTTTACTTTGACAGCAAATACAAGAAGACATATAAAGGTAAGCGCCGTATTGAAGTAAGCTATGTAAAATGTAGTACCTAATCCGCCGATAAAACAATACGAACCAAACAGGAAGGCAAGGATGATCACGATCAAAGATGGCGGCATATCATTGGTGACGACATCTAAAGCATACTTTCCGGATAAGATCATCGACGTCAACGTTATCAGGTTTGTCAACATTGCGATACAACAATACAAAATATGAGCAGGCTTCCCATATCGAACGTATATGATCTATATAAGGAAAAGAATGAATAATATTTCATTTGTTTATTCCATCTTTTAAAGTATATAAATAATACATAGGTAAACCTATGGAGAGGGCGAAGGCATTCATCAACAGATTTACATGTTCAGTTAACCCCTTTGGGGATTCCGTCGAATCATCAAACAAAGGGATTAATATTCAGTGTTTTTATCACGTAAATGTCCCGGTTATTCACTCATTGTTTTAAATAAAATATTGATTGACTGACTTTTTCTTCTGTGCTAAAACTTAAATAGAATCTATGTGGTATTTATTAGTCATGATTTAAATGCACAAACATGTTTTTATGCAATATATTTTTCTCTATCCCAGCATATCCATAATTTCGTGTAGTTCACATTACCAGAATAATTGAGACGCTTCGTGATCGGGTTCGATGTACAACTCTGGTCGTTATGGACTAGTCTCGGTCTGCAAAACGTTTGCTAGTACGGTAGTTTATTACTCTGTTTGTAATGCACTTTAAAAGTAATGACTTCGCATTTCCGACATTTTGTTTCTGTCACGCGCAAATTCCCGATGTGAGCAGAATTTTTTCCATTAGTAGTACGGGTCCCCGGATGTAGTGGGAATTAAAAAATGTGAGCTTCTCTACATATATGAGGGCTTCGCCCTCTATAATAATATATAGCAGTAGCAGTTCTTTAGGGTTTGTATTAAATATTTTCATTTATACGAAGGTGATAAACTTTTATGGAAAATACGTTTACCAGAGAAAAGACTACCGTCAGGTAAAATGGCAAACACTTTCTAACAATCAGCTTAAGCTGAAAATAGAAAATAGATCATTGACTTTCCGCAAGTAAATTGACAAACTGTCTGACAAAATCAGCTTAGCCCAAACCCGGTAGGTTTTGATTTAGAGCACGATATTCTGACCACTCAGCCACGAAGGCTCCCTATTCAAAGAACAACCACTATTTTTTTTTTTTTTTTTTTTTTTTTTTTTGTTAAACGTCCCACTCAAGTATCTTTCACTCATATGGAGACGTCACCAAATGCCGGTGAAAGGCTTCAAATTTTGGCCTATGTTCGGCACTTACGGCCATTGAGCAGTGAGGGTTCTATAACGTGCCGACACCAACTGCGACACGGGACCTCGATTTTTACTGTCATCCGAAAGACAGGAAATCAACCTGCCGCCGGCTGGAACTCACGACCTCACGATCAAGAGTCGAGCGCGCTACCGACTAAGCCAGGCCGGCTCGG
The DNA here is from genome assembly GCA_030159075.1 of Atrina japonica. Taxonomy (NCBI): domain Eukaryota; kingdom Metazoa; phylum Mollusca; class Bivalvia; order Pterioida; family Pinnidae; genus Atrina; species Atrina japonica. Next base: position 5,802 of record BROG01000763.1, on the reverse strand, counting down.
GAACAACCACTAGCATTTAAATGAACAACAGGGTGACAAAAGCGAGGAAACATTTTTCTGTTATATTTCAAATAAACCCTTAGAAATATTATTAAATTAATTGTGTTGTTATTGATTTCCGTTATTTCTTGGACTGAAAGTTTTGCATGATCCAAAATGTATCTGTCTCTTTTTAATACCATGTATGTGTAAAAAGAGAGTTGTGACTTAAAGAATATAAGTTGTTGCTAAATTTGCTGTATTCTGAAAATAGAAATTTTAAGCAAATACACAATGAAAGTGAAATATGTTTTGAGTTTTATGGTATAAGTTTAATCATAGTTGCTTTAAAAATTACTCTTCCTGAATGTTTTGAAAAAATGTGGTTTTATATCAAACATATGAACATGTAGATAATGTAATATAAATGAAGCTCAAAAGCATTTCAACGTTTTCGGAGAAATGAAATGATCTGTGTTAAGATCATCAAGTCACATGGATAAAGCATTATAAGAACCAACACAATGACAAACTGTCAATAATATTGTTGATGATCAAACAGTCTTTGTTCGTTTAAATATACAAATCTTATGTTCATTCTAAATCATCATCACCATCATCATCATCATCAGCATCAGCATCAGTAGTAGTAGTAGTAGTAGTAGTAGTAGTAGTAGTAGCATTGAGTTCATCATCAAAAATGCATAAATTAGTAACCCACTTACTTGTAGAAATGTCTTGGCGCCTGGAGCTTTTGTTTTTAATGCAATCGACAAGATTGGAAACAACAGAATAACTATGGTAATGGAGATAACGAAAAAGAGACTTCCACCCAATCCAGTCTGAAAATAAGATCAAATTAGACTATACACATATGGTGAACATGAGACAAACACGGACTTCCGGAACATTCAAAATCCAGATGTGGAATCAGGTGCCAAGGAAGAGTAAGCATCCCCTGAGAGAACAGATCTGATAAACGTTTCAAGCACTAATACAAAGTATGAAGCTCAGTATTTGAAATTATACAACACACTTAAAAAGTGACATTTGTATGTTAATTCTGTAAACACCGAACTATTGAATATATATCACTTTAAGATAGATCGAGAGGATTTTAATTAGACAACATATCAGTCATTTTGAATTTCATATTTGAAGCATTTCTTATACTATCTGTTTTGTGAAAGGGCACAGAAAGTAATACTATGTATAATGAAAATATATGAATCACACTGAGATATTTCATCGACAGATAAACCTAATTCAGAGAGTATACATTTTATGTAGAAACTTGAATACATGAGCAGGTCATCGACTTCATTTATTCACAACAATGTACCCATACTTTATCTTTATGCAAATCATTACAACATAATGTTTTTGGATTTATGAATTATCACGAACACTGAAACGGGTGATACATCTACCAAAATAAGATGATATTGTTATCTATTATTTTGGACAGGACATTGTGTGTGTTACGACTATCCAATAGACGCAATTTGAAAACAAGACTCCGGGAGATAACATGGTACAAAACGTAAAGCAATAACTTAATCTATGAAAAAAATTGCCATATTACCTTTTTAGATATGTTGACAGTTTTCGAAATATAAAAATCACAGATACCAAAATTTTAACCATCTTAAGGTTCAGTTTGTTTGTTTATTGTTGTTTAACGTCCCATTCAAGAATATTTCACTCATATGGAGACGTCACTGTCACCAAATGCCGGTGAAGGACTTATGCTATGCTCTTACGGCACTTACGGCCATTGAGCAGTGAGGGTTCTTTAACGTACCGACACCTGCTGTGACACGGGACCTCTCTCATCCGAAGGACAGGAAACCAACCTGCCGCCAGCTGGACTCGAACTCACGACCTCACGATCAAGAGTCGACCGCGATACCGACTGAGCCAGGTCGGCTCTCTTAAGATGCAGGAGACACTACATAAACATGGACAACATAACTAGTTCAAACATATCATGCTTAATAAGTCCGTCGTACTTGTATTTTACTCTAATATATTATTTACAGTGATGATAAAAGAGACTTGACAACTTATATGGATTATGCTCCTCAATTTGTGTAACTTGATCATTTATCAGTACACATCTAATTCTAGTAATTATAAAATTATTTTGAAATCTGAAATTCAATTTCCATGGAACCAGATTCCCTGATGATTTTAAACATAATAATGCCACAAAGCTATGGGGACTTAATTGAAGTACAAATGAAGAAGTACCAATAGACAATCGAAACTCCAAGTCCATTATAATACGACAAATAACATTAAACAAATGGTCTCAACATGAAGAACAATTGTGAATCCTAAACAGGATAGGACAAGATGCCCGAAACTAAAGAACTAAATATACACCGAAAACAAGATGCATAACAACTGTCCTAAATATCCACCAATAACAAAATACAACAGCTGTCCTAAATATCCACCAATAACAAAATACAACAGCTGTCCTAAATATCCACCAATAACAAAATACAACAACTGACCTAAATATCCACCAATAACAAAATACAACAACTGTCATAAATATCCACCAATAACAAAATACAACAACTGTCCTAAATATCCACCAATAACAAAATATAAAAGCTGTCCTAAATACACATCGAAAACAAAATACATAACAGTTGCCCTAAAACTCCACAGATAAGAAAATACATAACATCTTTCCTAAATATACACCGATAACAAAATACAAGACGGCTGTCCTAAATATCCATCGATAACAAAATACACAACAGCTGCCCTAAATATCCACTGATAAGAAAATACAACTGCTGACCTAATTATCCACTGATAATAAAATAAAACAGTTGACCTAATTATCCACTAATAACAAAAGACACAGTAACTGGTCTAAATATACACCAATAACAAGATACATAACATCTGTCCTAAATATACACCAATAACAAAATACATAACATCTGTCCTAAATATACACCGACAACAAAATACATAACATCTGTCCTAAATATACACCAATAACAAGATACATAACATCTGTCCCAAATATACACCAATAACAAAATACATAACATCTGTCCCAAATATACACCAATAACAAGATACATAACATCTGTCCCAAATATACACCAATAACAAAATACATAACATCTGTCCTAAATATACACCAATAACAAAATACATAACATCTGTCCTAAATATACACCAATAACAAAATACATAACATCTGTCCTAAATATACACCAATAACAAAATACATAACATCTGTCCTACACCAAACAAAATACATAACATCTGTCCTAAATATACACCGACAACAAAATACATAACATCTGTCCTAAATACACCGACAACCGACACACAAAATCTGTCAAATATACACCGACAACAAAATACATAACATGTCCTAAATATACACCGACAACAAAATACATAACATCTGTCCTAAATATACACCGACAACAAAATACATAACATCTGTCCTAAATATACACCGACAACAAAATACATAACATCTGTCCTAAATATACACCGATAACAAAATACATAACATCTGTCCTAAATATACACCGATAACAAAATACATAACATCTGTCCTAAATATACACCGACAACAAAATACATAACATCTGTCCTAAATATCTACTGATAAGAAAATAACAACTGCTGACTTAAATATCCACTAACAATCGACATTACAATAGATCTACATATTCACCAATAACAAACGACATTGCAACAGATCTACATATTGACCAATAACAAACGACATTACAATAGATCTACATATTGACCAATAACAAACGACATTACAACAGATCTACATATTTACCAATAACAAACGACATTACAACAGATTTACATACTGACCAATACCAAACGACATTGCAACTGATCTACATATTCACCAATAACAAACGACATTACAATAGATCTACATATTCACCAATAACAAACGACATTGCAACAGATCTACATATTCACCAATAACAAACGACATTACAATAGATCTACATATTCACCAATAACAAACGACATTACAACAGATCTACATATTCACCAATAACAAACGACATTGCAACAGATATACATATTTACTAATAACAAACGACCTTACAATAGATCTACATAATTTCCAATAACAAAAGACAACAGCTGACTAAATATCCAAGAATAACAAAAGACAACAGCTGACCTAAATATCCAAGAGTAACTAAATACATTACAATCTAAACATCCATCAATACAAAAGGTGTAATAATTTATTTATCGTCCAATAACAATAGACATTGCAAATGACCTAGATATCCACCAATAAAAAAGACATTACATCAGATCTAGATATCCACCAATAAAAAAAGACATTACATCAGATCTAGATATCCACCAATAAAAAAAGACTTTACATCAGATCTAGATATCCACCAATAACAAAAGACAAAAGCAATTATAAATTAATTTTTAGAATTTGCGTTTGGTTATAATGATGATAAACATTAGAAGTTGTTGTTTTGCATTACTACACGTATAAGAAATCAATATTACTTTCATCGCTATGGTTGTAGTCTGGAGGAAATCTGCCGGCCATAGAAGATGAGATAGGACAGCCACCGATGTTAGACTGACCGTAACTCTACCGCCTGCATCAAACGTCGTGTCCAAGTTATGGATGTCGTGGAAGACATGCTTACGTACGGCATTGTACACCAATGCTAGAACAACCGAAAGTCCTCCGAACCCGAACACCATTAGAAGTGTTGCCTCATATTTAGATATCTGTGTCGGAAATGATCTGTGAAATATACAGGTACAAATGTACATTATTATTTCTGTATACAATAGACGGATTTGGCAATACATTTAGGTGTATTATTTGGTCTTGTATAATACTACTTTTTTTTTGGAAATATACATTTATATAAAATTGGACCTCAGCTGATGAAGTCTTATTGACAACGATCGTCTTGAGCATATTTTGGCTTCTTTTGTAAAACTATAACTTTGGTATTGTTGATAATATATACAAACAATTAATGTATGTGAAAAAGACTTGACAGTAAAAACTGCTTCATTGACATATTTGTATTCGCTATATAAGCAGTATAAGAAGTGGTCTCAAAACCAGACAGTTGTCGCTATGTGCGTACAGCATGTAAGGTTACGCCTCAAAGGCTCTAGGGACAAAACTTTACAAAATATTGACAACTGTAATTGACAAATAAAAATGTGTATTTTGTAGTCTTACTTGACCATCTGCGAATTTCAAAGTGACAATAATCTTTACAAAATTCACTTTTTACTCAAAATATGTTTACGTATGATTCGCGTTTCGTTATATGGGTGTTGAATAACAGAATATTGTGTTATTCATAAACAAAATTAGATTATGCGTTTTTATTTCGTAGAAAGGGAAGAATTTGATAAGTCATTTAGAAATTACAAAATCTGTGATCACGTTAATGGCCTCCAAATAAATACTGATATAAGAGAAAAGTATGATACAAACTAGCTGCAAATATCTAAATGAAAATACCTCATGCTCCCGACTTCTGCCATTGGTAATTCTTTCCGACATGATCCCTGGTCTTCTGCTTGAAGTTTGTCGGTCTCTTGTGATGCACAAGAAATCATAGCCACGGCAATACAAGCGAATAGAAGAGTGTATTTCATATTCAAGTCCTTTTGTATCTTAGAAATAATCGAAACGCCAATAAAATATAAATTTTCACCAAAAACAAATTGTTGATACTTCCTATGATATTGTTAAAAATGAAAGGTAACCGTGTAAAACAGGTTACCAATGTTATTATCTATTTATAT
>BROG01000762.1:222500-337483 GCA_030159075.1 Atrina japonica | reverse complement strand
ACCAGGTGAAAGGAACGAGTCAACAATGTTGTGACCGTTCCGTCACCAAGCGCTCGATATACGACGTGATAGATACGAGTCAACAATGGTCGAGACCGTTTCGTTACCAAGCGCTCGGCATACGAGATGAAAGTTACATGTCAACAATGGCCATGACCGTTCAGACACCAAGCGCTCGACATACAACGTGAAAATCATAGGTCAACAATGGCTGTGACCGTTACGTCACCAAACGCTCTCAATACGACGTGATAGTCACGGGTCAACAATGTCGTAACCATTTTGTCACCGAGCGTTCGACATACGACGTAAAAGTCATGGATCCTTCGGATGAGATTAAAAATAAGGTTCAATGCCATAGCACGTAAAAGAATTCTCACTGCATCGGTATCAATTTATACCACAGATCAATATCTGTTACACTCCACAAAAAGTTTGTGGCATCAGTAAAGATGATTTGTTTTTTATTTTAGAGGTATACAAAATAGCAATAACACAAACTTCTATATCATAACATCGTTAATTTAAATATTTTATTTTGTATTTAAGGCATCAGTCCAATCAGAATTATTTGTGTATGCGTAGTTATGTCGGGACTATTTATTACTGTGGAGCCACAGATTTGGGGTATAGATACCGACGACGACTCTAATTCCATTCACGAATCCACATTATCTCGGATACTTTGGCCACTATGCTTTGCGATTGGTTTTCTTCCTATAGGTATCATGAACGCTATATGTGAGAAAGAATTGCAGAAAAAGGAGGTAAGAATTTTGTTCGTGAAATGAAATAGCTGGGGCTCAACATATTCTGAAATAACTGCTTGCATTTATCTATCATAACGCCGAATTAAACGCCACTCTGTTTCATTATGATCATCATGGAGTTTTCATATATGTATCAATTATGATAATGTAACATTCAAAGAGGAAGACGCATTAACCAATAAGTTGTTGTTGTATTGTTGTTTAATGTCCCACTCAAGAATCTTTAACTGATAACACTATTTAAATTCGAAATTATTCAAAAGCTAAGATGGTCATTTATTTTTACAGTGGTTACTCTTAGTCGGATTTGGCTACTCATTTAGATTTATTATTTAGAAAATATGTTTAAAATTGGAGCTCAACTGATGAAGTCTAATTGACAGAAACGGTCATCTTGAACATTATAACTTTATTATTAAGTTTACAATATTTATATGGAGACGTCAAAAAATGCCGGTGAAGGGCTTCAATTTTAGCTAAGCTGGGCACACACGGCCATTGAGCAGTGAGGTTGCTTTAACATGCTGACATCTACTGCGACACGGGACCTCGGCTTTTACCAATTTTTACCAATAAGAGACAGGAACGTAATACGATAGAACGTTGATGCATGGTTATCGCGATTTCCTTTGATATTGAGTGTTGTTTCCCTATTTTTCAGGGCGAGTCTTTTAGCTTCATTATGTGGAGTCAATTTTTCCAGCTAGGTTGTATGATTTGTTTGTTCTGGGTAGACTTTATACCGGGCTTTGGTATGGTAAGTACTATTCTGTTCAAAATTATTTTAAACATTGTTACAAGAATATTTTTATACTAAATCTACTTGAAAATGTCTATCACACTCTAGCCATAGACTTTTTAAAATATCTACCATCACTACATCGACATAGTCAATCTGACACGTCAAAATTTGCGGCACTTTTATCCATAGCCGTTGACGTCTCCATGAAATATAATTTGTTGGCAGAACGTATCAGAACGAGTAAAAAGGACGAAATTGTGTAAAGGTCAAGTGGAGAATCAAGTTTCACCATTTCAACCCTAAGTGTCTATACGGTATGTTCTTTTCTATTGTGTTTAGACCAGTTTATTGTGGCCTGCAGATTTAAAGGGTTATAATTGATACAAACATTCTTACTCTTCAATGACACATGTTCCCACCTCTAGATTTTTAGAGGTCCGTGTGTGTCACCTTTTCATCTTTTCTGGAATAATACTTTGGTATATATCGTAATATAATACCAAAGTAATATATGAGTTTTAATTTGTATTTGTTTTCTAAAACAAATGCTCAAGACGATCTTTTCTATCAATCAGACTCCATCAGTTGAGCTAGCATTTAACATAGATGTTGAGTTTCAAAACAGAGAGTCAATCAATCTGATATCCGATTTTAATTTGAACTCAATTTTGTTGTTGTTTTTAAAGGCTAAGTCTCCTTCGGAATTCTGGACACGGATGAAGAAAGGAATCTCGTGTTGTTATAGTTCAGATGCTACATGTAAGGGACTCACTGGAAAGTCCTGGATATTCTACATAGGGTATACTTTCGGAAACCTGTTTCAGTACCTACTGATTCAATATGCAGAGGGCGCTGTATATGCAGTCATCGTGCAAGCCCTTATTGCTCCGCTTGCTACCGTATTTTGGACACTTTTTAAATTTGATATATCGATTAATTTATTTCACTGGGATCCTGTTTTCAATACCGCCACAGCTTTTGCCATTGTAGGGTTATGTATCATGGTACCCGGTGTCATTGCGTACAATTATTTCAGCAACAAAGAAGGAAAGGAATCAAGGAAAAACATGGATATTTACATATCAGAGGAAAATCAATAACATCCACTCATCATTCCACGTACAGAACAAATAACATTTATCTACATTTACTTGTAAATTACCTAGTATATTAACTTATGATTCATTAAAACCCTATGTGAAGTTTGACTTCAACATTAAATGTTATTTATCTAAACATCCGTCCTGTTATCATCCTTTTTGTAGACAGAAATTGTATGATTTACACGAGTAATATTTTGTTTAAAAAGTTTTTGACATTGCAATTATCGATTAAATATTTCACTCTATTCAATTATTGTTTTGTTGTTTACTTCCACAATTATATATCCATCTGAAACGGTTACGATTTCTCCGCCTTTTATTTCTGTTAACAAAACTAAATCACACTTATAATTAAGTACATAGTCATTCGTCACATTTACGTCGTCAAACACCACTCTGATTCAATACATAAAATAAATGAAGGTGGTACATGTATAAAACATTCCTGGAGTTTATAATTGACAAAATATATGTATAGGCAATGTTAAACCTAGTTTTTCTCCAGTTAATATGAGTTACTGAGAAAAGCTAGGTTAAACTTGAGAAAAACTAGGCTTAACTGGAGAAAAACTAGGTTTAACTGAAAAAACGGCAAGAAGTCGGAATAAGTATGATCGCTATACAACTGTTAATTTTGATCACGTCATATATACCTAGAAAAAATAACGTCATGGTCCAGGCAGTGGTGAGTAAAGGTCAACCCAAGCAAGTCCGAAAGTCTATTCATTGCACGCAATACAAACGGTAACCAAAATCACACATCCCTCTTTTTCGACCACGTGCCTGCCCTAGGGGTGAATTCGATTATGCACAATCACAGAACAGGTTGCAACTTCTTGATTATGACAGGCTTCATGGGAATGTGTATTATTACCAAGTGATTATCAGTTCGTGCGTTGAGAAGAAGGGAAATTACCTTTGCCAGTGCACAAAATTGTAATTGTAATGTAAAACATAAAACTTAAAATCGTCCAAGTCAACAAAGGGTTCACGTTACCCCATCCTTAAGGATATGTGACTTTTACTAGATTCAAAAGCACCTTTTCCTTTGCCAACATTTGGCAGCGTCCGTCATTTGAAAGTCTGCCATTTACTGATTGTTCTGGGAATATAAAGGAGAGACGAACCAAACTAAACGTCTGTGTTGAATGAAAGAGAAAAAACACAATGTGGAGTGCAACGTGTTAATTTAGAACAAATTCTAACATGGTAGTACAAAGTCAAAAGAACCATGGCGCAGTATGCATATGATGCAGTTAAACTAGGCGACACGCAGATCGAGGAGACAAGATTATAGGATTCACTGCATGATAGATTAGGTGTTTGCATGAACTAAACATAAAATTTACGAGCGATGAAAGGGAAACAACTCGTAGTTAACAATGGCGCAACATGGACTCGCGAACAATGAAATGAATAGCCCTTTCACAATAAAGGCATTCGGGAAAAAGTACATCAATCAATAAAAATTCAATTTTTTCGTACTTAATAATAATATTGGTATGGCTAAGATGGACATAGCGATATATAAAAACTGGTGGCCAGACTCACCACAATGGGCACCCCAACAACAGTCCAATCAACAGCAACACAATTTCAATTCTAGACACCGGTTGGTTACGGCGACCTAAGTGTACTCTAACCCGGCTGAGGGCGGGAAGTACCTGTAACAAAATATTCTATGTTCAAGTGCCGCGCGATATGCCACATTTTAAGGAAAGCGCGCGGTTACTCCCTTACTGCACCACAGCCACAACAGACTGGAGGAAGCGTCACAACAACGATATGAAATTTAAATGTGACACTATATTAACACAGTGGATACAGGCTCCAGCAAGAAATGAATGCAATACAACTTAAAAAGGTAGATATTCAGATATGGCACCATTTCCATTTGTCAACATTTGTTAGCTTCCAATTTGAAAGTTTGCCACTTACTGATTGTTTTTAGAATGTAGAGGAGAGATGAAACTAACAAACTAATTTTCTTTATTTAACATTTGGTAACTCAACTCATATTATTCGAAACAATGAAGTCGTACACAATCTGTGAACTGGATATAGACACTTATATATTCTTATTCACACGGTACAGTGAATTAAGTAATTAGAATTCTACCTTTATTACCATATAATTAACTACTGGAGTCAGATAACCTGGTTATTAAAATGTCACATGATTAAGACACTGAACACAACTCTAATGTCTAGAGGATTTGATTAAAATAGCATATTTTCAACAAAACTGTTATGTCATATAGATAAAGATAACCAATTCCGGTACTGGCTAGAACTTGGTCATAAATGCTAATAATGGATAAAAATTGGAATAGAACATTCACATTATTAACTATCGATACAAACCTGGCTTTCCAGTACAAAATGTCATATTATAATTTCCTGGGTATAATCTTATGCATGTTATACAATTATTTCTCATCTTTCGTACTTTCTTTGAACTGTGGCTTTGATATTGTTTATATATAATTTTTATCCTTAGATAATCCATCCGCGCAGTTGTTGGGAATTGTCTATATAGCTCATGAGAAAATTATTTTTAAAGAAGTTCCAAGATTTTTCCTTTTGGACCCTTTAGTGGCTAATATAATGCTAAATCGGTCCCACCGAAGACCCCCAACCCCTACTCCCTTGGTGATAAACTTCACAACTTTCGTAACGAACTTTATGCTCTTTCTCAAAATGCATTAAGGTTTTCTTTAAAATGAAAAAAATCCATAAGATTTTCTAAATTAAGTTCATTATATGGCCACACTGGTCCCGTCCAATACCCTGACCCTTGGGTAAACATTTAAACAACAAAGTTACAACGATCTTACAAATAGTATTCAGTTTTTTGTTACAATCAAAAGATGTAGAAAAAGAAGATTTTCTAAGATCAAGTAGACAGTCATAATATAGCTAAATTGGTCCCACCCCACACCCATGACCCCAGCTCCCTTGTATGATTAATTTCACAATTTTGGTAAAAGTGTATGTGTTCTTTCTAAAAATGTATTTCTAACAATACAAAGAAGTAAATAAGAACATTTTCAATACCTAGTTTATAATCACTATATTGAACCCTTGCTCCAAGGTTCATAAATTTCAGAGTTTTGGTAGATATCTTTATCCTCTTCTAGCAATGTATCCAGTTTTTATCCATGATGTGCATATTTGTTTTGACACCACCTAAAAGGTACAGGGGTTATCGGGATCACAAATTTCACAATTCATGTTCACCTTACCCTATTAAAGCTTCTTGAAAAATTTGAACTTGATTGGCAAAGTAGTATTCCAGAGGAAGATGACAATGGCCAATTGCTTACAGACGAAGCACGACGACAGACGACTGACGACGACAGACGACGGACGACGACAAATATCATAAGGTCACCTGAGATAAATCGCCGTAACACAGCATTCATATATTACCCTAGAATTAAAGAAATACGGCGACGATTGATATTCCTTGCACACGTATATGAATATCCGATGTTAATTCGGTCATTGTCTCATTCGATTTTTTGTTCACAAATAATGACATTATAACACGTTTTAAAGACCGTTTTGTTTGTATAAAATATCAAATATTTTAAACATTGGATACAAACAAACGAAACTGACAAATTTTATTCCTTTTAGAATTAAGCATGTAATTAAAGGAGCACTAGCATCTACATTTACTACTTGTGCTTGAGGTACAATAACAAATAAGCGCTGTACACAATCATACAAAAATCGTATATTCCAATGTATTTTGAGAAAATAAGTCAAGTCCAGTGTGGTATTCAAATACAATTAGTAAGGTTGAGTTCAACAATTGCATTTGCAAAAGGACCAATCCTGGGTTTCTCAAGCAATTTTCACAAAATAGGCGTTTAAGAATTTTTAAGACTGTGTATATATCCTTTTGTTTTTGTTATTGTATATCAATCTAGGTAGGCAAAAAGGGAAGACAATTTTGATAAAAAAAAATCCCTTTAAACAATCTTTTTTTTTCAGTGTGAGTCCAGGGTCCGAAATCATCAAATTTACTGTAGGGCAATACATAAAACAAGTTGTAAAAAATTGTCATCTGTCGTGTCAGTATTTCGGTACTTTGATTGATCGTATAATCTGATAAACATGAAAGCTATGAGTAAGACCAACCGCTAACAAACAAGTGGTTGTCAATCATCACTTACGTACTTTTGATATTCTATCGATCGACCCAGGAATAACAAAACGCTGTGACGCGAGTAAGTCGTAACTTCGATGTGTTTATCAAATTTATTATCAAATAAACAAACATCAAAACTTCATAGTCCATTAATGATATCTAAACATTTTGTGATGACCTTTAAAAACAAACGCAGCTAATCCGATTATTCAAACTCAACGATATTCCGGAACATTACTAGGGGCGAATTTGTTGCAAATAAACTAGTTTTAGTTTTCAGTTTATTGTTCACAACTAGTTTGCAAACCGACTTTGAAACTAGAACTGGTTTCCAATGGTTAAACAAATAAAAGGTTTAAACTACCAAAATGGGTTACAGAAAAAAAAAATCAATCTTAATATAACATTTATTAACTCTGATTATCATGTTTACACTTTTTGAATTGTCAGGGGTTAATATGAAAAAAGCGAATATCACCATGGTAACCCCTGTTAGATTTCTAAGTCAAAACATTGTAACCAATATGATAATCAAGAGCTGATCATTTTGGAGTCATAATTAATCAATTCACTGCTTTGGTATTGCAAAATGTCTCTCTGTCATTATGAGTACAGTTTTACTGCCCGAGTACATAAAATGGCCATGAGACACAAAAACATGTAACCGACACTAGACCTAACCAATGCTGTCGCCTCCATTTTTTAGCAACAAACAACGTCATAAACACCCTATACCACCTCAGGAGGCAGTTTGAATCGTTTGATAAACTAGTTTGGGATTAAGATAAAACAAATGACAAACCAGGTTTGGTTCAGAACTAGTTTGAAACCGGTTTAAGTAACAAATTGAAGGTTTACAAAACTGGTTTAAAGCTAAAACCAGTTTCTGTAGAACAAATTCTTCCTAGTTTAAGGAAGTAAGGATTTTTCTTTAAGTTGCAATATAATAGTTTATCTGCGGAAGTCAAAATTTCTTCTTCGCGATTCTAAAATTTACACCAATACACCCATATTAATGATAGTAAAACCCATATAACCTGGCAGGGTGGTGTCTTGTTAACCATTTCGTGACCTTCATGAGTTTACATTTTAGGTAATAAAGCGTAACATTAAAATGACACTGTCAAGAGTAACCGTTCCTACTTGTCATCAGACATAAGAGAGTATCCAGTGAGGAATATATAAAAAAAAAATCTCAGATTCCAATATATAAAACATTTTGATGTCAAGGATATAGGTACAAATCTGGTAAAAAAAATGGCAAACACGGATCTCTTGAGGTGGGATCAGTTGCCATGGAGGAGTTAGCGTTTCTCCCATGCAGCTTGTCATAACTTAAAAGTGTATCTGTATCCGTATGATAACCAAAATGTTATTCCGCTCCACCATCTTGTGTTAATCGAACAAAACATTGTGACAAATTATAAAATATAAATTTGTGTTTGACGATTATCGATGGATCAATCCTGCAAAATGTCTATTCCATTGTTTGTGGAGAAATAAAATAATTTTATAACAGTTATGTCCATAAGCAAGTCATCCCAATAACATATTTCAGTGAGCATTCATCAGGAATGTTATCTGATAATATAGAGTCAGATTTCCTGATTCAAATTGATATCTCCTCCGAGTTTACTTATTTACATATTCACTTTCAGAATAAATTTGCAAGTTTATAACAAATGTTTCCTAATGTGCTATTTTCTTTGCGACATAATTTTATTTTATTCAATATTTCTAATGATGACATTTACTGTTTATATTAGCACAAAAACTAAATGAAAATATTTCTAATATACATATAAACATATCTCTGTCGATAATTGCGTAATAATAATACAAACTAATATCTAAAGTGAAGATATATATATATGTTTTTATTTTTTTATTTATTTATTTATTTATATAAATCAGAGGTTTTTTCATTACAAAGAAGCGTTAAAATTTGCGTTTTGACTAAATATATAATAGCATATTCGTACCAAAAACTTTTTCTCTGTGTTTCCATCCATTTATAGAATATTTCGGATTTCAATTCTAGTAACGTTTTAACTGTGGTGGCTGTCCCTTCGAGAAACACCTAAGACAACAAAGTAACTTATCCACCGGGTGAGATTTAAAGTCATATGGTCCGTGACGATGTAGCACCGTAACGACTTCTCATTGTCATTCGTTGAGATAAGAGGTCACAAGGTTCCATTATCTTATTTATGCAATTAGGGATTTCTTAAAGGGGTAAAGGATACCCCATTCCTTGACTCTCCTAATTTAACATAGTGATTTGATTAAAATATCATTAACTTACTTGATTATTTCGCGATGGTTACTTCATTTATCATTGCTTAAAGGAACATTTGCTGGTTTGTTTGTTTTTTTAACAAAATGTTTTCCCTTTTAATAGGTAGATTGATATAACATAACAAAAAAGAGATAAACAGACAAAAAAATCTTAAATTCCTATATGTTGTGAAAATTGCTTGGGGAACCAAAGTTTGACACTTTTTTCAATTGCAATTGATTACCTCAATCTTACTATTTGTATCTGAATACCACTCTGGACCTTACCTTGATATAAATAAAATAAGATTTTTTTATGTCAGTGTATAGCTCTTATTTGTTTTTGTACATCAAGTACAAATAGTAAAAGTAGAAAGAAATCGAAATAATTGTTTAGGGGTTAACACAGCGAATGCCTCTTTAAGTAAATAAAATGTTTAGAGCGAAACGATATCATTTATTATACTTATCATGAACTGAATTAAAAACGAACAGTTATAGAATGGTGAAAGATAAGTTTGTGTGCATGGCAATCAGGAAGTTAAAACGAGAATGACCAGTAATATGCAAGTTTTTAATCATATAACTGCAACTGAAGGAAAGAATTTACTGACAGTATATTTAGTTGATTTCAGAGCTTCAACAGTATATAAGCTAAGCTGAAAGTAGCGGAATTCATATTACTGTACGTTTCGGAGCTTGCGACTCTCTGAAAATGAAATATATTACCATTGTGATTATTGTCTTACTTTTTGCGTTAGAGAAAGCGAATACCTTCCGACCGTCAAAAGAAACCGGACGAGAGAAAGACTACAGCCATGAAAGCATTACAGAAAAGGCATTTTATAAAGCTACAGCAATTTACATAGATCGGTTTGTGACTACAGGGGTATATGATCTTGACAACACCAACAGTTTCCAAGTCCTTCAGGACACATATTCTAATAGTAAATTCAGATCATTTTTTAAAAAACTTTTTCATATATATATAAATATGTACACATTATATATATATATATATATATATATATATATATATATATATATATATATATATATATATATATATATATATATATATATATCGAAAATATATGTAAAATTCTATTTCTTTAATATATAATTTTGATATTGGTTGAAGACTTATTTTATGAAAGAGCTCTACAATACAATACAATACGACAGAAAGTTAACCTTTAACAATAGTAGAATTATAGAGAATAGAAAAATTGGATGGATTGGTAGGACGCACATATTAAATATGTTTTAAATTATCCTTACTCATGTAATAATTGATTTGAAATCGCTATTGTTTCCATGTTTTAGATCTATTTCAACCTTAATGATTTTGCAGATCCTGGCGCTCTCAAACTTTTTGCAAGTGATTTAGAGGACATTGTGAAAGCCAACAACTTAGCGCAAAGGTATTATGGGGGTGAGGCAGAAAGGACAATGAACTGCGAGCAGATTTCTCGAGGTGAGAATATATGTATTTATTATACAGCTTAAAAATAATCGGTTTATGATTGGATACGGCGGTTTTATGCCTTTAAAAATAGATCTATAAATTCAATGGAAAACCGACCATTACTAAGCATTAGTATGCAATGTCTGAGAATGGGCGAATAAAGCAAGCCCCCCTCCCCCTTCATCTAAGACAGTAATGACAGAAGATAGCTGTCTCCCACTCGTACCAGCCAGCCAATCGCAAGGCAAACAAATCGTTTTAACACCATAACTGCATCAGAAAATGACAACAATTATTGACAGGGAAAGATCCCCTGAACAGACGTAAAGTCATGGAAGGGCAGACACTAATGTTTAAATGCTATGTATGGGAACAGGAGTTGATTTCCAATAATTGAATTGAGTGGAATATCCATGTGCATGTGCTGAAATGGTTGTATAACAGTCTTGTTCGCGATTACTCTGATTCACTAACTGCTCAATAGTGGTTGTCTAGACTTATGTACTAGTTGTGCCGAGGATTCGTTCTTCGGGGATTTCATTTGGATTTGACTGTGGACACACGGCGGGAGTGACCAGTAAACAGGAGATGCTTACTCCTCCATGGCACCTGATCCCACCTTTTCATTTCCAGGGGTCCGTGTTTGTCCATTTTTATCAGATTCGTATCTATATCCTGAACATCCTTAAGATTTATACTTTTTATACCTGAGATTTTTTGCATGAATAAACGTCTATTGCATATTATTTGATAGTCCTGTTACATATACTATACACATCTATATTTATAGGGACAGCACGCTCTGTGTACATCATCATACATGTCTTTTGTTTTCAATTTTGTTATTAAATGTACATCTGTTTGAAGGTAGAATAATAATTTTGAACCTCTGTTGACGCCACAGATTTTCATACAACATGCATACAAACATTAAATTGTAAATAAAGACGCTTATATTCAAAGCTATACTTAAATACATATACATGCGCACATACATACAAACCTATGAATACATTCATACCCATGTATGTTCACATATTCCCCACACAGGAAAATATTGCATACATTTGTTCGTTTGTTTATTGTTGTTTCACGTCCCAGTCAAGAATATTTCACTCATATTGAGACGACACTAAATGCCGGTTAAGGGATTTTAAATTTTGTCCTATGATCGGCACTTACTGCCATTGAGCAGTGAGGGTTCTTTAACATGGGATCTCGGCTCTTACTGTCTCATCCGAAGGACAGGAAACCAAGCTGCCACCGGATGGACTCGAACTCACGACTTCACGATCAAGAGTCGAGCGCGCTACCGACTAAGCCAGGCCGGCTATATTGCATACGTAAATAAACAAATACATATAATATATGATTATATACATACTGGGTTCATATACTGTAAAGGGGTTTAATTCCACTGGCTGTAATTTTCATGTTGTTCTCTCTTCTGAAACGATCGCGGATATTTAAATCGGCGGATCGGGAATAATTTACGCTAACATCAGATCAGTATATATATATATATATATATATATATATATATATATATATATATATATATATATATATATATATATACTATATATATATATATATATA
This sequence comes from Atrina japonica, assembly GCA_030159075.1. Lineage (NCBI taxonomy): Eukaryota > Metazoa > Mollusca > Bivalvia > Pterioida > Pinnidae > Atrina > Atrina japonica. The sequence goes on along the minus strand of BROG01000762.1, from coordinate 325,365 downwards.
TATTATATATATATTATATATATATATATATATATATATATATATATATATATTAATTTGTGTCGCACACATGTGTTTGTTATTGTCGATCTCGAAGAGTTCCCGCAATTCTGTTCGTGCAATTTACCGCAAATTTGGCAAATAGAATAGTTCACTGTTCACATTTTAATTAACAACAAAATGTGAATTTATTTGATAACGCAGACTATTAATGAAGATAATTAAATTATTAGATAAAGAGAAATATCTAAGAACATATATCCTGAGATATTATTTTAGACATAAGTGAAACATCATTATAAATCCATACGCGCCAGGTTGTTTATATACAAGTACAATATCTCTAAAATTGCTCTGGTCATTGAGATTGATAAATTTTATGTTATAAATGCTGATAACTGCATGGTAACCAAAGTGATAGATAATGTTTAAATACAGTTTTGCGAGTAAGATACTAAGCATGCATGTGATGACACACGGTAACACTTATTTCTCTGTGTATTCCAGAACGTGCTACACTTACTTCAGTAGATCTAACAGGCATTACATAATCAAAGCTGTATCATTCGTCATATCGTTTCAGTACTTTCAGTACTTTAACTATCATTGATTTGTAATGCTGGTGTTTGCATGTAATACATACATGAAATAAACTGTAAAATGTTTTCTATGCAGGACATTTATTGCTACAAACCTTCAGGGAGCGGATCATAGAAGAACCAAGGCAGCTGCGACCAAATTGGGGCGTTCTAAGGGGTTTAATTGGAGAATACCTATTTACCCTGCAGAGTTTTTATTCTAATACCAACTGGGTCGAAATGCACGGAAATCAAACTTGCAAAGATCTAGGTAAACGCTACCACATTTTAAAAATTTTATGTCAATTGATAATATTTTACTCTAGATATTCAGGTACTTTACGCTCAACTTTTACCATTTGAATAATTTACAATTTCCTCAACATGATGTATATCTTAAAAGGGGACATTAGCTGTGTTTTTTTTTTCGAAACACATTTCTGTACTTTTTTACTACTTACATCGATATACAATAACAAAAAAGAGATATAATTAGGCATAACAATTCTTATTCCTATATATTTTGTGAAAAATGCTTCAGAACTTTTTCACTTGCAATTGAATAACTCAACCTTACTGTTTATATGAATTACTGGACCTGACCTTATTCTCACACAATATATGGCAATATAAGATTTTTATGCTTATGTATAGCTCTTATTTGTTATTGTTCATCAAGTACAAGTAGTAAAAGTACGAAATATTTTTATTAGTTATTGCCCCTTTAAAATATCTTGCTCAAATCCCCACGTTCATTATTGAACAGTGATCCATGAAGGACCATTGTGTACACTTCCATGCACGTCTCAGGGCGCTAAAAATGATATTTGACCAGCTAATTGGGAATGGGACTATCAGTAATAATGTAGTGAATGATATTATTAACACTTTTAAGATATAATACAATTGGCTTCAAATTTTAATAAACTTTCTATACATTTAATAGTTAGTACATAGTTAACTTTGAAAAAGAACTAACTATTTGCAGTGTTTTTATTCCATAATGATATGAAATCTGGAAAATGCATTTAAAATTTCAATTAAACCCAATATTTCAGGTAATCCACTGAAGTTCGTGTATAATGCTTATTATTAAAAACCGTTCATTTCATTCAAATCTAGTGACACACTTACTTAAAACCCCTAGAGTTTATTCCCATTAACGACAACTTCGGTATTAACGTTTCGGTGGCCAAACAGCCCCTCATGAATATTTGTTAGCGTTACTAAACTGGTTGACATGCTAGTCTTCAAGAAATATATTAGCTAGGAAACACAAGAATGAATGGCATGTGTCATGCTGTCTTTATACATATTGTGAAAAATGATAACGATTCCTAATTTATCCTTTTGAGTTCATTTTGTCAATTTCTTTTATTTTTTCGTGGAGTGTCTACAAGAAAGCCAAAAGCACAAGTAGACGACTGCGAAAACAATATATAATGATAAAATGTTTTAAAGCTGTTGAAACTGCAAACTTTAAGGATTTCTAATGCACTCTGTTTCGCATCATTAAATCTGTCGGTGACATTGAAACTCGCATCGGATTTACGTTTTACTGCTTGTTTTATTTGACGTCACACAGACCGACTTCCATTCACTTTGTTGAACTTTACTTTTTAAATATTTTGTAATACAATGTATATCGAAACATTTTTCAGTGTCTAGACTTCATTGTTTCAAATTCGAAAGTCAAGAAATATATCGCTTGACTAATTATGTCAATATATCGGTGTTAAACGTAAGTAGCTATTTTAAGCGCATTAGTATATTAAAAGTAATTTGATAATATATAAAGATAGGAGGCAAAATAACGTTTTCTGTCGTTTTTTGCCATTAAAAATGCTAATTTAAAATTGCAGGCATTAGAATAGGGTTACCATATAATTCGCCTGTCAGAAATATCCGCCTTGCGGTGAAACTTCATTTCTGACAGGAGAATCGCCTATACCCAGTCTGTTTTTGTAAAACAATTACATGGTAACATCTAATTATGAACATAAATGATGTGATTACTTCAATATAGTTCTTCGCGGGCTGATGGTGTTTTGCATGTGCACATTATAATGTTCTTATTTCTGTGTTACTAACAGGTATACGAGGGAAGCAGCTATTGCCTACAGCGCCAATTTCAGATGCTACATGTAAAAGTTGTAACGACACTGTGGAAGCGTGAGTATTTGGAAAATCCAAAAATATAACAATAAATAGAGGTAATTTATTCTAAATACTGATCAAATATTATAGGGACATTATTTCTGTTTACCAAAAACAATTATTTCGATTTTTTTCTACTTTTACTTCAAGTACATGATGTACAATAACAAATGAAAACTATACAAATGAATAAAAAATCGTCATCCCTATATATTTTGTGAAAATAAGGTTAGGTCCAGTGTGACATTCATATACAAATAGTTAGATTGAGTTAATCAATTTCAATAGAAAAGGTATCAAACTTCGGTTTCTCAAGCAATTTTCACAGAAAATATATGAATTTAATTTTTTATCCCTGTGTGTATCTCTTTTTGCTTGTCATTGTATATCAAACGAAGTAGTAAAAAGGGGAACAAATTGACAAATGCCCCTTTAAAGCAAAACATTTCTACGATCATGAAATTTGCGTGTAAGCGAATTGCTTTATCATTCAACCAACAAAAAATGATTCGGTACGTTTTCACCACTTTCTTAGGTTGTTGCGTGGTTCCTGTGAGCACAATTTATTGGTCACCGGTAATTACTTGACAAGTGGATATACCAGCTACCAGCATATTACAAAACCCTTAGGTATTACAGTAATTGTATTGTAAATGCTAATACGCTACTATTGCAACGAAATGTTACAAAATATTTTGAGCCATTTTTTAATTGTTAGTGTCACTTAAAGATGAATAACTTGATTAACGATGATGCTTCTGATGATGATGATGATTTTATGCTGATGATGATAATATGGTGATAATAACGACACTAATATGGCATTTTTTCGATAAATTGAACGATTAACGTTCGTTTTCTTTAACATTTTCTTATCATTTGTTCTATATATATATATATATATATATATATATATATATAGTATATATATATATATATATATATATATATATATATATATATTTATTATTTATTTATTTATTTATATTTATATTCCAGAACACTGGCCTACAGGGTATGGCAAATGTAGCCATGGGGGGCAGTATGATGGCAGCAAAGGCATTCCCGCCATCGGTGGAATAAACAAAGAAACATCAGATCCCAGTTTATCTCCACATTTTCATTTGCATAAACAAGCGGGGGAGGCTGCAATAGAAGCAACTGTTCAGTTTCTTGTTGAAAACGGTATTTGTAAAATAAAAATCAATTTATTCAAAAAGTATACATGAGAAATTTAAACCAAATAGATTTATTTATATAAGGAATCATGAACTCTGAAGTATTATATTTTTGCAGAATGTACCGCTTTCATTTCATTACAGGTACAGGGTTGCTCAATATCTTTGGACGTAATGTATTTGCCAATATACTGGACTTAAATTATGTTAATCCTTGCTACAATTGCCTTTCTCCTGAACTTTCTTTGGTATTTGTCATTGACAATACTGGATCGATGATGCTGGAAATACAATTATCAAAAACAGAAATGGTGCATATAGTGAACCAAGCAGAGAAGATTGGTCAGGATGGACCACACAACTATGTGCTCGCAACATTTAACGACCCTGGTAAGCATAATGAGTCCGTTATATCGTCATTTATATCAGTAAGGAAAAGTATCGCTATTTTTCGTATGGAATGAGATAATGAACACTTGAAATCACGATATATATATATATATATATATATATATATATATATATATATATATATATATATATATATAATTATATATATATATATATATATATATATATATATTATATATATATATAAACCAATGCGTAGTAATAGTAAAATCAACATAACCTGGTGGGGTGGAGTCTCGTGAACCCTTTCTTGACATGAGTCCACATTTTTGGTGATAAAGCATAATGAGATTAAAATCACGCTGATAATAGTTCCTTAGTTCCTTCCTACTTTTCACCATACATACGAGCAATGTCAAATGCAGAATAACAGTTTTTTCCCGTGAAGCTTGTCATAATCCAAAAAGTGAGTAAAAGAAGAATCATGAGTATGATAACTGAAAAGTTACTCCGCCCAGCCAAGTTAGGTGAAAATTTCCGTCAGCAGCATAACTCAGTACATGTATTATTATTTGTTTGTTTGTTTGTTTATTGTTGTTTAACGTCCCACTCAGTAATATTTCACTCATATAGAGACGTCAGCAAATGCCGGTGAAGGGCTTCACATTTTGGCCTATGCTCGGCACGTACGGCCATTGGGCAGTTCTTTAACGTGCCGACACATACTGTGACACAGGAACTCGGTTTTTACTGTCTCATCCGAAGGACAGGAAACCAACCTGCCTCCGGATGGATTCAAACTCATGATCAAGAGTCGAGCGCGCGACCGACTGAGCCTGGTCGGCTCACATGTATTATTCAATTTTTATGGAGGTAAATAGTAGGAAAGACGCCACTGGAGGAGAAATAGGGGAGTATTTTTTTAACTGAATTATTTTAGTAGATTCTATGTTCCTGTGACATGAATCTGAAGAACAATATGTTTAATGTGACGAAAAATCGCGAATATCTGTAGTTACATGTTATGTTTAAGACGTGTAATTGATTCTTTCTAATACGACTAGATACAAGTGTGATCAAAACAACAAGTGGCCAAGAAATAAAACAACATATTCTAGCTTTGACTGCAACAGGGGGAGGCGATTGCCCGGAAATGGCTTTGACTGGCCTGTTGAAAGGTAAGAAAACTAGAATGTAATTTTATGTCAAAATATTGGTAATATTAAATAACAAAATCAGATAAACAATCAAAATACAAAATGTATCTTTGAAAATAGTTCTTTCGCGAAAATCTTTAAAATATTAATTTCTTAATAAATGTAAATTATGTTGAAAATGTGAAAATGTTAATTTATAGGTAGACATGAGAGATATGTCTTACATTTTGCAAAAAACGTATTATTGTCCATTCCATCATTCCCGGCATTTTTAATTGTGATACAAATTTCATTAACAATACGGAAGTTATAGTTTTACAATAAAAGCCTAAACAAATGCTCATGACGATCATTTCCGTCAATAACAATTTATCAGCTGCGCCCGAATTTATCATAAATTAATTTCCGAAAGAAAACAGTGGTATCCTACAAAGACAAATAATTGATACCGGTCGACAGGGGATGTTTACTCCTCCATGGCACCTGATCCCACCTCTTGGTTTCCAGAGGTCCGTGTCTGTCCATTTTTACCGGATTTGTATCTATGTCCTGGACATTCTATTGATTTATACTTTGGTATCTGAAATTTTTTATATACGATGAATTATTTCATTAGTATTTTACTGTATAATCTGAACCATTATACAGTATCTTAATTCGAAATTTATCTAATATAGAAATCAGTTATTGTTCATTTCCATACCGGTATTGAATATTTTCAAGTTTCAACACGAAATACGTTTAATACGAAATGTATGTCATTTGCAAATAATGATGTAGGATTTGTTTAAATGTCGCTTCCCGTCCCAGGTATAAATGAAGCTGAGCCTGGATCCTGTATATTTTTCTTCACTGACGCTGATGCAAAAGATGATAATTTGACAGAGGAAGTGTTACAACGTGCGAAAGACAAGGATATGCATATAGTAATGATGCTGCGTGGACAGTGTTCAAGTCGTAGAAAGAGGGACGCGGTTTTGATTCAAACCCCAGATGTAAAATGCATAAACAAACCCACAAGTGAATCAGGTATGGCGCAACACTAAATAATCGGATGAATTCAGCAATATTGTTTATTTGTGTATTTCAGAAGCGATGTAAATCAGATGTAGGCCTAGATACGTACAAAATCCAAACAGCTTTATACCATCTAAAGTCATAAGTTTTCTGAAATTTCAAAACCTACAACATTTCTTTTCTTAAACAACAATGCCGAATGCAAAATCAGAAGATATCGTTTGCATCATCGATAACTGTTTTTTTATTTCTTTTTTCAATTATATAAGTATTTATAAGTTTTAGTGGTTACCATGATACTTAGTCATCTAAGATAAACTGAAATTAAAAGATGCTGGCATTTCTGATCAGCAATCTACATGTATTATTTGGAGGTCATGTCTTTTCGGAACTCGTAAGCATTTCCATTTTAATCAGTGTTGGCCTTGTATAATACCATTTTTTGTTTCGGAAATCTACATCAATTTTGAACTCGAGCTAAACTGATGAAGTCGTATTTGATAAAACGATAGTACTTAAGCATTTGTTTTGACGTCGTATTTTTACAAAAAATACAGCTTTGGTATTATCTGTATAATATGTTTTCAAAATCATGTGTCTTATATAATTGGCAATTTAAAAAGCCTTTGAATTTCAACAAACAATTTTTCCACATTTTCTCTGAAATATTTATGTCATGATCAGAATTCACATTACACAAGAGCTGTTTGTAAAACAGTTATGCCCCCTACCCCATAAACGAAAAATATAACACTGGAAATTTTCGTAGTTCAAGGGACTTAACTCTGTCAAACATTGTTTAAAAGTAATCAAATAAAAAATATGACCTACATATTATCATGGTGTATCTGTATCTTGTGTATTGCTTTATCGATAAATTATATATATATATATATATATATATATATATATATATATATATATATATAATATTATATATATATAATATATATATATATATGTATATATATATATATATATATATATATATATATATATATATATATATATATATATATATATACATTTTGTAGGAACTAGAAAAAAGAGAAGTTCGCTTGACATCTTCAATTTGATAGCGCACGAAACATCTGGAACAATTTATAACGTAACCTCGTCAACTCTAGGAAGTACTCTGGGCAAACTCGTTGAGGTATTTATTTTTTAAACGAAGAGTAATTTACAAGCAACTGCCTGACAAAGTTAAGAGTTAATATTAAAATTAAAAGAAAAAGAGCACTTGCATGTTGAACTAATAAACCCTACCAATGGGTAGAGAGATATGTAAACATTGGATATATACATGTATATATGTGTATACAACCTTTCCTTACATATTTAAAAATGTCTCTTTATACATCAAGTTGATTTATTCAGACTTATATTTGTTCAATGTCAGCAAATTTTAAAATGTTGAAGATAAGATCTAGATTATTTGTATATTGAAGATAAGATCTAGATTATTTGTATATTGAAGATAAGATCTAGATTATTTGTATACTGAAGATAAGATCTAGATTATTTGTATACTGAAGATAGGATCTAGATTATTTGTATATTGAAGATAAGATCTAGATTATTTGTATATTAAAGATAAGATCTAGATTATTTGTATACTGAAGATAAGATCTAGATATTTTGTATATTGAAGATAAGATCTAGATTATTTGTATATTCATTAATGATTATTGTACGTCATCGTATGTCTGTACTAGATATGACTACATTTGTATATGCGATACTGACACGCCCCCATGCATTAATTATACTCGTAATGTACCCCCATGCATTAAATATTTTGTAATGCACGCCTGTTCGGAACTTCTCTATTTATATTGCGATCAATGAAGAGCTAAATAGAATTTCGAGTGTCATTCGTTTTCGTTACATTTCATCGTCTGCTCGTTCGGTGTTATCCAAAATCATGAAACTGAACATGGTGAAATGATTTTTAATTCTTTGTCGGTCAGAATATTGGAATTCGTATCCTGTGATTGTTGTATTTTGTTATGTGTTATAATTTGTCATTTAGACAAATGATAAAAAGTTTATAAAATGACCATTTTGATACCATACTCCCTCTCAGCCCTCGGTCCCGATATCAGACATCGGGAACCTCAGGTTGAGAAGGAGTATAATATCAAAATGGTCATATAATATTCGCTATATGATAAAACTTTCAGGAAAATATGGGTGTAAAGAGTTTGAAGATATTCAGCTGCACGCTATCATCAGGGTCCATTGACATACCAATTGATGAAGACCTGTCGTTATTCACGGTCGAAATAAAAGGAATCCCGTACGTGTCTGATATGACATTGGTCCGTCCTGATGGTACGCATTTTTTTTTTTTTTCATTTTTTTCATCACGCAAAGAATTTTTCATGTATATATGTCACATGGATACGGAAATTACGTGAAACATGAATGCAAGTCAGTTTGTCATTTTATCATCACAATCATGTAATCATTATTGTGAAAATGTATTCCTATTCATATACTTAAAGGAATTTTATTTTTAGAAAAATAATTCAAAAGAAATTTATTAGTATTCTCCTACCAATTTGACTCCACAACAGAATGTAAGCTATAACCTTGACAAATTTAGGTTTCTTAAATTTAAGGTGGAATACAAAATAGGGTATCTAGTTATTAGTCCATATTTCAGCTTCCTTTTCCTTCCTGAAAGAATTCCAATGTTCTATTTCTGATCCTAAATGCACAGTGTAATTCCTGTTTTTGATACAGAGTGACCTCTTTTCTTCTCTTTGTAATTGATCGTTTTATTAACGCTAGTCGACTCGTACACATCGTAACTCGTACTCAACTCAACTTTTACACACTTTGGATGACTTGTACCCAAAACAATTGACTGCCTCGTACCCATAGAATATTTGATTATAATATTACTCTTAAACTTATTCATAATACATCAATATATTCTGAGTCTTACCAACTTGATAGCTACCTCTGTTAGAAAAGTAATTATTAATACAATTCATTTCCACAGACGGTAATATGTCATCTCAAACACCAAATGTCATTATGGTAACTAACTAGTTGGTATTAATATATCTTGATAAATAATTTTACAATCAAACACGCTATTTGCACGAGTCAGCAAATCGATGGGTACGGGTTAGCCAATTTGCTAACATAAGAGTTGTCATGGAAACGAGCTGACGATAACCCATATTATGAACTTAATTCATCAGTAGGCACTGATTGTCAGTCCAAATGTTTTTTTTTCAAACTCAAATTACTACCAAAAAGAGCCTCATTCAGAAGTGTACACGGTTATAACTTCATTTAAGCACGATGCAAAGCACGTTATCAACTAAAACAAAATTGACATTCTAATTGATCGTAAACGTACGGTCGTGGGCTTTTAAGTATATTACCCCAAATCAGTACAATTCCTAGCCTCGCTGGAACCGAAACTGATTTTGTGAGAAAGTACGTTGTGAGCGGATTCTCTAATCCAACATTGAAAATGACTAGTTCATGTACCACGTGATAACCGATAACGTATGTGCGGGACTATGGTTTCTATTTTGTGATGGAATGACACTAGAAGACGATATCCTGCACTAACGTCATTTCAGAGGGAAGATTACTTAAAGTTACGTCCCATCAACATTGGAGATACTAGTATCGCACAAACGTTATAGGTTATCACGTGGTACATGAATTGGTCCTATTCTTAGTAAAACACCGTTCATGTTAAAGCTTTAGATTAACGTAATGCTATAGTATGGATTGTTTGCTGTGAACCTACCGAATTTGCTTAATGAGTTTCCTTAAAATATATATTAAAGAGATATAACGATAATTCCCTCGACAAATGCTCGGTATGAGAAAACGCTTCATAATCCACTGGAAATAAAATGCATGATGTCATGTCATGTTGCAGCTGAATACCATGATGTACACAGATGAAAATGCACACGTGATAATCATGTTGGAATCATTCATGTTTTGCAGGTGCTATACAAACCTTCTCCGGTAATTCGTCTCTAGATGATATAGGAAGAAATACCATAATACTTAGTATTAAGGTAATTATTAATTTTGTTTTCATTTATTCGAATTCTCGAGTTATTGTTTCACTTACTATGAGCCATTTAACAGAAATTACCGACAAATAAAACGTTTAGCACTTGGAAAAAATTACATAGCCTTTCCATTGTGGGTTATTCCTAGAGAATATAACAATCTAGTAAATTTAGGTGAATTCACATCTGTGGCTGATAAATTTTAGTTTTAAAGAGTACGTGAGTGATAGACCACGACAACAAACACAGTATTTTCTTAAAGGGCATTAGCTGTGTTTACCAAAATAAATTATTAATTTTTTTTTCAACTTTCACTACTTCTTATTAATGTACGATAACAAATAAAAGCTATAAACAGGCATACATAATCTTATATTCCCATATATTTTGTGAAAATAAGGTCAGGTCCAGTGTGGTATGCATATACAGTTAGTATAGTTGAATTAATAAATTGCCATACTGGGTTTGGTTTCTCATGCAATTTTCACAAAATGTATAGGGATTTATAAGAGTTTTTATGCTTGTGTATATTTCATGTTTGTTATTGTATAGCAAGCTAAGTAGTAAAAATGAAAAAAAAGACACAGCTAGTTCCCCTTTAACTGTGTTTTACAGTATCAGTTATTCGTCGATACAATAGCCAGTGGATATAAACCCAAAACTGCTATACACGTCAAGTGTTACTTGTCACTACTAATAAAGCATAGCTACAATACATACATAATCTTTTCTGGTATCCCAGTCGACATCCACGAATGGTTATTAATTCTGATGATAGTGTCAACAAATAACACCGGGCCACTTAAAATCGTCATTATTTATATCTAATATTATCATGAATAACGTTTTATATTCCAAATGCACTCCCGAAATACTTATTAAAAATTACAACTTTTATCATTTAACCCAAGAAGAAGGAGAGTATTAATATTAATATAACATTATTTGACACGTACATATATACGAATCCCATGGCGGTTACTTTGTGTTTATATCACCAATGATTAAGAAGTTTACCAACAACAAAACGAAATAGTCTTGAAAATGTTTTAGTCCAATGAATAAAAACAAAGTAACCTTTACTCGAAAACGTAGTTGTGCAAACGAGAGCCGGGTAGTTTTACCGGACATCGGCTGCTAATGAAATCCTATGGCTACATCATTCATAATTTCTGTTTAGTTTCTGTGCTAGTTCTCATTCAACGAAAATCAAGACTATGAATATATGTATTCATACGAGTGTTAGAAGAAGATCCTAATGTGCGTATAAATAAAGTGAGGCAAATATATAGATTTATTTATCAAATGTATCAGTTTCGCTTAATTTTCCTGCTAACACAATTGACATTATGATAGAAGTTATAACAACTGCATGAATAGGAAAAACACACACTCAATAGCCTTGATTTAGTGGACTATATGATTTCGACGCTGTAGAAAAACGGTGAAAAGTCGGAATCTGCATGATCGCTATATCACTGTCTCGCTTCGCTCAACGTCATACAATCAGGACTGCTGTCAACAAGGTGTGTATTGCAAATACATCAATTTCTACTTTGAATTTATGTTGTATTTTTTTTTTCATTTTCATGAAACAGGACGTATTACCAGGTGTATATAAACTACAAAACAATGGAATGTCGTATTGGACTGTGACAATTACGGGGTCTGGAAATATTGAGTTTAAATACAAATTCTTGGAGGAAGTACGAGGACTAAAGTTTCAGATAACCGGTACTAACCCTGTGGCAGGTAATCTGTGTAATATATTCTAATATAGAATAGATAGTATTAGTTTTCTACGTTGCCACGCGGGTGATACGGTTTCATATCACATGCCGGAGTACCCAGTTCCAGTGCCAGTTCGTTGGGCCGTTACATGATTATAATCATATAGCGTAGCATGACATTAATCGCATTACGTCACAAATTTAGTAAGCGCGCATCAGGCGGTAGATACGAAAAATATACACCGCTTGATCAGGGACATAAGGTTAGATATGTATCGTCGATTGACCAATGAAAAATAAAAGATTCTATTCGTAAGAGTGACAATGTTGTATACCTACTGTAGCATACAGGCAGCTTCTGAGATTCGTGCTCACGATGTGTTTTCTTCTTCTCCTTATTGTTAATCCTTGTTTCTTCTTCTCTGCTAAGACTTGTCCGATACAATTCTCAAAAAACAGACACCCGGATCCGCATGAAATTTAAAAAGAGTATGAATGTGCAAACGCAAATTGCCTTATGGGCACGTTTTTTTTCTACGTCTCCGACCAATATGGCCACTAATGCTTTTGATTGCTTCAAGTTTGTCAGTCATGTATCATAGATAGGGTATGCTGGATCCTTATGTTATTCTATAGGAATAATAATAGGCGATTTTGAATTTATATTCCTGGGACTTGTTTTCTGATTCGAAACGCTGTATGACCATCAAAGCCTCTGATTGGTGGCAATTCGTCCAATGGGATGCCGGATCCGTATGAAAGTTTGTAGAGGTAATAATGGTTTGGCGTAGATGTATAGAAATTTGTATAGACATATGGCAACAATACCTACCTCTTCGTGTTTGAAATGTGTACAATTAACATATTTTATAACAACGGTCTACAAGAATAAAATGGAACTTAACAGGAGTTATATGGTGTAAATGTGTCATCAAGGCTTTTGTTTGGTAGACATTTGTCTGACTTTTTACTCAATAACTATCTCTCAGATCCTATTTATTTTATAGGTGTAATAATTTTTCTACTTCAGGTTCATCGTTAACCATAAGTGCAACCGTCACTGGCCTCACGAATGAAACAAAGGTAACAGGAATAGTACTGAGGAGTCAGGACGGACATTCTTTACAGAACCTCACGGTAACTGATTTATCCACTGAATCACAGAGAACATTAACAGCAGATATGATAACTCCAATCCAGGTAAGAAAAGTTTCTAAAACTATTTAAAGTGCATGGTCTATAATTTTATCTCTGTTTACTACAAAGAAATATACTGACAATTATACATTTTCTAGGCGTCCCGTTATACATTTACGATTTATGTTCGTATACTAGATAAAACCAAGCACTTGCTTTTGAAATATTTTTTTTCTAAAATTCTCCGAACTTTAATCAACGTTGTCGACCAATATCACGCTAATGCTTTTGGATGGTTGAAGTTTGTCAGTCGCGTTTCTCAGAAACGGTGTACTGGATCCTGATGGTGTTTTATAGGATTCACAATAGACATTGCGTGCTGTTCGAAGATGTGCAGCCGAGACCATGAAGTCTCTCACCTCTGATCAGCGCAGGTTCGAGCCCCGCTGGAACCTATGCTGATTCTGTGAGACAGTGTGTCAGTTATCTTGCTGAAGGTCAGTGGACTCTTCCCGGATACATTGTGATCGGGTTCTCTACTCCACCATAAAAACTGGGCGCCATCATTTGACTGACAAAGTGTCGTGAGAGGCGTACAACAAAATCAAAATTCAAGTTAATAATTCACTATTAAGCGATTGGTACATGTAGGTAAATCTTATTCTGTGCATTAGGTTTTCTTTTGTCTATTTTTTTTTTTTTTTTGGTTTTTTTTTTGGTTTTGGGTTTTTTTTTGGGGGGGGTTGGGTTCTTTTTTTTTTTTTTTGTTGGGTTTTTTTGGTTTTTTTGTCTGTTTTTTTTTTGTTTTGTTTTGTTTTGTTTTGTTTTTTTTGTTTTTTTTTTTGTTTTTTTTTTTTGTCGATGTCATCATCGTCAATGTTGTTATCAATTGCACATAACATAAAAAAATCACATAACGGGAATATGTACAGATAAAGTATTTTCTTTTAAAATTCAGGATTTCTACGTAACTATCGAGGGAGAGGTGTCTTCAAAGCAATTTAGAAGAGCGAAACTGGACATCGTGAAGCCCGTTTCTGGAGAAATTGAAATCATCCCTCCACCTGGTATATTGATTATACTTAATTAATTCAATGATCATTTGGAACATTTCAAATGATTTGAAATGTAATGATCTATCCTTATACCATCTTCCCAAGTCAAGGTTTTCTGATCCACGATGATCCTCCTACACCTTGACAGATTACATGTCATATTTGGTGGTCATTGGTGGCGACATCTAGCGCCAATCTAAAATTTCACTTAAATTGACCCGACACTGACAATTAACTTAAGCCAGTGGAAAAGACTCGTTGCATAGTCTGTATGGCGCCATTCTGCTGTTTACATATTTCCCCTCCATCATGTGGTAAATGCGTGATCGATTGTTAGATGCGTTCTAATTGTCTACATTCAGAGGTAGTTTCGGCTAATGGAAACCGACGCTACAAAGTCACAATATACAGGCCAAATCTGTCAAGGTGCATGAGGAACGAAGTGGATCAGAAAACCTTTGGAATATATCCGAATACCAACACCACAAAATCTATGTATGAAACACGTGATTCCAAGTCGACTTTTAAATAACATATCCATTTATTATCTACACAGAGATTCCACAACGGGAATTAGTTGATTATCATGTTTATCAAACGCGAGTTAGTTAATTTTCAAAATTGAAAATTAACTAATGAAAGTAAGATAAATATAATAATCAACTTACACGAGTTGTTGAATCTGTTTCTACCATAACTGAAAAGCGTTGATTGGTAGTATGAATTATTAGCTACATCACGTCTAGACACTATTGGTTTTGGATTCTCATGATCGTGTCAAACTTGTACATCAACTCAATCTCTTCATTCATCTGAAAATTGGGGATGACGTCATTTAGTTTGTGGCATCACTTAAACAACCCCGTTTGGTTATTTGTTTAATGTTAACTAACTGCAGCTTCGTTTATACCTCCGCTTAATAGTGGAACAACAAAACAAGCTATGGTAAAAATAGTGTTTAGTGGCACCACAATGGGTCAGTTTGCATTATCTTCTGGTCATATGAAACCATGTTCCGTATTAGTTCATTGTTTCTTGTGTATAATGCATTGCAATTAAAAGACACTCAAGTATACATACGTTTCACATTAGCATAGGTGGTTCGATTATTTGTACAAAGATTGCTTTAAAAATCTGTAATTGTTATACTTTTCTATAAGCACATGTTCCATCTTTGTTTGTTTTTTTTCTGAAATGTGAACTCGTATAATTCTTTGTACACCAATGTTCCATTTTATCTAATCACAAGATTTAAGTCCTCGCTGAAGCACAATGATTGACATTTTCCACAAATGAGTGGAGGCGCAGGTCCAAATAATGCATGAACCTCAAATTATATATTGCGTTTGATTCAAACTTGATATCAGAGGTAGACACCAAGATGTTTCAGATCAGATCAGTATCCTGGAGTGAGGCAATTACGATATACATCGACTCCCAATCAAGATCTAAAATTAGCTTGATCGTTCACCTATCTCGAGAGGTTCCCATGTCACATGAAATGTTAACAGGGATGCCGACTCCTTCCGGACACCTGTTCCCATTCCATTTGTGATTCACACTTGTTCTTCCTGTTGGGACCATTTTATAACGTATTTGTCGTATTCCAGTGGACTAGGAATTTCGATTATCCATCTCATTTCATGTCAGGATTGACAAGTTTATGAACTCTCACTGCAATTACCTTCATCCATGGCTCAGGTCTAAATTTGTGAACCTTCCTTACACTGATTTGCCCACAAGAGCAATTTAATTCACACCGACACGGTAATGTTCATTGCATTTGATTAAGGCACTAAAAGTGCCTTTGTGGGAAACAGAATATATTTCTATTAAAATAAAGGTACATAATTCATCAAAACTCACGCAATTTTACACTTTATAGGGAGTCTGGTTCCTAACAGAATTGAAAGGATAAAAGTCATAGTTAGAAACGCTGATTCTGCAGTCCAAACGTTCCGGATAATTGCAGCGGACACACAGGGATTTATTTCTGGAAACACATCCAGAACCGTCAGACTCATCGCCAATGAGGAAAAAGAAGTGGTTATTGAAGTACTGGCCACTATCCCATCATCTGTCACGTAAATATAGATTTTTGTATGGTTTACAATTACTGTGCAATTCTCACTGATTACAGCTAGTCTAATATATTTATTGTAATTTTCATATAGATCTACTGCAGTAATGTTTAAGATATTATAAACATAATACCAAAGTTATACTGCTGAGATATCGTTTCTGTCAATTAGACTTCATCAGTTGAGCTCCAATTTGAAAAGTATGTGTATTTTCTAAAGAGAAAGTGGTATCATACAAGGCCAAATAATATCTCTAAAAATATAGCCGAAATCCGTCTAAGAGTAACCACTGTAGAAAAATGACTATCTTAGCTTTAGAAAATTTTCGAATTTAAATGGTGTTATCAGTGTCAAATATTACTTTATTATAGGATGGTACCAAAATACCAGGTACTAGGTTTATGTATACCCTCGGGGACTCAAACGGTCCACCAGCAGTGGCAACGACCTAGTGGTTATAAATATTATAAACATAATACCAAAGTTATAATGTAGTACATTCATCATATTCAGAATGCAAGGAATTTTGGAAATGTTTAATGCATAGGAAGATCGTCATCAAACTTTTAAAAAGTAACCACAATCCCGATCTTTTCTCTCAAAATTAAAAGTGCTACAAAAATGCCGGTTATTTTCCCATCAAAAGGTAGAGTTAAAATGAATATTAAAGACTGTTTAGAGGGAAGTATAAAAATTGTCTTTATTGACAAGTTTTCCTTATAGTATGAAATTCAAGGGAGATAACTTTCATTATGTCAAACTATAAATCCTTGGGCAATGTTGAGAAATGTTTCTCTTAAAGCGATATGAGCTGTCGTAGGTGAAAAATGTTTAATGCCTATTTTATGTAATATTTTATCTCATATATATGTTCCAAAGAGGCCATCTGGTGGCTAGAACAACGAATGCATATGTAAAATTGCAATAATCTTGCCAAACGTAAACCCGTAATATCAGTTATTTTTTGTCAGCCATTACTTTGAGCACTGCAAATTCCCTGGCCGAATTACATTTGATATGGCGAAAAAGTTTATCTGAAAGGTCATTGCATAGGGAAATACAGTTGGATTTTTTAAGGTACTGGAAAACTTAAATTCTAATAAAACAAATAAAGAAGATCTTTTACAACATTTCACCTATCTGATAATGTATTTAAAAACACATTTAATCATATTCTTGACTATATGTCAGGGGACAAGAATGATCATTGTGACAGCGTACAATGTCTATCGCTTAATTCAGTGTAATACTAAGACATGTACATACAAATAATTTAAATATTGTTAAAAATTCAAAGTTTGTTTAATAACTTCAATGCATGTACGATGTAGTTGAATTCTTTATGACATTCATATATTTCTCAGTTTCTGTCATACTCATTCTCATGTTTAGTACTTGTACAACTTTCAAATAAATACAGTAGAATAATGTACAGTAAAACTTGCTTATAATGCATTTCAAGGGACCTTACTTACAATACCTTATAAGGACAGTTTGTTATATAGTTATGGCGTAGGGTTATACTGCAATTTGTTATGAAAAAAAAATCACTCTAACTTAAGGCTAAACATGAACTTTCCGAGAAAGTAAAAAGAACACAAACGTTTCTGGTCACTTTTTTATTTACACAACTTATTTAATCAGATTGTAAACCTACTTTTGCTTGGTAAAAATGTCAAGAATTGACTTTTGTTTTAATGATAATAAGCACTTCTTTATAATACTAAACTTTACGTTGATTTGAGCTTCAAGGGACATAGATATTGCTTTGTTATAGGCAAATATTTGTTATATCAAATTCGTTATAAAACTGTTTTTCTACTAAGAATATATAGAGGTGCATTCAGGGATTATTATTTGATTCGCTATGTGCATGAATTCGTACAAACCAAGTTCGTTATTTTCAAGTTTTACTGTACTATTGATCTGGGTTTTTTTAGATCTTGTAATCATAATACCGAAACATTTATAAGTACAATGTATATAAAACTATGTCACATACACGACATACACATAATGGCATTTAGTTTCTCTCCTTCGCAGCACAAAGTACTAAATAAACTCTCAGCAACAGAATGTGTCCTAAAATATCAAAATGTTATTCATATTGTCAATACACATGACATTATATTAAAACACAGATAATTACAAAATGAAGTGTTCATTCTACTTTCAGCCACATAAACCTTTAAAGTGTTCTAATTATTTAAAAGAGCATTTGCTGTGTAATTTTTCAAAATGTTCTTTTCCTTTTTTTACTACTTAGATTGGTACATGTATACAATAACAAAAAAAAGAGATATACACAGGCATACAAATTCTTCAATTCCTATATATTTTGCGAAAATTGTTTGAGAAACTTAGGTTTGGCACTTTTTCAATTGCAAATGATTAACTCAACCTTACTACATGCCTTTCCACACAAATAACCCACTAGGCCTGACCTTATTTTCACAAAATATGTAGGAATATAAGATTTGTTTATGCCTGTGTATAGCTCTTATTTGTTATTCTACATCAATTACAAGTAGTAAAAGTAGAAAAAATTGAAATAATTTTTTTTTTTTTTTTTTGGTAAACATAGCTTGTGCCTCTTTAAAGGTGATGACCATATTCATAACAAAAATTACATTTAGACACAGACAATTGCCATGGCTACAAAAAACCAACAGATACCAATAAACTCGCAGCCATATAAACATTTTTAAAAATGTCCCGATTCCTTCAAATGATATCAATATTCACAATACTCATGCCTTTAACTCTTTCATTGCAAAAGACACATTTGGACTAGACCAACTCATCTATATACAGATGAGACCAATGGTTTTAAGGTGTTGGTGAGTCAAAACACTGACCATTACAGAAACCAACAAATACTAATTCTGCAAGTACATTTCGTCAACATAAACATTTACAATATCTTAAATGATCCAGAATGGCGACCAAATTTGTATGACACAGCTGCTGATCTTACTCTGGGAGACTTTGACTTGCTTATCAAGTTATGTTCTATATCCATTACACTGTTGAGAATGTGAACATTTCCGACAGATAGAGCATATTTTCGGAGTCCTTCCAGATGAATATGTGCCTGAGATTTGGTTACGTTTTCACAATCACTGATAGTTATGTCATCACCATCATCACTATCATCATCACTATCATCATAATCATCATCAACAACAACACCAACATTTTCATTAACGTGATTTTGTTCTAAAGACACTTTGGACTTAGTGTTGCAATCATCATCAATGAATGAAACCAGAAGCTCGTCCATATCTTTCAGTTCCTCAAACGGAACGCCAAAAACGTCATTCGACAACTTCAACACTTCTAAAGGAATGTAGTCCTCGCCATCATCATCATCATCATCATCAACACCATTATCCTTGCTGTCGACAGGATTATTCCTTATAGTAGTATCCACAATCCCAAATGCACAGAAACCCTTTAATATTGTGGTTACGTCTGTTTCCTTCCAAGCCTGATTCAACCAGTAGACTGCGTCTAACAGGGTAACCTTTTTCAGCAAGTCACTGCTGGTCAGTGTCGGAAAGGTCTCGATCAATTTTAGCACTTGTTGGAGCTGTCTTTTCCTGTATTTTAATTTCACTGCCTGGATGGTCCCCTGATTCACTGGTTGTGACTCGCAATTTTTTTCGGGGGGTAGAAATTGAATTTTGACATTTGGGAGTTCAAAGAAGGGATGTGAAGGAGCAATGTCCAAGAAAAGTAACACATGTCTACCTTGGCGGCACATCTTTTTATCAAAAGATTTTACCCAATCCTCAAATATAGTACTTGTCATTAAGGCTTTACCGTTGAAATAATATTTCATTGGCAGAGATGAAGTAGGAATTCTTTTAAAACATTTGGGATTAGCAATTTTACCAATTACAACTGCAGGCTCTTTATCTCCTAACATATTTGAACAAAGAGCAACAGTTAGCCTTTCTTTGGACAACTCACTCCCACTGCATTTCTCACCCTTCACATAAAAATTTTTGGCTCTGTCTGCTCGGAAAAACAAGCTAGTTTCATCCATTTTATAGATGTTCTTAGGTTCATACTTCTTGCAATGTGTTGGCAGTTTGTTTTTCCACTCATTCATAACAGCTGTGTCAACGTCTCCTGTGTCTTCACACATATCATCAAACTTAATACCATATCGCTTCACAAAGGAATCAAACCACCCACTACTTGCTTTGAAGTTATGAACTCCTAGATCCTCAGCAATTTTAAGAGCTCGTTCCTTTATCATACCCCGTGTAATGTCAATTGCCCGTGTTTTGGCCTCCTTAAACCATTCCCAAACTAAAGTGTTAATGTCCTTGTTTTTAGTTTTCTTATCTTTTCTTTTCCTATCAAATGGACACTTATTATCAAACCCCTCCAATAATTCTCGTTTCCTTTTGTTAATGCTCTGTATTTGTGTTTTCCCGACACCAAAGTAGTCAGCCACCTTTCTGCAGGACATCCCATGATTGAGTAACCTAAAATATACAATTAAAACATTTGCGATTGGGGGAAAAATCAATACTGTATAGTTGCGTTTATTTGCGGGGGATTTAATTTCGCTATGTTTGCTGACACAGAAAATACTGTGAAATTTAATACTTGTGAATATGATACCTTACACTTATAAAGTATCAGAAAGACAATTTATAATTAATCTTGTGCGAAATATAGTACCCATGAATAAGTTCCTTTCTGAAAAATGCAAAATTTTCTCCCCATGAAATTAAACAACTATACATTGTATGACAAACAGCTACTAATAAAATGTGTAACTTTGCGATGGATATTTTCACTTCTCAATTATATTCAAAGTGTTTAAATTTACCAAAGTGATGTGATATAAAAAGACAAAACTACACTGTTTATAGCCATATCAATAGACTGTACGCGATCATTGTAGCAGATGGATTCAACGAGACCGTAGCTAGAGTTGAATCCATCCGCTACAATGATCAAGTGCTGTCTGATCATTTGTTTGGTTTGGTTTGTATTACATGTCCCTTATTTATCTACATGTGTACAAAAATTTAAAATTCATTTTGCTTTTAACGAAGCCATCAAATATTTTGGACAACATGAGTACCGCGGTACAGAAACATTTACTCTGCCTAGACTAAATAAACAACCAAACAACGTTCTCTATCTTGTATTAATTAATACAAATAACTGTACGGGGTGAAAAAGACAGTTTACCCAATGTTTATTGTTAAAGTAATAATTTTTTCATTAACAAGTCGCTATGTAGCAAAACGATCTTTCGCCAATTTCACTTATAGACATCAACGCTTTCGGCAATGGATAAAACTGGAAATTGTAACATTCAATGTTCAAGTTACCTCCCTTTGCGATATCAATACACAGTATACAAGTGACTGTTCCCTGAAATTGAGCAGTCACTGGTTATGTAAGGCATGTGGTCACCATACAGGGTGTATAAATAAAGGAAATATGCACAGGGAATCTCATTAAGACATTATTTCTATTTACATCGCCATATGCTTGTAGCTATCAATATCAATATGATGAATGGTGGAGTAATACTGCAATTTCTCAAGACAGGCTCAACATCGCTGGAATCTTATATAGTGGAATTCCATATTTATAAATAGATCAATGACATTTTGTTGAAACTAACTACAAATCGTATTGTATAATTTCGAAAGGCAGAAGTAAGTAGAATTATGTAGTATTTCATTTAATTATTATTCAAAATAGATTTAATTTCATTTACACCAAAATATTCAATTTTTCCGTAAAAGTTGAATTCTTGAGTTGGACTATATTTTCACGAAGTGCGAATGCAACCTCCATGATCTCTTCACTGCTAACAGGATAGCCCTCAATGAAAAGTCGAAGTAAACCCATAATAGGTTGTTATTACATAACAACCCATGAAAATATATCTCCAGATGCAAATCAATGTTAAAAACATTCGAAGTTGGTATCATAGACATACATGTATAAACATGTATGTAACATTGTCACACATGTTTCTGTTGGCATGTTACATGTACAAAAATTGAATCATTCAAAGTTACCACTGTACTTAGGCCTACTAAGCTAATATTTCATAGATTTGTTGAAACATAAAGTATTCTGAATTAACACTATGTACATTGTACTAATCTGTCTGTTGATAGAGTCAAGCTATCATTTTTAGTTCCCACTGTCACAGGTACATGTAATTTAGAATAATGACCTAAACGTACAAGTATTTACTGTTTAAGCTGGAATATACAGCCAGTGATATATAAAGCCTGTTGGGATTTACATATCGCCGATACAGCCTAGATCTACTAAAATCAGAAATTAGTATAGGCTGTCATATGCCATGGTACATTTAACATGGTAAACATTTATCATGGTAAACACTTATCATGATAAACATTTATCTGAAATTCCAGAAATTAGTGGATGCAGGCGTCTGGTTATGAATCAGTAGAAATTAATACATTTTATGATACATGTATGTTTAGGGGCCTAAATTACAAAACAGCAGATATACAGAGTCAGACTTAGATTTACATGTAGATCTATAATGACTTTCAAAATCTTTAAAAAAAATGTTGCAGTGTTCAGTTCCCTTTACTCCCTAATTTTATAAAAAGCAATATGTTCATTCAACAACCTTAAAATAATATTGTTATTTGGTACTTGTACGTAAAAGGGAATATCAAATGTAGATCATTAGCTCAAATATGAATTGGGTTACAAAAAATTAAAAAATCAGGTCAAACTGATTTAAGGTTGAAACACCCAATCTAAACAAATCAACTAAAACATTTAACCTACATTTTGACCCTACCCCACCCCCAGGGGCATGTGATGTCAGTGAAGCATGAGCATCCCTTAGATGAACTTACAGTCTAAATTTGGTTACTGTATCACAATCCAAACTTGAAATATTACACTTTATCTGTAAGCAGGACAGAATTACAAACAGACAGACTGACGGACGGACGGATGATCCAAACACAAATTGCTCCAGACAAATATAGTACGTACGTATGGGCAGATCCCTATATCCCCTTGGTGACTTGTCATGAGGGGATAATAAGTAACAAATAATAGTTACAGATGACTAGTGCTGTGGAACAGGTAACTCAATATTCCATTTAGTGAAAGAGAGTAATCGCTAACATTTTATTATTTACCATCTTATAGAAAAAATAATTAATGAAAATGCAATTGGAAATATTGATGAGTACAAAAATACGTACTCTACAGCTTCAAGTCGCTCTAATACAGTTAAAGCCTTCCGTTTAGACTGTGTTGTCATGTTGTTGTTCTACTTCAGACTGCGTCCATAAACTGAATCTAAAAATGAAAAACAAGTGCACATACACAATTTTTTTTAAATATGAAGTCAAGCTATGAGATACATGTAAATTCCCCTCCACTTTACCATTCAAAAACGGGAAAACAAACCATCAATCGGTCAGCAATGATTGTCAGTTGTTCCTACATGTATTCATTATAACATCTTGTCACAAAGCAGAGATACTAAACACTGAACAGTAAATTATAGTTCAGTGTTTTGGCATAATTAGCCAAACAATGATCCAAATTTTTGTTCAGCTGAAGTTTTCTCTACTGTTCACAATCCTCTTACAGAGTTGTCGGTCCTTGCAATCTCAATTAATAGAAGGACTTGCATATGTAACTCTGTGTATGATGAGACTATATATAATGTAGGTTAGATAGCTTTCCGGTTTTTTTTTCAACTGAATTCCGTTTTTGCATTATGTCAATTCCATTTTTTCCATGATGTGTGTGTATCATGCATTGTTTCAGTAAGAAATCATTAAAAAAAACATCTGGGACAACAGGTTTAACACACAACAAATATGGGGTCAAGCTAATTTACCCAAATCACCAGAACTATTCAAATACTTTTTACCTTCCATGATAACTATGTTTATGAAAAATAAACACAGATAGCATGATAGGAAATGTAATAGGTAACATCACTTCATACATTTTGATGACAAATTGTGAAAATTAAGAAAGAAAATTCAACTATAATTTGGTGTTTATTTATTTTTCTTTTAATTTCTATAAAAATTTTCGGACAAAAAATGTGCTTTTTATGGCGGAGTAGAACTTAAGGGCCATGTTGAAAAAAAGAAAAGAAATTTTTTCAACCATACAAAGAACTAACTTGTCTTGTACTTTGGATTTCGGACAGTAAACATTTTGTGTACAAATACATAACAATAATATAATCATTATAATAAACAACGTAGTTACAAAGAACTATTTCGTCTGACAAAGAATTCTTTGTACGTACTGCGTACAAATAAGTCTGAATCATCCCTGCGCACTGCACATAAGGCCATTCCAATTTTTTTCAATTAGTTAAGCATCCATGTGCGCTTTGGTTTAGAACATATTATGTTTAAAAACACACACACAATTGGTAATCTGGGAATGCATATTGTTCCTTACAACACGTGGAATGAAAGACATGCAGACATAGAGTTCAGATAAAATAAAACTAATATAGATCTACCATAAAAAAAAATTACGAACTCTAGCACTCTTAGGGTACTGTGGTACACTCTGATTAGTAGGACCCGTTTACTCAACTTACTCAATAACCTGATGGCATTTATTTCTATCAAATGATCACAAATATAATTGAAGAGTCTTGTAGGTTTTTTTTCAGGTTGTGTGCGTTTTTGCCCAATAGGTAATTAGGTTTTTGATTTCAGGGTGGACGCTTAACATAGAAAAAACTTGTAATGGCCTAATTGTTAGAAGTGGATTTATGGGGCGCTTGCAACGCCAATACACCATCTATATTATCCAATGTAATTTGCATGTAACCCTAACATTTATCACTTATATGAATTATGTTTGATAACCAACCATCTTTTAGATGGATAATCATTATGTGATAACAGTGATAGAAATTAAAGTCTGTAATCAAGGAGCCATTTGGGCCTGTATGCCAGGACTTTTAAGAGCCCAGCTGCATGTCTGTAAACTCGGAAACTTACTCTTCCTATAACATCGTATTTAAAAAATCTTACTATAAAAACATATTCTA
Organism: Atrina japonica; assembly: GCA_030159075.1. Classification (NCBI taxonomy): domain Eukaryota; kingdom Metazoa; phylum Mollusca; class Bivalvia; order Pterioida; family Pinnidae; genus Atrina; species Atrina japonica. The sequence continues at coordinate 299,793 of BROG01000762.1, read as the reverse complement.
AAGTAATTCATACACTAGCTACATGTAGCAAGGTACATGTTTATTCAGTTTACAAAAATATCAGTTGAAATCTGTGATAGTGCAAGGTATATATTATATACCTCTAAATTTTCTGTAGCCACCTGGGCTAACACACTGTGAAATCTAGTAACCCAGCTCAATTTTTACTTGCCATGCATTGGCTACTGGGCACCTGCTTTAATATCTATCCCTGTGATAATATTAGCAGATTTATAAACAAGCGTAGCATCCTCTCTGGATGCAGGTAAGCGTCTTTGGGCTTTCAAATTTAAGGACAAAATTCTGAAAAATGCATAAAATTTTATCTGCTAACGAAATATTTCCTGCATTACAGTAATTCCACCACTTAGAATTATGTGCTGTGAGCAGGGCTCATTTAGGTAGAAGTGCAGTGGGAGTGCACCCTTTTAAGCTGGAAAAATGTGTAAACCTGTTATTTTTCTGTAAAAATTTAAAGTAGTATAAATTTATGTTACCAACCTCAACCCCTTCCTTAAAAATTTTCAAGATCTGCCATTGATTTAGTTCTCGGTGTCTAAAAATATGTATGTACAATTTAGTTCTTTGCACGTACAAAGAATCATTTGTAGGGAGAAATTAGTTCTTAATACCCACAAAGAATTATTTGTAGGGAGAAATTAGTTCTCTGTACAGCGTACATGCAAAGAATTCTTTGTACAGGTGAATTAGTTCTTTGTACGGATCACTGGGATGAATAAATTTCTTTTTTGCCCTTCTGTGCCATCGTAACTTTTGTATAAAAATAGAAAATGAAATAATTACTATCATATATTTGATATGTAATCAATAATATTAATGTACATGTATCACCTTCATTTTTTTTTTTTTGTTTTACCTGTATTCTGTAACTGTTGGGGTTTGTCGGATCTAAGGGTCAATCTGTTGACTTTGATAGAGTATGTGTCAGCTGACTGTACTGTGTCCAGATGTTTGTCCTAAACCTACGGAAGAGGCGGAGAGCAGCAACGTCAGTTTATATGCTTTTATTGTAAGTGTGAAATCATAGAAGTGGTGCACCAAGCCCTACTCTTGGCGGCTGAAATAGATTTAGTTCTAAAATTTAACCAATTAGAATTTCTTCAACTGAATAGTGTTTGAGAAAAATTAGTAAGTATGTAATTAACAACAGTTAACACATTGATAAAAAAAAAATGTGTAGAACTGCATTCTGCTTAAGGCCATTAACTTGAGTAAAAAGGATTCTCAGGTATGACACCTGGGAAGTACAGTTAATTGGCCATCCCACGGGATAACAAAGAGAGTACCTATGGAAAAATTGAAAATGATTAAGTTAACATAATAGTTAGAGTTACATTTAAACACTTGACTGGTCAATTGGAATAGAAATCAAGCTTTTGCAATTACAAGAATCACAATCCATATGTATTTTCTATAATATTTTCTATATTAATAAATCCTTTTTTTTTTTAAATTAAACCTATGACAAAATTGAAATGAAGTAAAGGAAATACATCATATAATAATAAATAATTATATTGTTGTAAAAAAAAATTAAAAGTTTATGATAACTGAAAAACTATGTATATGATGTAAAAAAAAACAGAAATTTTTAAAGCTTTTTCTGAAAAGAAAATGATAATTTTTGACTTTTTTTTAAATTAAAATTTCTAAAAAAATAGTTCAATGTTACATTAAGAAATTAACGATATGATTTTTTACATGATTTGATAGAAAGAAATGCAGCTATTAATTATACTGGATACATTTTGATGCAAAATTATGAATACTGAGAAAGACAATCCTAGGCGGGACAGTGTAAATCAAGTCCGGCACATAATGACATATGTCCCAAGTCCCAATGAGTCAAAATCAAAATTAGTGCACCTGTAATAATTTATCTGTACCTTGATAATAGTTCATACATACATTTTACATATCATATGTAGAAATTACTGACTTTGGTGATGTATTGTTTTTGTACAGGACGTTTTTATTTTTGGAGGTTGTAAATCTAGTCTCTGTTTTTTTATGTCCCAAAATGTGTTACCTATGTGATTTCCAAAGCATTTCTCCACTTATAGGCGGGTAATTAAATAACCAATTATAGGTTAGAATTTAATGATGTTTGAATAATGTGCACACTGAATTTGAGTGAAAAATAAAATTAATACTTTAAATGCCGTTTTTCAAACATGAATGTAAAAAGTTAGCCTGGGATCCTGGCTCACAGATGCTAACGCTGTCAGTATATCGACGAAGTAAGATTGGGCCAGGAACCCAGGCTAGTGAAAAGTTCACTGAGCATTTCATTGCTATTATATAAAACCAAGACAAACCATTTTCTGGAATTTTAGTATCTGATTTTAACTGATTTTCAGCGCTTACCACGTGGAGTCCTAATACCAACCTGCAGGTGTTTAAATGAGTACCGCATTAAGTTGCGACAGAAACACATTGCAGCACTCTAAATGAGTTGACTGTCTCAGAGAATCTTAAAAATGTAATATTTTATTTATAATATAGGCCTACCTGTAGATCTACATATAATGTGGACTTAAGCTGTGCTGGCATAACAATTTTGTCATTTTGGACTTTGTCCACTAAGGAACTTTAGTTTGGTGCTGTAACAATGAATTCTTGAAATATGTCTTGAAACAATAATATTAAAAAAAAAATTGGCAGTATCGTATTAATTTAAGATTTTTTTTCTTCACAGATTCGATGTGTGAACATTATTCAAACATCATCAAATTATAATCTTTAATTGGTTATTTAATTACCTGCCTATAAGAGGAGAAACGTTTTGGAAATCACATAGGTTACGTAGCACGTTTTGGGACATAAAAAACAGGGACTAGGCCTAGATTTGCAACATTCAAAAAATAAAAACGCCCTGTGTAAAAACAATATATTGCCAAAGTCAGTAATTTCAACATATAATGTGTGAAATGTATGTATGAACTATTATGAAGGTACAGATAGGTTATTACAGGTACGTTAGTTTAGATTTTGACGAAAATAAAAATAATTGCCCGGGACTCGTGACATATGTCCCGGACTAGATTTACACTGTCCAATTCTAGGCCTACTGTTCGGTGTTTAGGCACAACCTCCCTCTCCAAGCGTGTACTTTTTAGTTTTTATTCAAGTACCATCCATTTTAGCGTTAAATTATTAATTGACAGGAAAAAAAAGAAACAAAACATTTATCGATGAAAGATGGTTCATTGGATGTCGGTCTATGGTTCTGGCTGGAAATCACCCTTTCAAAACAAAAGCATGTACGTTTGACTGCAGTACTGCAGTAGCCCAATTACAACCCAGGCCTAAGGCCTTGACAGATATGCGTACTGGTGTGTTGTGCATTCCAAATAATAACAATTAAAGTAATTCAAACCTTCTCCGATTCCAATTCTTCCGAGGTGTTCAAGTTAACGGAGTAACCGTAGTAAACAGAATACAATGACTCGTCACTGAATTATGGGTTAGTCAAAACATCGTAAACACTCCATTTTGTTGATTAGTTCTCGCAATATTCCGCGAGACTTAAGCAAAATTATCTACGAGTTATCTCCCTTTCACCAATATGCGGTTGTTAACGCAGTAATATGGCAAACCGTTTCTAATATTGATAATAGGCATTTTCAACATTAAAATGGGTAATTAATTCAACTTTAACTAGCAAGTCGTTAGTAAATTTATTGCATATTGCTAACAATAGCTTTATATATCGCTATTAGCTTTATACATGTATATCGCTGGTTTTACAAAGATGAGACCAAAACAAATGCTGAAGACGATCGTTTCTGCCAGTAAGACCTCATCAGTTGAGCTCGCATTCAATATTTAATGGTAGCCTATATTTCCGAAATAAATAGGTGTCGACTCATACAAGTCGGCCAAATGAAAGATATAAATGTATTGCTAAATCCAAAATCCGTCTAACAGTTCCCCATGTAAAACCCAAATCATAGCTCAGTCAAGCTGACAAATTTAGACTTTGCCGAATAATGATATTTGAGCGAAATAAATATTACTTGATGATCATTTTCTAATGATAAGATAATAGAATGGTCACTGAAAGGCGACTAAATGACCACTGAAAGGTGACTGATTGGTCACTGAAAGGCGACTGAATGGTCACCGAAATATGACCGAATGGTTCCTGCCATTCGGTTAACTGAATGGTCACTGAATGGTAACTGAATGGATAGGGAGAGGCGGATTTCAGTGACCATTCAGTTACCATTCAGCCACCATTCAATCGACTGAATGGTCTCATTTCATCCTGTGAATTTTTTAATGATAAGATAATATGGAACAAATTTACCAACGGGTTGTCATAAAGTAAATATGGGGAAGAAAATACAGGGACCGCTGTTTGTGTACTGCAGGGGGTCGCTATATTCTGGGACATAGGCCTACATATACATGTAATAATTTTCAAGGGGCGGTCCAGTTCGGTCGTAATATACAGGAAATCGGTATGCAAGGGTGGTCGCTGAGGCAAGTTAGACTGTACGTATTTTTGAAAAACTTTCAAGATCAAGACTTTTTATCTTTTTCAGATTATTAACAGTCAAACTATTACTAGGCAGTACCATCATACAAACAGAGAAAAGAAATTTAATGGTAATAACGCACCTTAGATTCCATATGTAATGCATATTTGACATGGATTCCGTGATGTATACAGAACAAACAAAAATATCTTGATTTAAGTTTGTCCGCAACGACGCTCGCTTTAGTATGGTAGCTGATTTTTGCCATTTTGTTATTTCGCTTTGTCGCAGCGACATAATGATGATTATCGTCTTTTCGCAGCGATATATAACGAAAATACGAAACTATCCAACGCGAAATAACGAAAACATGAAGTTGCTATTTAGCGGCCGGGACGGGGGGGGGGGGGGGGGGGGGGGGGGGGGGGGGGGGGGGGGGGGGAGGGGGGGGGGGGGGGGGGGGGGGGGGGGGGGGGGGGGGGGGGGGGGGGGGGGGAGGTAGAAATTATTATCTTTTTCCTGCGAAAATCCACAAATCATCGCCTTTTCGCCCCGTTAATTATCCAAATTATCGTCCTTTCGACCCGCTAATTATCATCTTTTCGCAGCGACAATCCACAGGACCATCTAACTATATAGTACATACATATACTATATAGTTATATATAGGGTATAACCACATCTAGCTCTGTTAAGTCTGTTGTTTGGTCATACTTCCAAGTACATGTATATCCCAAAATCACCATGCTTTGATAAAAAGAATGAATATAATAGACTGAAAATTCAAGGGATTATGGGCAAGGCACATTTAGATGGTCCCGTCCACAAGTACCTGTGCGTGGCCCATGTTTCAACCCAAACCATACGCACAAGAGTGGTCTGCGGTTGAGAAGACCATGCATACTGATCCCGCTGTCTCCAAACCACTGCCAGCTACAATATGCTTGGGCTGTGGACCATGGTGGCTGGGGCAGGATGGACTGGCGTTCTCAGTCTCGATACTGGATAGACTACACGGATAAGGCGTGTTAGAGTATGGCGAAGGTCAGGGGAAAGGTTTCATGCTGCAAACATTGCTGAACACGACCAGTATGACGGAGGCTCAATAGGACTAGTGGTCTGGGGTGGAATCAGTTGGGAAGGACACACTGACCTCCTTGTCCTTGACGGAGTCTCACTGACTGCCCAGCAGTATCGAGATAAGATTATCGATACCCAACATAGGCGTCGGAAGCAAATTGAAAGTGGGGGAGGGCTAAACCAACTTAAAACACACACACGCCAGAAGTGTGGGGGGGGGGGGGGGGCTAAACCAACTTAAAACACACACACGCCAGAAACGTCTTGGGGGCTAAGCCCCAATTTTCAACACCTATGCCTATCTTTGCAAAAAAAGTGGGGGGGCTAAGCCCCCCTAGCCCCCAGGCTCCGACGCATATGCCCAAAGTAAGGCTGTATGCTGGTGCAGTTGGTGACGTGTTCATTTTGATGGATGATAATGCCCGTTCTCATAGAGCCAATGTCGTCCAAGACTAGCCTACTTGCAAAGAGAACGCATTACTCGTTTGGACTGGCCAACCCGATCCCCTGACGTAATCCCAATGAGCACATATGGAATAAGTTACAGGTCCGCATTTCAGCCCATTAGGTCCAACTAAGAAGCACCCAGGGACTTAGTGCCTTCCTTTGTAGAAGAGTGGAACGCCATTCCACAAGCGGTGATACAAAATCTGATAGGGGCATGCAACGACGGTGTCGAGCTGTCGTCGACAGCAACGGGTCACATAGATTCTACTCGTTATTAAGCCGAAATGAGTTCCTCTCGATATATATATATTACAAAATTTAATTTTTTTTTCACAATCATAAACATATCCATCTTTAACATCATCCAATTCAAATTCTAAATAAACCCCGAAGACACATTACAATTGTTAAAACATTTTTCTATAATATTTTATAAATCGCTAACCAGGTACATAAAAATAAATAAAAGTAATGAGTGGCATACAGCAAAATGTATGTACAAAAATATTTTGGTGTTTTGCAAACTTTCAGTAGCATGATGATGTAACAATCTTATAATTTACAGGTGGCAAAGGTTATACCTCCCTTTGTGACTGTAAAGTACAAGAGCGACGATTGTTCTGAGTCATCCCTTAATTATTACAACTGCACCACGCAATCCTGGAAGGCAACAATGGCCGTAAAATTCGAAGTCAACATGTCATCTGAAATGACGACTCCATCAAACGTTGAGTTCAAATACGAATACACTTCCGCGGATAGAAAACAAATGAATGCAACGATCAGGTAAATTTCAATCCAAAGTATCTTGATGGTATGATCCGTTCTATCTTTTTAGACCAGTCTTTTATGGCCTGTAGGGTTTAAAGGGTTAAACATGTTTAAGCAAGAAATATTTGTGTTAAAATATTTAATTATATCTCATGTTTATAATTCATGAAACGAGTGATATGATTGGTTTTACGAGGTCACGTGTTCGTTTTGAGAAACCATCCCTAACTCTAATAATTAATTTGTTTTTTAATTTTCTCCTTCTTTTGGAGGTTCAGTTAGATGCGGTAAATAAAAGAAACTTTATTTGAATATAAGAAAAGAAACATAAAACTCAAACTTACGGGCCGACATGTTTTTGTTTTTGTTTTTTTCAAATACATGTTGGATTTCGTGGGAAACAAGTACATGTATGATATATGCCGTCCGTCTTTTCAACATATTTCGATAACTGAAGGTATCAAAACGTACATCATTCTACTATTTTCCAGCGGGAACTGCTGTACTCCAAAGGCATCTCTTATGTTTATTGATGATGCAAACAACAGGGTAGAGAAGAACTTTGACTTTACTGGAGGAAAACATTTTTCTTATAACGTCACCGCGTCCGATCTTTTCCAGTCGGATACGGAAGTAAATGAAGTGAAACACAGTAAGTATATTAGTTGTTTCATCTTAATGTAAATAGGTAGTGGTGACTTGTAAGTCATCGATTCCACATAGTGAACACTTATATGTGAGATTGATAAAAGAGTACATGAAGCTTAAAAAATTTTGCCAGCATAACTGCAATATTTTTTGTAATGCAAATTTAAAACTTTATTTTTAAATCTATGTATTTAGAACTGAAATGACATTAACATAATTTACATCAAGTTGTTTCAGATGGAGTAATGTTAAATTACATCAGGAATAATTTGATATCGTTTAAAATGATTACATGTATATTGTAATTTTTTTTTATTTTTATTTTTTTTTCCTACAAGGTAAACCCGATATCGGCACCTTAGCCACGGTCGGAGGAGTTGTTGGTGGTGTTGCCTTTGTAACGACAGCAGCGACAGTAACATTCTTACTCGTTCGTACATCGTTCAAAAATACCATCCAACCACTTTAAAAACACATTCGGTGATCAAATGCAGCGTGCTGATACAATTGTAAAACCATGAGGTAGTGAAATACGAACTACATGTAGCTAGAATCAGTAGCGAGGTCACATTTAAAATATAACTCTGTGTTTAGTAGAGTGTGTTACATAATTTTGATACATTTATAAAGACAATATTAAATAAACGAAAAGACATTCAAATTTATTGATTAGTTATTTTTTTTAATGTAAAGATGAAGAAGTACCAATTGATTTTCGAACTCCAAGTGCATTAGAATACGACAACTTAGATATGCAAATGGCCTCAACATGAAAAACAATTGCGAATTCCAAACGAGCTGGGACCAGGTGTCCAGGATAGGAACATTGATACTCATGACTTTGGTGCAGTTAGAATTAGATTGCCTGAGGGGTAAAGCGAAGTTATTGCAAAATGACAGCAAATGATTTAAAGAGTGGTGTTTAAATACAAATTTGGAATCTGGATATGGTTACTTTTAGTTTCATAAGTTAAAAAGCATCCATAATTATATTGCCAAAGTCACATTAAACTGCCATAAAAAAGATAAATGAATTTATAAAGCAATGAGTTAAAGCCTCATAACCACTCGTTTACGCTCATTTAGGGATTCAATTTTGGTTGAAAGGCCCATGACCGCTCTAATTCGCAAACAAGAAATGTCGTGTAAAGTTCTCTGGTTCACACATTATACAATTTAATGACATATTAATCAAAACTAGTGCACACATGCACTGCAACTAGTCAGTAAATGATAAAAACAACATGATGTTGACACCCCTAATTAGCGATCAGTGCACCGTTCACTGCTGTTACATCGATAGGGAAAGTGTGTAAAACATGAATGCAAGTAGATTTTGTGGGAAGTATTTCACCAAAAACTGATTTTTTCTTGTCGGAAATAAAAATATTGTATTTCTATGTACACGTATATACAATGTACTTTAAAGGTCAACAGACACGAGGGGCCTCCGTGGTCAAGTGGTTAGAGCTTTAAAACTTGGGAGTCTTTCACTTCCTGCCAGAGCAGGTTCGAGTCCCACTGGAATCTAAGCTGATTTTTGTGAGAAAGTTTGCCAGTTTACATGCGGAAGGCCGGTGGTCTATTTTCGGTTACATTGTAACCGGGGGTCTCTCCTGGTTAGACATACATAAAACATTGGTATTATGGACAAAGAAAAATGTTTTAACCCCACCATTTAAACATACCAAGTGGAAAAAAGTAACAAAATGTTATGTTAGAAAGGTTAGTTTCCCTTTTCAAAATATGTTAACCGGAAGTGACGTACATGTGGTGGTCAGCGGCCATTCTCTGTAAGCATCAACATATGATGTAAACCTATGGTCTCAGATTTTTATGAAACGTTGCTAAATTACTGCTCATTCATGTAGATACAAAATTTGTCATGGTAACCATACACCTCATTTTTAAAGGTTAAAACTACATAAACCTTCATCATCTCATTGAATATTTCTTCAAAATACACCGATAGAATCCCTTCAAATTCACAGGGGACGAAGGTAATCTGTATACCAAAAATAAAATATGTGTTAAATTTTTAAGTTTGATTTGGGAATTTGTTGTCAGAAGTGTTATTTCCTTAGATATAACTGTTTATTGTTTATGGTTCATGACTAAACAGGGGAGATTTCTCTTGAATCACAAGGATTTTGATATTTGTCATATTTTGCTGAAAATTTGCATATATAGGTTTTTTTGTTTGTTTATTGTTGTTTAACGTCCCACTCAAGAATATTTCACTCATATGGAGACGTCACCAAATGCCGGTGAAGGGCTTCAAATTTTGGCCTATGCTCGGCACTTACGGCCATTGAGCAGTGAGGGTTCTTTAACGTGCCGACACCTACTGTGACACGGGACCACGGTTTTTACTGTCTCATCCGACAGACAGGAAACCAACCTGCCGCCGGCTGGACTCGAACTCACGACCTCACGATCAAGAGTCGAGCGCGCTACCGACTGAGCCAGGCCGGCTCTGCATATATAGGTATTCTGACGATAATTTTTTTTAGAAAATAGCAAATTGAGGTATTTTGGTAAGAATTCCATGGTAGATTTTACAGATGCATGGGTTACCAAGGTAACGAAATAAAATATTTAATATTGTCAAATTTGGATGGAAAATAGTATTATTGAATATTTTTTGTATTACGAATTCAATGGTAGATATTTGGAAAGTGTCAGTTGCCTTGGTAACAAAATAAAGGCCACTGATTGGTAAAAATTGAGATATTTTCCGATTTTACAGGGGTATTTTGACATTGCAAATGCAATAGTAGATGTTACAGAAGCGTTGGTTACCATTGTAAAAAATGAAGGCTTTTGGTTGATCAAGACTGATAGTGTTAGATTTTTATGAAAAAATATATTTAGGGGTACTTCAGTATTAGATATTCAGTAGTAGATCATAACAGTGGTACATGCATTTGAATATATTTCAAAATGATTGGTGCAAAGGTCAGAGTTCATCTGCACTTGAGATAGCTGAACAGGCTGAAAATGTGGATTGTAAATCTAAGATATTGGAAATACACCAAATACTTTTTAATAGACCTTTCATTTTAGGTCACCTGGGCCAAAGACTCAGGGCGACCTATTGCTATCGTCTTTTGTCTGTCTTCGTGCGTTGTTCGATGTTTTAATTCTTAGACGTATTCGACCTCTTCTCAAGACCAGACCAATTTCAAGCAAACTTTGCAGGAAGTATATCCATGTATGACCTCATAAAGTCCTCAAATTAAAAGGGATAGGGCTGAAAGGGGCTCCAAAGAGGACACAATTTGATGAATCTTTAAAACTATTCTGATGAACCAATGTTATGATGGCTTTCAAGTTTTGTATACATGATTGTTGAGTCAATATCTACGAAGTTTGTGAATAAAAACTAAATCTGTTCATAACCAAGCCACTAGGTGACGCTTCAATAACTTAGGATACAGTTACATACAGATGGATTACTAGTAATAACACAAAACAGGTTAACTTTTGGTATACAAAGATACATTGTTCAGAATTGTCTAAGGATCATTGGGCCAAGAATTCAAGGTCATTGGGTCATAGGTCAAGGTCACAGGCAACTATGTACATTGGGCCAATTTTTATGAAACTTGATAGTCATTATCCCCTTTTGAAGACACATATAGTTAGACTAGGGCGATACATGCTTGCCATAGCTGAAGATAGAACAAAAGAGTCAGCTGATACTGAAGACATAATATATGTACCTCGAATACTATTAAAGCCAGATAAACGTTATCTAAAATGATCGACTTACAAAGATCTACCAATGTTTATTTTAGTGAAAATTGTCGGCTGAAGTTACTATTTTTAGTGGATTTTTAGTGATAGTGAAAGAAACAAAAATGTTCGGTTAGCAAAGATTTACAAAAACGTTGACAGAGCAGAAATTGTCAGTTATTATTTCCCCTTATTAATGGATTTTTTCGTGTTTTAGCCATTGTCTTGAAAAATATAATAGATAGAGAGAAAGTGAAAGCAAAACTGTCTGGCTTGCAAAGATCTACAAGAAAGCAATAAAGAAGAAACTGTCAGGTAGACCCTTATGAGAGTTTTTCCTCCATTTTAAGTTGATTTTTCATGTTTTTGACTGTTTTGGCGTTTATCTTGAAAAGTGTAATAGATAGAGAAAAGTGAAAGAAAAAATGTTCGATACACAAAGATCTACAAAAAAAAAGTCAAGGAGCGGAAATTATCAGATTATCTTGAAAAGTATGATAGATAGGGAGAAAGTAAAAAAAGCTAAAATGCTCGGCACGCAAAGATCTACAAAAAAATCAAAATAGCGGAAATTGTCAGGTTGACGCTTATGGCTGTTTTTTTTCCACTTTTTTTCTATTTACACAAAGATCTTTTCAACTAATGATCAGCATATTGGCATGATTGTAATCATGTTTCACTCTCGTGACCGTTAAGACCAAAATGGGCAGCTTGTTCTCTTCTTTATTTGAAAGTGGCATGGTTGTTAATGACCTTGTATAAATTTTTTCAAACTTGGCATAGTGCCAAAAATACCTTAAATAGTCATTTTTCTCATTTATCCTTTTAAAATAATGTTTCACATATAGCAGGGTTGTACTATAGTTGTAATATTTATTAAATTACTGTACCGTTAAAAATTACATTACTAATCATTAATGCAACGTCTTCTTTAATATTACAATAATTCCCGCCTCATTGATTATTATTATTTTAAAACAAAATATGTTTATTTGAAGTTGGCTAGCTGAAATGATTTAAAAATGGGGTTTACATGGTAAAACTAAAGGTCGTGTTTAGTATAAATACCATATACCGATATAGAAATATTTTTGTTTAAAATATTGATTGCCAAGGTAACCAGTTCTATAATATATTTTGTGAAAACCCAAAAATTGTAAAACTGATAGAATTTTCATTGATTACTCTTAGATTATTTTCAAAACATGCAAAAATATCTCATTTTTCAAAATTCAGACTTTGTTCAAATGGTAAAATGAATGGTTGCTATGGTTACCAAAACCTTTATCTAATATTTATCTCATTTAATTTTATTGAATTGTTATTTACATCATTTGGAACAAAAAATGAGCATGGTTAGCAAAATTCACAAATATGACATTATTTGAGATATTTTCATTTCATATTGCCATGGCATTGCATTTATTTTGTTAAAGATAAATAATACAATACTTGTTTGTAGACTTTAGGCTTGCCACCCCTGTTATGATTTGATTTAGACTTGTGTTTGTAAACATGTGCCAGTTTACCTTGGTAGACCTGTACCTGTGAGATTTTCGACATTGCAGTTTTTTTAATTACTGGTTATATGGATCATATACATGTATACGATTTTGTTTTCATGTCCGTTGACCTTTAACCACTTACAAGTTAAAAAGATAAACACAAAAGCAAGTATCAGTATTCTCCAACCAGTTTGACTCCACGATAGAGCAGAAGCTAGAGCCATGGCAGATTAAGGCCTCTTAAGGGGAAATTCAAAGTAGGGTTGCTAATTATTAATTCACTTTCGGGTTCATTTCATTTTAACGATCTATTTCTGATCGTATATCCAGTTTTTTTATTGCTTTTATCACTCTTTTTCATCGTATTTCATGTTTCCGTGTATTTGGTACCTAAATGGCGACCTATTTTCTTCTTTGTAAAATGCTGGTCAATTCTTGCCCATTGCAACTCGTACTGATCTCAAATCGTACCCTGTTTGACTAAATCCTGCTTACGCTTAGCTGACTCGTAACCAAAATAATTGGCTGAGCCGTAACCAACGTTTTACTTATTCGTATCATGGAATGTTTGATTATAAAATTACGGTAAAACCTGCTTTGGCGACCACCTGTATATAAAGACCACCTGGTCACAAAGACTATTTTTTTGCTGTCCCCAATAGTACTATTTGTGTGAAAATCAACCTTTATATAAAGACCACCTCCCTATAAGGACTGGTTTTGTTGTGTCCATAAGGGGGTCTTTAAATACAAGTGTCACTGTACTCTTAAACTTAAGTTTAGATTATCAAGATAGTTACCTCTATCAGCGAAGTAATTACTCAGTCAATTGAAACACCAAACGACATCATGGTAACTACCTATTTAGTAGATTCATGTATATCTTGATAAATGATTTCACAATGAAACAGGTGATGGGCACTAGTGAGTTATTTCACATAAGGGTCGACCAGACAATTTCCACCAATTGGTAGATTTTTGCAAGCCGCTCATTTTAAGGTAACGGTTTTTTCTAGCTTTAATAACTTTGGAGATACGTGTATTAACTCAAAAATATCCGCTGACTTGTCTTTTCTATATTTAGCTATTGCAGCCATGTTTGGGCTTAGCGCCTTTTGCAGATTTACATTGGTGCACTTCCTGTCAAGTTTGGTTAAAATTGGCCCAAAGGTTCTGGAGAAGTAGTAAAAAATGTCGAAAACTTTACAAAAAAATCTTAAATCTTCAGTTTATTTAGGTGTATTTGACATTGACCTTTGACCCCATAACCTTGCAATTTTGTCAAAATGATCCTTAGATAATTCCTTACAACTTTCTCATATATATTTGTATACAAAAAGTCGATCAGTTTTGAGTTATTACACAATGTAATATACAACTGTACACTGTGTTACTGAAGGGCCCTCTAGTGGCTTGTTTATGGACAAATTTCATTTTCGTTCGCAAACTGAACCAGATACTAGATTTATATTTACCCTCATGGATTTGAATGGTGCACGTCAGCAGAGTCATCGATCAAGTGGTCGAAAATACCAACATTAAAGGCTTGAGAAGAAAGTATTTCGATACTCTACTTTGTCTTTACATTTCAAATATGTTGCATGCTTGTGTATGTGATCATTTAACACAATGTATAAAGTCCACCCCTCGTTTAAACTGGTAATAAAATCTCGAGTATGAAAACTATGAAACACGCAATCCTTATGTGTTCAGTGACCTCAGTGATTGCCGAACTGGAATGGCTATATGACCAATACGTAAAGGTCAGATAAAGCGTCAAATAACACTATACAGTGAAACCTGTATACAGGGGCCACCCAAGGGACCAGAAAATATTGACGTTTATGTGCAGTTGACCCTTATACACAGGTTATATCTAGTTGAAGTATGCAATCAAGGGACTTAAAAAACTTACCTTTATAAACAGGTAATCCTTATATAGAGGTGGCCGCTATAGCAGGTTTTACTATATTTGTTTGTAAGCCACCAGAACTAGGATTTAATACTAGTTCTGATAATCCTACATACAAACATAGCCCACTTTTAAAGATCGAATTCCTTAAAAATCATGTATCAGTGTTACACTCTTTTAATGAACCTATAACTGATAATAAATTTCAGCTATTAACAAATTCACATAACTTTTGGGGATGGTGAAACTTTTTAATCATCATACAGATGATTTTTGCTACATTTCGGTTTTGAAAAACTCGTCCAAGTCAAGAAAATGTTCAGAAGACTCCACCCGTCAGTTTATATGGATTATACTATACCATATTTATACTGCATACCTAATCTTCATAAGACCTAATACAAATAGAGGTACACAGTAAATGTTCCAACAAACCTTTATCTATACCCCTTACCAAAATACTGACAGCCGTTACATAGAAACTCCAGCAATACTGCCCGTTGTTTATTCCAGAATTCAGATCTCGAAACTTAAACATTGGATACAGTTTTCAGAAAAATACAAAGACACAATTTTATCTAATATTCATACCAAAAGACGTTTCTACTCTTTTTAGAACAATTCTGCGTAGTAAATTAAAGGGGCATTAGCCGTGTTTACCAAAAAATATTTCGATTTTTTCTACTTTTTCTAATTGTACTTGAGGTACAATAATAAATAAAAACTATACAGTCTTAAACGAATCTTATATTCCTATATATTTTGTGAAAATAAAATCAGGTCCTGTGTTGTATGCATATACAAATAGTAAAGTTGAATTAATCAATTGCCAAAACTGGGCAAGCAATGTTCACAAAATAAATAAGAATCTAAGAACTTGTATGCCTTTGCGTATCTCTTTTTTGTTATTGTTTATCAATCTAAATAGTACGGAATGAAAAAAAAAATGTTTTGAAAAGGCACAGCTACTGCAATTTTAAAAGAAATACTCTTTGGTATCATCAGCAATTTTTATTTTCACTAAATGAGGTACCCTGAAATTGAACTACTGACTGATGAGTTATAATAATACTTATTTTGTCAAACATTAATCTGATTCAACAACAAATACACTGGGGTTGATTTAAAAAAGGTGCTGGGATTTCTAGTAAACAATATACATGTAGTTGTTTTAAAACAAGGTATTTAAACAAACAGTTGGACATAAAATGGAAACCAATGGTGCCCCATTATTAGATGACCTGGGCCCTAGACCAAAATCAAGGAAAATTCTGAGACAAATCTTAATCTCAAAAGATATGCATCTGATTAAAGAGTGAAAATTCGCGGACCATAAAATGACTTTTCTCAACTGAGGTAAAATTGTCCAGGACATATGTCCCAATTTATGTCCCGATTCACTTAACATCGATGTTTGAACATTATTCTGGCCATAATCTATGATTAATTATTTAATAACCTACCAATAGATAAAAAAAAATCAAATAGGCAGCATGTTTTGTAGCATAAAAAGGGGATACATACAATGTATATACCTTTATGTTTGTTTGTTTATTGTTGTTTAACGTCCCACTCAAGAATATTTCACTCATATGGAGACGTCACCAAATTCAATATATCTCAACAAAATTAAAGACACCTTAGAATGTATATGTAGTACATATGCTTCATACATTTTACTTACTCTATACATAGACAAGACATTAACAACCAGGTTATACAAAATGAATTGGCCATAGGCAGGAAAAGACGGGCTATTACTACTCAGGAACGGGGGCGGGGTGGTGTTCTTGATAAAGAAATTGAAATCGTCACGTTTGTCATAAAGGAAGGTGTGAAGTTGATGTTCCCTATCGCCAGGAGCAAGTCTTGGTAAATACGAACTTTGATTTACAATATTAAGAACTTTTGAGTTACCATAGCAAAAACTTCGAGATACTATAGTCACTGTAGTTACCTTTGTAAAACTATAGTTAACTATCGTTAACTGTGATATAATAAAATCCGTATAACCTGGCGGGGCTGAGTCTAATAAACACTTTATTGACCCGGACGAGTTTATATTTTAGGTAATAATGTATAACATTAAAATTATACGGACTACAGTAATGGTTTCTACTTGTCACCATACCTAAGAGAGTATCCAGTGGTGAAAAGAAACGTTTTTTTCCCGAGCAGCTTGTCATTACCGAAAAGTGAGTAGAACCATCTGTATGATAATCACAAAGTTACTCCGCCCCGCCATCTTACGTGAATCGGAGAATATCTTTATTAGATTTGACCATTTGTTATAATTTTGTTGTGGTATGTCGTAATATCTCAATAAACTGCTATGCCTTTTCATGTCTTTTATTTGTAAATTTAGACTTTCACAGAGGATGTAATTTAGAACATTTAAGTCAATCATTTAAATATTAAATCTGAAATCCATAACTATCTTTTTATAATTTTATACTCAAATACATTAATTATATGTAGCATATTCTAAGAGAAGCATAGTATTATAATTCAAATACTCAGGCAACCAATTATTTCTTTTTCTCCAATACTTTGTCTTCTCGTTACTTCTGGAAATGACATTTTAATTTTGAACTTTTATCAGGACATTTTTTGTCTGGGTAAGTGATTTTGTATTCTTTCATTGAGGGTTTCATTGATGTACGAACAAACAAGGTAATCACAATAGCAGATGTTATCAAAACGACTCCACCAACAATTCCTCCGATAATAAGAAAGTTGCTGACCACAGGTTTACCTTTCAGAAAAAAAAAGAATTTACATTTTGCAGCAATATATTTAAATATAATCATTCATTATATTACAATTTTATCTGCAAAACTAGTGTTGAAATTCCTGCATGAATCTTACATCAATGTACCTTACATTTATGTGTTTAAAATGTACTTCTGGTCAGTGTAGCTGGAACCTACTGATTTTTGTGAGAACGTTTACCAGTTTACTGGCGGAAGACCGCGTGTACATTGTAGCTGGGTTCGCTGCCCCAACATTGAAAATTGGTCATCACCATATAACTGAAAAATTGTTGAGTGTGGAGTTATACAAAAACAAAAACCAGAATCAGTCTATAATATACGGGTGAATACTTTAAATATATTATTGTCGATCATTATTTTATTTTTTTCTGAATATGTCAATGTTTCATGAAGCTATACTAAATTTCCTGTAAATGGGTGATGCTCAGAACTTGCTAAAAGGTTATATTGAAATGTTTTATATAAGAGAAAGGAAGTCCCCTTTTGCTAAAGTTAAATATCAGGGCGCCGTAAAGGAGGAACAAAAGTGTTAATGCCCTTAGATGTTTACAAGCAGACACTGCAAAAACTAGCTTAATACCAATGAAATACTGAAACAAATTTATGCTTTTTACATCAGACGATATATTGTTTTAGTGAACTAGGACAAAGTTATCAACATCCGACGGCTACCTTTCTTACTATTTCTAACTTCTTTTACTTCCATATCAGACTGGGAAAATTCGGACAAGGTCACGTTGTAAGAAAATACTTGTCCCCCAGTAAAATCAAAATCTTTTCCAGCTCTGTTGTATGCACCATCAACAATCAAGATTGAAGCCTTTGGAGTACAGCAGTTTGCACTAGAAAACAAAAAATATTATATTATATACTTCACCGGAAATGAGACACGATACATTGCTGCCTAAATGTTGATAATTGACGTTTTGAAAGCCAAAATTATTAAGTCTGTCGACAAATGTTGTAGTTTTGTACAGGTCTTTAGTAAGTAAAATTTCAAAGAAAGGATAATATGTGTTTGGTTCTGTGGAGTCTTTGTATCCAGTTCGTTGGAATATATAACATCGACATATGTATGAAAATTGTCATTATTAATTGACAAATCATCGTCAATATATATAAATGTTACATGAAAGACCACAGATATTTTTCATCAGAAGCTTCTGAATGAAGTCTGCTTTATATAAATAAATAAAAATCAGGCCAATCTATAAAGGGGAACAGTTGATCACCATTGGAATGTCGACGGTTTTCTGAAAGACCGTAACTGGCAGCTCTTATAGCGACAAAAGACTAAGAACACCATAATGTCAAAGCAGTGTAAGAATGGATGTAACCCAATTCATTCACATTTGGTTAAGCTTTTAACCATATGCTGACGATAAAGGGATATTAATACAGGTCTACCAGGGTAAAGTGGAACATCCGAATTTTGTCAGAAACCAAACCAATACGATCTATTCTAAAAAAAAAAAAATGGGTTGTACAGATAAAACGTTTTGCCTTCGATGGATTTCATGTATAACTGAAACTCTAATATTTTTGTATCGACAAGAAGCCTGTCACCCCGTTTTGATTTGATTTAGACTCGTTGTGTTTGTAAACATGTGCCAATTTACCTTGGTAGACCTATACTTATCAACGGGAAAGCCGAAATAATCATATTCGTTGCATAGTTTATTGTTAACTAATTTTATTGTAATTGTTTATGACATCACTGGTTTTCGAGATTGCCATAAATTACCAGTAGATTATATCACATATCTCTATAGGAGAACAATCTAAAAGCATTTTGGTAAAGTTAAGATGTAATGCCATGATTGAAATTCAGCAGTCATTTCGCCATTGTTTATTGATACGAATAACGGATACGCTGCTTCTCAAAGTAATTATCGTTTCTGTAAATATTTTGTTAAATTTATCAATTTATTGATTGTTACTGACTATATATATACTATATGCTTATATAAATATATATATATCGTATATCTATATATATATATTTATATAAGTTAGATTTTAAAAAATTCAGATACCAAAGTATAAATCAATGAATTGACATAGATACAAATGACTATAAAAATGGACAAACACGAACCTCTGGAATCCAAGAGGTGGGATCAGGTGCCATGGAGGAGTAAGCATCCTCTGTTGAATTATGTTGAATTCAGCTACTTCAAAGGAATATGTACCTGATTGTTGCATTCATTTGTTTTCTATCCCCGGAAGTGTATTCGTAATTAAACTCAACATTTGAAGGAGAAGTCACTTCAGATATCATGTTGACTTCGAATTGTACGGTCATTGTTGCATTCCAGTATTGCGTGGTGCAGTTGTAATAATTAAGGGAGGATTCAAAACAATTGTCGCTCTTGTAATTTACAGTTATAATTGGAGGTGTAACCTTTGCCACCTGTAAATAAGAATATTGTGACATCGTAAATATAAAGAATTTATTTTGACAAAATACATGATTTATTAGCTAACTGCTTGTCAACATATTTATAATTATTTTTCTTGCTGGGACCTAGATTGATTTTGTGAGAAAATTTGCCAATTCCGCTGGTCTGTGCCTTGGTATATTATCACTGGGTTCTCTCTTCCACCATTAAAAACTGGCTGCCACCATATAACTGAACATTGTGGAGTATGGCTAAAAACACTGATCAAACAAACAAAAATATCATTTTTAAAAAGCCTTTGTATCATGGTTTTATTGTTGTTCTGAAAATGATTCTACATTACTCCATTTCTAAGTTTCATATAAAAGGTAGTAATGAAAAAAGAATATACATATCAAATAAACCGATACGTTAATATAACTTACCCTGGGTCTTGGGATTCAGTTTGTCTCTTACATATTAAAGTCATGGATGAAATGCAATGAGTATCCGACTGCATAGAGTTGCTATTAATGAGCAGAATTTATAATTAATCTATACTTGGCATAGGTACAAACACTCGTAAATAAAGTACATATCATCGTCAAACTTCATTTAATGAGTTTTAAGACATAATTTAAGAAACTGAAGTCACGTGGTCTGAGTACTCCGACAACACCGTTTGGAAAAGAATAACTTGAAAACGATAAGTTCTTCAAGTAAACACAAATAGAGTGAGAGGTGAAAACAAAAACCTACAAGAACTGTAATTCAAAACAAAAGGTTGAATAACAGCTCAAATGTGTAATCAAATTATTTAATTTCATCTTTGTTTACCTGATGAAAACGTGTCCCGCCGTCTGCTAGTGTTGTTGTTTTAATTTGTTCTACTAAGAATGATTACTGTAATTGACATAATAGTGAGGTTCCTAAGGGGGTAAATGCTCCAGGGTAATATTATATTTTAAACAACTGGTAATGTGATTTAATTAAGCAAATTATGACTACGTTTTAATATACCAGGTATGATAATATATCTAACATACTGTCATATGTTAAAATCATATATCCTGACTTTAATTTCATTCATGCATTAGATATTTAATCTAGTCTGTGTTTTACCATTAAATTTCTTTTCTCTGTTTGTATTGTAGTACTCCCAAGAAATAATCTGACTGTTAATAGACTGTAAGAGATAATCATAAATATTGATACATTTAATAATGTTATGCATTTCATAAAATAATGATCATTATCTAGTTTTCAAATAAAATTTAGAGTTTCAAATTGAAACACATTTGCATTTTAAGCATTTACCTCAATTCGACCCTTTGATGAGTATAATATTTAGCATTTAATCTCTATTTCCGTATATACTATCTATGATAAACATGAAACTTGCAAATAAAACTTTCATAGTGATTTTCAACGATGCTGAAAATATATATTACGTGACGGACGATGGAATAGTGGCTTCAATGTCGAAATTCACTTCTCGTTCTTCATTGGCAGAGAGTGTAATGGTTTTTGTTGTGCTTCCGGTAAGAAATCTCTGTGTGTCCGTAGCAACTAATTGGAACGTTTGGGATACAGAATCAGCATTTCTAACCTTGACCGTTATACTTTCCATTCTGTGAGGAACAAGACTTCCTATTGAGTAAGTGAAATAGTAAAAGTCACATTAGCGAGTTAAATCTATTTTCCCCGTTAATATGATATCAATATGATACCACTTTCCTTTTAGAAATTATACATCTATTTTAAATTGGAGCTCAACTGATGAAGTCTAATTGACAGAAATGATCTTTTTGAGCACCATATTTTTGGTATTATGTTTATAATGTTATGTAAGTACCAGTTACCATGCTCAGCCAGCTAAATCTAAATTTCTCCCCATCTTAATCCGATTTTCGCTAAATAAACTATTTTTAACTGAAGAAAAAAATATATTTTAACCATAACTGTGATATTGGCTTAGTAATATGAATTAACCCTTTTAGAAAAGAAACAGTTTGTATGCTGCAAGTTTGCGGTACACTTGCTGCAAACCTGCAACAAATATATTTGTTTGCAACAAACTTTATTCATGTTCGCAGATGCTTGTGCGACCATTGCAACAATTTGTTCCAAAAATGACCTAATTCCTAATCATTATAAGAAAATTCTGACATCTTCAGCCCAAATTCAAATCTACAAATTAAAGGATTTGAGAGGAAAATGTGTAGCTACATTTATGACATAAAAACAAAAATGCACAAATACATTCATTTTCTGAAATGGGAATTAATTTTTACCCACAAAAACGGATGATTGGAGGAAAAATACCCAACAAAATTAGAATAACGGGAAAATCGTGGATAGATACTTAATTATTAAGTCATTTTGTCTGGGTCTGATGAAATATTTGACATATAAATTAACTCCCCTTTTACATGCACCAGACAATGGCAGTGGCATCACACTGAATAGAGAGGCGCTATATTAAGCATGCAAACATAAACAAACACTGGTCAGTCTTAAACACAAGAGTTGTATTGTGTAATATCATGTTTGCTCCCAAACGTAAGACTGTTAGTGAAAACACTGATCGAATTAAAATTATTTACTCATGTCCAAACTAAACATTAAGACATACAATATCAAGATGATTTTAGATCTATATATAATCAACATTCTGACCAGTTAAGTATATAAATGAAACATATTGCTTTTATGATTACATATTTTTCTACAGAAATTTGCAGATAAATTCAATTATCACTTACTTGCCATAAAAGTACGATACATGAAGGTTGATATTTATACATGAAGGTTGATATTCATTTTGATTTCATCATGTTTCAGACTATGTTACAGTTTGGTGTATTAATGGAAAGGAATTGCTAACGAAGAGACCCGACAGATAAAGTAGAAAGTCATGATGACAAAGAAATGTGTTACATTAAAAACAATTAAATGTTTTGAAATATGAATTCTTTTTATTGTTTTTTTTTTCATATTTGGTAAGGTTGAAACATGATTTCGCAAGCATGCAGCGATTTTATTTGCAGCAAGTTTGCTGCAAGATAGCTGTATAAGAGCATACATTTCTTTGCTGCAAACAGCATTTGCATCGTAAAATCATTGTTGTATGCTTGCTGCATACTTGACGCAAGCGTGCAGCAATGTTTTCGGCAAGTCTGCAGTAATGTTTGCGACAAGATTGTAGCAATGTTTTCGGCAAGTCTGCAGTAAAGTTTGCGACAAGTTTGTAGCAATGTTTTCGGCAGGTCTGCAGTAATGTTTGCGACAAGATCGTAGCAATGTTTTCGGCAAGTCTGCAGTAATGTTTGCGACAAGATTGTAGCAATGTTTTCGGCAAGTCTGCAGTAATGTTTGCGATAAGATTGCAGCAATGTTTTCGGCAAGTCTGCAGTAATGTTTGCGACAAGATTGTAGCAATGTTTGCGGCAAGTCTGCAGCAATGTTTGCAGCATGTTTGCTGCAAACGATCTGTATAAGGGCATACAGATGTTTGCAACAAATTTGCCGCAAAACTCATTTGCATGGTAACGCCAGCACTGCAAGTTTGCGGCAAACATGCCGCAAACTTGCAGTAATGCTTTACATTTATTAAAGAAATTCTAAATTGGAATATACAAGTTGCAGCAAACCTGCTGCAATACTTGCTGCAAACATACAGTAAATATTTGCACATATTTTTCGGTAAGGGAACTAGAGAAAATCCTAGTTTATTTGTAAAAAGAATGTTTAACTCATTAATTTTATTTTTGCAGTTTAACATAGTTTTTCTCAGTTAAATTATGTTGCCTCACAACACACTAGGTTTAACTCATTTTGTGATTTCTTCGCAATTAATTCTAGTCTTTTCTTCCAGTTAATGCGAGTTAATTGAAAACAAGAACTATGTTTGACTCGATAAAAGCTAATTTCATTGTGACAAAGTAGGTTTGACCCATTGATTTGATTTTGGCATATCATACATAATGCATCAATATCTGATCCTCAATTCACACCAATGGTTCGAAGACAAACACCAAAGGTGGAAATGGGCTATTGATATGATAGGAATTGCCGTTAAAAGTCTAATAATGTAATTACATAATGACATAAAACTCAGCAGAATATTGACTTTAAAAGTAGAGCGCATGTCATTTTCACATAAACGTATCATTCGTTACCTTCTTGATTGTTGAAAGCTTCCGATTTACAAGTCAAGGCCATCGTATACTTTGTACCATTTAACTTCAGTATTATCGGTTTAAGAATAAAATATTTGAAATGCAAACTTCATTGAAAAAGTATATACCATCTGGTGGAGAAATTTCAATTTCCCCAGAAACAGGTTTCACCACGTTCAGTCTTGCTCTTCTAAAAGGGTTTGAAGACAACTCCCCCTCAATGGTTACGTAGAAATCCTGAATTTTATGAAATTAATACAGGTAATAGTTTATATTATAGATGTGTTTATGGTACATATTTGATTATGTATAATAAATCTTATTTACCCGAGAACACGCCTCATCAAATGAATACTCGGTAAAACAGAGACAAATGATTGTCCACAATATGTCCGCGATAAAACGGAGACAAAATACACAATGTAGATCCTTAAAATAGTGTATTAGCATTTTCCTATGAAGCAGAAATGAAATCATAGTACCTGGTTTGGAGTTGTCATATCAACCGTTAATGTTCTCTGTGATTCAGTGGATAAATCAGTTACCGTGAGGTTCTGTAAAGGATGTCCGTTCGGACTCCTCAATACTATCCCTGTTACCTTTGTCTCATTCGTGAGGCCAGTGACAGTTACACTTATAGTTAGCGATGCCCCTACAGTGGAAATTAAATACATGAACTTAAAACACAGATTTATAAATATTCCTAGTTTTCTGTGAACTTAACAAACACTGGCAAATGAATTTGAAAATACATGTTCACATGGTGTACAAATGAATATAAATTAACTTACTTCGTATGCAATCCCGTTCTGTCCATTCAGATGTATATAAATATATTTTCCAAAACATTACACTGTGCAGTAGTTGAATGCATCAGTCCAAGAAATTGCCAATAGAAAAAATGTTAACAAATAATGTGTATACGATTTAGAATGCCAAAAAGACCAAATACAGGTAGAGATTGATCAAAAGTATAGATGAATCAGCTGGGTGAGATGTGATTAAAAAACCTAATATTCTTAAAAAACCTACTATTTTACATACAACTTTTCTCATGTAATCCAAACGTACAGCATATAACAGTAGCATTGCTGTATCATTACCTGCTACAGGGTTGGTCCCGGCTATTTGAAACTTAAGTCCTCGGACTTCCTCCAAGAATTTATATGTAAAATCAATATTCCCAGATCCTGTAACTTTCACATTCCAAACTGATCGACTATTGCTTTTCAATCTATATACGCCAGGTAATACATCCTGAATATCAAGATAACAATGATTGTGTTAATAAGACATTCATATGGTAGCCATCTCAATAGTTTAAACAGTAATTTATTTACGAGTATTTCAACACTTATAATTTTTCACAAAAGTGAAAAACAATGAAAAAAAGCAGTTATTTTTTTTCATTTTACCCCAAATAAATCGCCTGGGCCGCAATAGTTTAGTGATCAAAGTCAGGTACAGATGAAGACAACCTCTCTCCTCTGGGCTTGAGTTCAAATCCAGCTCAGGTCAATTAATTTTGTCATCGGATACCTTCATAATATTTTTTTGAAAATATCAGAATGTCAGTCACAACTACCCCATACAGTCGATTTGATGTGCTCAATTTCATCACGTCACAAGCAATATCAGAACCATTGGTGGACCCCCTTTTACGTTCCTGTTAATGTAATGACCTATAAAGTGCAAATATATAACTTATCTGTCGCAGCATCTTGGACCAACTATTTACGGAATCTGAGCTTGTCAGATGTCCACGTTGGATTGCTGGTGCATAATAAACACACATTGTCTTTTACTCGCAATTTTCAGACACCCGATTGTTTTTATATATCAACTATGTATACAATGTCGTTCGAAATATCACAAGATTCTACGAATATCTTTTGTTCCCAGATCCCAGAAATCCGCAAGATAACGGCTTCCATAAGTCCTGTCAGACATTTGTCCAGACAAGGAGAATCAATACCATCTTCTCTGCATTCAATGAATATACTTAAAATAGGAAAAATGAAAAAGGGAAGCAATAAGAAAATATAATGGTTACCTTCACACTAAGAATTATTGTATTTCTTCCTATCTCATCCAATGATGAATCACCGGTGTATGTCTGTGTGGTACCTGCAAAACATTAATGATTATCTATGATTTTATGGTGTAACTGTATATCTTGAAGCAAGATAATATCATAGTTTCCTAGAGTGCTTGGAATAAAGTTGAACTGTTCAATAGTCAAGCAAGCAGAATTTTTTCTGTATAAATTGATTGATCATGTAGAAAGTCGGTTAGACAGCGAAAGGGATTCGCTTAATCTTGGATAACATAAAACTTCAACGGTATGAATAAAAAATTACCATTACTACAGTGTGAGTTCAAAAGCCTAATGTGAAAAAAATTCTGCGTGCTCGTGTCAAGCTTGTACAATAATTATACCAAATCCTGTGTTATTTGTTTCATGACTTTCAGGATTATTCCTAAAGATGTATACGATGTTATAAACAGTAAATACGCATCAATTCAATTTCAAATGGTTAACATAAAGTGATTTTAACAAAAGAAATTATATAAGATATCCTAACATGAATTTAAAAGACCCCAGTGTTTGCGAGGATATCTTTGCAATAACGCAAATGTGCATCTCCTTCATAAAAAGTGTCCCAAATCTGATGTCTTTCGAACTTTTCTTAACAGAAGTAATAGATATTTGGTGATTGGTAAAGCAAAGTGTAAAACAATAAAGAGAACAATCGGGGCTGTCTAGATATTTGGCGGTTGAATGATAATCCATACGGGGATAAGAAAATCAATAATGTTACTATATAGACCATTGTGAAAGACCGAAATGGGATTGAAACAGTTAAATTTACCGCAGATTTGTCGACTTCAGGCGTCAATGAGATGTCACAACCTGTCAAAAAACTTGGCAAATATTGTGTTATGTATTATGGAATTTGAAAACCAGTAACTTTTTTTTATGCCCTTGGCATAGGAATAGTCATTACCTAATTTCAGAAATTTCGTTCGTTGTTAGCGTTTAGACATTTTCAACTTCTTCCTACACACCAATGCGTGAACTGTAATCATACTTTGGAGGAATTATCCTTATGTGAAACACAATATTGGTGAATAAAAAGGGATAGGGTCCATACAGGCCCTAAAGGAGAAAATAAGGGCCAAAATTGGTTCATGTGATACAATGTCGTTAAACTTTGCTATGCATGATTGCTAAGTCAATATCTACGATTGAGAAAGAAAAAGAAAAAACAAAATCTGTTCATAAACAAGGCTTTAGCGGACGCACTAAATGACTTAGGGCAAGGTATTACACAAATGGCTAATTAAATCAAAGCTGTTATTTTGTATATAATGATATGTTAGAAAGTTAAAAAGAATTATCTAAGAATCTTGGTGGCATGGATTCAAGGTCAAGATCTCAGACCATCTAGGTAAACAAAACGTCTGCAAAAAAAAATCAGTGTACCAATGTTAAAAAAAACTTGACAGACTCTGTCCCCAAAAGAATCTACAGAATGTTTGGAAAGGAACAGGGTTAGTACCAATAGATGGTGCCAAAACTTGGTATGACTTTTATGATCAGCTTATTATTACTGTTATCATGCATTTAACTCATGTCACCGGTTAGGCATGTTGGACTCCTTGCTAATTTTCAGTATAACAAGCACTAATAATTTAAAAAAGCATACCATTTGGCCGAACCAGTGTGACATCATAGGCGTAGTATATTCCTTTAATTTCGATCATAAACAGCGATAGATCTTTATCAATTGGTATATCAATTGACCCGTCTGACAAAGTAAAGGTATATATCTTCAAACTCTTGACACCCAAGTTATCCTGAAATTTTATCAGGTTAACAATTCAATTTATAATCGAGATTATCAAATATTATAAACATACCAAAGTCCAAAACAAATGCTCTAGTCATTCGTTTCTGTCTTTAAGACTTCATCAGTTGGGCTCGAATTTTATATTGATATACATGTATAACCGTAAGTAAAAGTGATATCAAAGTGAATTAAGATTCTTATAAGCAAAAACGTAGGTCGATTAATCTGTCTGTCTGTCTAAATCTGTCTCTGTCTGTCTGTCTCTCTCTCTCTCTCTCTCTCTCTCTCTTTCTCTCTCTCTCTCTCTCTCTGTCTCTGTCTCTGTCTCTCTCTCTCTCTCTCTGTCTGTCTGTCTCTCTCTCTCTCTCTCTCTCTCTCTCTCTCTCTCTCTCTCTCTCTCTCTCTCTCTCTCTCTCTCTCTCTCTCTCTCTCTCTCTCTCTCTCTCTCTGAACAATACCTCAACAAGTTTGCCAAGTGTTGCCCCTAAAGTCGACGAGGTAACATGATATATAGAACTAGATGTTTGTTCAGCTATCAAACTGAAGATGTCAAGTGAACTCCTCCTTTTTCTTGTACCTGTAAAATTTTCATATATGACTGCATATTTTTTCTAATTGCTTTTCATTTAAACTGAGTTTCCGGGACGACATTATTTAAAATTAGCTACGAATATGTCTTTGTTCTATATGGTTTTCATTTCCAATAACATATTGTAACATATTAGTGAAGTCTAATAATTAAATGTCATTTGATATGTAGCTATGCCGAACGCAACAAAGATATTTTCCTTGCTAGCCTAGCCCAAGTAATCATTTTTCGTATTTTAAAGATTTCCGGCTTTTTATTCGACAAAAATCAATCATTACCGGTCCTAAAGTCACACATTCTGGAGAGTAATGTTCAGAAATAAACTTTTCTGTATGCACTTGTTTATTCGCATATACTGCCATTGTATTTACCAATTCTATACCAATGAATTAGTTAATTAATCAAGTGAATTGAAACTTGTAGATTTTATAACAGATTCTTAAAATGATATGGAAATGAGGAGATATCGAAAACAAGGGCATACGAACCAAAACAAGCTGTCCATGATAAATAACATTTTGAATCGAGAACCCGTGCATCATGTACAAGTCAACATAAATCTTAGCCTATATTGCTTCGATTAAAAAAACTTGTTGAACAGGACATACATTTGGCCGAAATTGTGTCCCGAATTTATTCTTTTTTAAAATCAGGCTTCTTTGTATTGGTAGTAGTAGTAAGCTTTTCTTTATATGGAATGTAACATCTTCGATACCGAACAAATGGAGGTTTAAGTATGTAAACATTGTTATTCTGATACAAAATCACAATGAACAAAATCGAAAAACTCAGCATTTAGAGTTAATTTCATCCACCTTTCACATGTATCAATTGTTTCTTCAATTTTAATATCCTATTCAAATATTTTCAGTGAAACAACACTCAAACGCAAATGTAACAAACTCGTTTATTTCTAATAATACTTCTACCTGAGTCCTGTTTGGCTCTATTTAAGCACTGTGGATTTATCGGTTGAAAAGTAGATACATCTCTCTTTCTACGTTTTGAACACTGTCCACGCAGAATAAACGCCATATGAATATCCTTGTCTTTCGCACGTTGTATTACTTCTTGTGTCAAATTGTCATCTTTTGCATCAGCGTCAGTGAAGAAAAATAGACAGGAACCTGGTTCAGCTTGATTTATACCTTAAACGTGAAGTAGCATTACTACAAATCTAACGTCTTACCGATATATCTTGAAAGAATTATCAAACATCAATATTTATTATTTAGTAAGATATGTAAAAAACAGAGACACATTCTGTAACTTCGTAAAATTCAAAACAGGTTGGCATTACACAGTTATACCCATACATAATCTTTCTTTTTCTTACTATTAGTTTCCAGATGTATGACCTTAAACGAGTTAAACAAACTAAATTTAGATAAAGTTTAATATTATTCTTTAGATTTTTTCCACATATATGTTTCCATTGGGTTAACACCCTCCAATGTAGTAACTTAAACATTACATATTTGTAAAGTGATATGCATGAAATCAAAGTATAATTCACATTATGTACCTTTCAACAAGCC
Source organism: Atrina japonica (assembly GCA_030159075.1). Taxonomy (NCBI): domain Eukaryota; kingdom Metazoa; phylum Mollusca; class Bivalvia; order Pterioida; family Pinnidae; genus Atrina; species Atrina japonica. Next base: position 269,870 of record BROG01000762.1, on the reverse strand, counting down.
GGTCAAGGCCATTTCTGGACAATCACCTCCTCCATGTGCTGCTAAAGCTTGAATATGCGTTTTCATCATTTGCCCACTTGTAGTTTTTGTTACGGTTGTATCTACATATATAAGAAATGCAAACAATTTTGCTTCAAACATGTGTTTCCCCTGTGTAGAAATATAAATGTAGTGTAGTTATTTTAACCTTTTGACCTCTTACATACTCAAGTATAAAGATATGAATAATTCATTACTGAACAGCACATTGTGTTTTATTTTACGATATTATAATATTGTATTTAGAATTATCTAGTAATCATTATGTTAATCCAAAATATAACGATATATGTCATCTATGCATAACAAGAGTTGTCAGAGGAAAACAAAGCTTACAGGAAATGGTGTAAATTTCAAAATAGGTCAAGATACATATTCCTGCAGCTCAGGTTAAAGTTTTTGAAACTTAGGTCAATATCACTAGGTCAAATGCAAAGACACCACATGAAATCTCTGGTCATACGAAATCTATATATGACATATCAAAGCCCTATCCCTTTAAACGATATAGTCGTTATTAAGCTTTTTGTTTTTGTTTGTTTATTGTTGTTTAAAGTCCCACTCAAGAATCTTTCACTCATATGGCGACGTCACAAAATGCCAATGAAGGGCTTCAAAGTTTGGCCTATGCTCGACACTTTCGGTCATTGAGCAGTGAAGGTTCTTTAACGTGCCGGCACCAACTGTGACACAGGACCTCGGTTTTTACTGTCTCATCCGAAGGACGGGAAAGCAATCTGCCGCCGGCTGGACTCGAACTCACGCCCTCATGATCAAGAGTCGAGCGCGCTACCGACTGAGCCAGTTCGGCTCAAAGTTTTTGAAAAGTAGTTCAAACTACAAGGTCAATTATGTCACTAGGTCAAAAGTCAAGGTACCAATGAAAGCTCAAGTCAATATATATTTGAAATATCAAAGCTCTGTCCCTTGCATTTAAAAATATACGCCAGGTAAAAATTGTGTCTACGGACGCCAACGACAACGAGAACTAAGACGACCATGACCACGACGTGCATCCCAGCGAATTAAAAATTGAAAGAAATATTGTATTATATGTACCAGGGTCGTTGAATGTTGCAAGAACATAATTTTTGGGTCCATCTGCACCAAGGATAATTGCCTGATTTACTATGTCCACCATTCGTCGCTTTGATTCAAATATCTCATCCGACATTGACCCAGTATCGTCAATGACAAATACCAATGAAAGTGTAGGAGAAAGGCAGCTGTAGCAAGGATTAATGTAATTCAAGTCCAGCATATTGGCAAAAATAGTAGACCCAAAAATATCGAGCAAGCCTGTGGCTGAAAATATAGTCAATAAAACATCAATTGATTGCACATTCTCAAATCAAATATTCATATTTCTGAGCCAAATATCAAAATCAATAGAAACTCATATATTTGTTTTTAATTCAATCAAGTTACAATCTTCATTATAAACATTAATACCGTTTTCAACGAGGAACTGTACAGTTGCCTCTACTGCAGCTTCCCCAGCAGCTTTATGTAAATAAAAATGTGGCGATAAACTAGGATCTGATGTTTCTTTGTTTATTCCACCGATGGCGGGAATGCCTTTACTGTCATCATACAGTCCTCCGTGGTTACATTTGCCATACCCTGTAGGCCATTGATCTGTAATATTGACCATCATATGAATAATAAAATACCTTTAAAACGAATAGTGAACTGAAGAAAACCATAAAATTATTACTATTACTATTCTTGTTACTATTGGTACTATTATTATTAACGTTGCTTTTGTACCATCATTATTTTAAATTGCCTTGATTAATCCATACATATTAAAAACCGAGGGGTTTTATCCTACATAGATGAAATATATTGTTACATTTTAGATTTACATAACGAAACTAGGTATTACGAAATACATATTAATTACCTAGGGGTTTTGTAATATGCTGGTAGTTCGTATATCCACTTGTTAAGTAATTATTGTTGACCAAAACATTGTGTTCACAGGAATGATTCAACAATCTACAAAATTAATAAAGTGTAAAAAAAACATTTATTTTGAATTCTATGTTAACAGTTAAATGTTTTGTATTTAACATAAGTATATATATACAAAACTTATTATAAAGGATTTACGACAGCAATAACTATTATCATAGATTTATAACATTTTTCGATTAACCTTTCACAAATTGTCAAATATAAAATATAACTTACGCTTCAACGGTGTCGTTACAGCTTTTACATGTAGCAACTGAAATAGGTGCAGTAGGCAAGAGTTGCCTCCCACTGATACCTATGAATAACACAATAAACACTTCTGCATGAATAATATAGACTTTTTCAGTAAAATAGTTAAATTTCAAATGATTATCATGATACGTTATTTGTCCAACACCACTCTGATTCTCAACAAAATAATAACTAGAATTCGTATCGAATAAGAATGCGACGAACTTTACATACAAATATGAACTGCCATGATTGTTTAGACCTGAGTCAGCATACTTTTGATAGACATTGGCCCTTTATTTCTGCAAAATGTGTTGGTTTTACAAAACATCTGGTAAATTCGCATGATAGAATAAAAGTGTCTTGTAGTAAAACGTTAGATGTATTCAGTCATCCGTGATGACGTAATTACAGAAAAATGAAAAATCGTTTTGGGGGTCTAGTCCTTTCATTTTACTAAGTGTTTCAAATGAATCGCTTTAAGATGAAGTAAGAAAACTTGACACACGTGATGAAAATTGCTGCACAGATCTAAACCCTTTGTCGCTCATTTTTTCAAAATTACTTCAGAATGTTTTAAAACTTTCAAAAGATCTTTAGATGATCTGCATTTGATACGAAAATATTTACAATCGTATGAAGGGTTTGCGTAATATTTGATAGAGGTCTAAAAACACTTTTAGGTATCTACATACCAAATACAAAATCAATCAGGCACATGTCATAGATAGAAGAAATCCTATCCCAACGTTTAACATGAAAAATGGCAAAAAACGTCTGGAAAGACGTAAAAAACTTCAAATATGAAAATGGGAATCGAAAGGATCAAAATAAAAAAATTGATGTACGAAAAAAGTAAGAATTTTGTTTGTATCAAAATGTGACATAACGAACGAAAATGAAGTTTGTTTTCAAAATTTGGACGAAGAAAATATTCAACAATTATTTTTTAGAACATTCGGCCACGTATATTGAAAAACGAATTCGATAATTTGTCTAAACGAGGAGAATTTAAATCTCGATGCACATCAAAATCGCATGGATAGTTTTTGCAAAATAGAGGCTTTTTGAAAAACTACAAAGGTAGTCCTTGTACCTAAAGGCCCCAACATGGTAGACTGTGCCTCTTTATTAGTCGACACATGTATATTTATATTAAGTAGATATATTCAGAAATCCTTATCGCAAAAGAAGGTAAAGTCAGTCGTGGTCTTCATTGTGACAATGAAAACATTCACTTAGTACTGGAATAATGTATTTGATAGAGAGATGGGTGGTAAATTAATAACTTAATTATACATCAATATGCATTTAAAAGTAGTGATACAAATGTACTGTTTTGTCTGAATAAAGTGCACATTAAATATGGCCTCACACGTGACACTGTATGTTTGCGGTCGTTTAACACTTGATTATTCCATACACAGAGGCACACTACATAGTGATAAGTAAAAACAAATATACTGAACTCCATATCAAACATTCAGCAAACAATAGTTACCTAGTGCTTGGCAAGTGTGATTTCCATGACCTTCCACCCAGTTGGTGTTGGAATAAAAACTTTGTAGTGTAAAAAGGTATTCTCCAATTAAACTCCTTAAAATGTTCCAATGTGGTTGTAATTCTCTTGTTTGTGCTATTATGTTTTCTCGAATTGTTTGTAACAGCAAATTTCCTGTGTAGAAATATATACATATACTATATACAAGACGTCCAAGGGGCCTTAAGTTGCTCACCTGGCAAAACTGCAGAAAACATAAAAAATGTGTAAAAGATAAGATGGTTAATAAACATGAAAAACAGTAAGCTCAATGGGCCTTAATAATCACCTGTATGTTTTTCACTGCCAATATACTGAAAAGCAACCAAAATCATGAAAAATTCATTGAAAAGGATAATTAATTTGCATAAGGGTGGACTTGCCTTGCCGACTTTTTTATAGATCTTTCAAGATAATGAGCAACAACAGTCGAAAACATGAGAAATCCATTTAAACAGGGAAATAACTTTCAGAAGGATCACCCTCACAATTTCTGCATAATATTTTTTTTGTAGATCTTTGTGGTTATCAATGGATAATAGGGAAAAACACCCCAAAACACGAAAAAATCCACTTAAAAGGGGAAATAACTCCCATAAGGGTCAACGTGACAATTTAATTCCTGTTGACTTTTTCGTAGATCTTTGCATACTGAACATTTAGCTTCTTTATTTTTGTCTCTATCTATTGAACTTTTCAAGATAATAGGACAAAACTGTCACAAACATGAAAAACCCACTAAAAAGGGAAATAACTCCCATTAGGGTCCACCTGACAATTTCGGACCTATTTACATTTTTGTCCATGAGGGATTATCTCACAACTGCAAGTCAATACTAGATTCAAGTTAATATTCTAATGTTGTTTTACAGACTACCAGGACTTTTTTCACCTATATGGAATCTTTTACTTTTAGTTCTACCCACTTGACAAACAGTCGCTTATTTTTAAAATCTTAGGAATGACTGGGAATCGGAATCTGGACCTCAGGTTTGAGAGTAGAACACTCTACCGCTAGTCTTGTGCGTCTTCAAATAAATAAATGAAAATATCTTCAGAATTTAATTGATTACTTTTTACCAAGTAAAATACAACTAATAAAATGAAATTATTTCAGCAATATAGTTTTGTAAATTATATTAAAAATGATGCAGACTGAATATAATTCTGATTTTTTTTTTCCAATGAATGAAAAATAATTTGATTATTATACAACTCCATGCCAGTCTTGTGTCATGTATCCCAGATTGCCGTTACTTCTACAAAATATTGTATTACAGTAAATGGGTAAACTTTTTGGGAGCAAACAAAAATTTTGCATATTCACAATTTAGTTATGTATGATGAAATAAAAAAAGCATTGCCGTAAAGTTAAAAATTGATGATTAAGTGTTTTTTTTAGCAAAACCCCACTTTCAATGGGGAGCAAACGGACTATAATATACAAGAACATTATGTTCATTTGTCCAGTTTCTTATCATGCGACATAGAATGTTACTTCAACAAAGACAAAGCTTTCAATGATATGCTTTCTATTTTTCAATGCAAACAACAAATAAGCATCATTTTGACAGTGTGTGTGTGTGTGTGTGTGTGTGTGTGTGTGTGTGTGTGTGTGTGTGTGTGTGTGTGTGTGTGTGTGATATCTCACCTTTGGAAATCTGTTCACAGTTCATTGTCCTGTCTGCCTTATCCCCGTAATTCTTCTGTGCTTCGTTATTGGCTCTAACAATTTCTTCCAAATCACTTGCAAAACGACTAAGGGCATCGCGATCTACAAATATGAATATAGAACTTAAGCGTCTCTACTAGTTCCACATTAAACTTTGTTCGAGCATAGGTCATTCAATGCGTATTCAATCATTGTCAACAATGTCCTATCAATTCATCATTATTTATATCCCTTATTATCTTACTGTCAGACAAGTTCACTTCTCTATGATGTGATTCATAAACACACTTGTCAGATGTAACGTTGAAATTAATCAATAAATGAAAATTAAATCAATTATGTTCATCCATATAAATTCAAGATAAAGAAAATGAAATGATAAAAAATGAGGTTATGTTGATAAATACCAAAATGACGATATATACAATGACTGACATGGAGAAATGTATTTTTTACAAAATCAGCTGCATTTACTATCAGAATATGTTTCCTTGATAACTTGTAAACTGTCGATGTTTTCGAGATCATACACCCCGGTTGTAACAAATCGAGCGATGTAAATTGCTGTAGCTTTATAAAATGCCTTTTCTGTAATGCTTTCATGGCTGTAGTCCTTTTCTCTTCCACTTTCTTTTGACGGTCGGAATGTATTCACTTTTTCTAAAGCAAAACACAACAGAAAAATTACAATATGTTTATATTTCATGGCTTTCCTTTTACAATCAAGAAATCTGATGACTTTTCGATTATATAGTGCTGCTGTCTTTGGTCTGTTAGTCACATGTAATTGACGTTTCGTTATTTAGTGGCCAGTAACTTTCAAACTTCCTGCATGACAGAAGTACAATTTTATCTCCAGGCAACCAGATAAAGTGATTTAAAGAATATTTTTTGTTTTGCTTCAAATAAATCTGATATCGATTCATTTGACACATTGCATTTACTTTTGCATTGGACAAAAATAAATAAAGTCAACTGTAGACGATATATTTCACATTATCTTGACTAGGCCGACAAAACCCTTTGTCATACAGACGGCATTGACAGGAGTGCCCTATCATAGATGTAATATCGATACGTGTTCATAGAGTCTCTGTAATTTGCGTTATCGACAAATGTTGAGAAGCCAAATATGTTACCAGTGCTATGGTTGGATGTTATTGAAGGCTCTGAAACTTGACACTTATGGAGTTTAAAGACTCTTTAGTTTCATTTTGTATGCCTATCACATGACGAAGAAACTGCTAAAGATATGGGTAAAAATGTCTGTCGCCGGTTTAAACTTGAGTATTAAGTAAATTTCTTTTTTGTGTAGGATTAAAATTGTATTGTTTTGGAAATAAACGACAGAACTGTTCATCGCCATGGCCAATTGTTTTTCGTCCCTTATTTATTCACGTTAGCAATTTACAAGTAGGTTACATTAAGCAATCACATTTAACATGAAGTATCGAAGCAGCACACATGCCTTTATAAAGATGATTAAAACGCATTCAGTACAGACAATACATTTAAAACGTTTTAAAAAGTGATTCATTTTTTTGTTAAATTAAGGTATTAATTGTTTTAATTCAGGTAATATTTGAAAACAAATAAACGAAATTAAAATCACCACAATTTTTTATTCTACGGAATGTCCTCAGTGACCGTGTCAGATTGTCGTGTGACATAATCAAACTGGTCGGTTCTGTTGTTGTAAATGCATATAACCAACCGTATGACTTTCGGCCAAACGTGGGATGTCGTCGTGATAATGAAAAATTAAGTAATTTTAGTGCAAGTCTGTTTATCAAACATGGCGGTCATGCAGTTTAAGTACCTTCAATCATTTATGGTTTATCTTATCGTCATGGAATGAGGAAGTTTGAATATTTTGTTTTAATGCTGTCATTCTCTAATTGCTATTTGCGTCGTTGTGGGGTTACATTAAATCTTGCTGTTGAGTTGTTTAGCAATGCAATACCATGCCAAAATGTCAGGAAAAGATATGCAAATAACGGGAAAATACAGTTAACAGAAATAGTGTACCATAGCGACCAAAGATGATTCATTTACATCAAATTTCATAAAGATCCCTTCTGGACTTTCTGAAAAATAGCGATAACAAACTTTAATTGTCAAAATCCAAGATGGCCTCCTGGCAGCCTTTTTGTCACCCGATCCACCTAAAAATGTACACTGCACAACTATACCTAAAGAAGAACCTATATATCAAATTTCATAAAGATCCCTTCTGGATTTTCTGAGAAATAGCGATAACAAACTTTAATTGTCAAAAACCAAGATGGCCGCATGGCAGTCATTTTGTGATACGAACCGCCTGAAAATATACACTGCACAACTAGACTTCAAGGAGAACCTATATGTCAAATTTCATAAATATCCCTTCTGGACTTCCTGACAAATAGCAAAAACAAACTTTAATTGTCAAACACCAAGGTGACCGCTTGCCAGCCATTTTGTCACCCGACCCACCTGAAAATGTACACTGCACAACTAGACCTGAAGAAGAACCTATGTATCAAATTTCATAAAGATCCCTTCTGCATTTTCTGAGAAATAGCGATAACAAACTTTAATGGTCAAAATCCAAGATGGCCACCTGGTAGCCATTTTGTTATCCAATCTGTCTGAAAATGTACACTACACAACTAAACCTCAAGGAAAACATATATGGCAAATTCCATAAAGATCCATTCATACTTTCTGAGAAATAGCCATAACAAACTTTAATTGTCAAAATCCAAGATGGTCGCCTGGCAGCCATTTTGTGATCCCAAACGCCGGAAAATGTACGCTGTACAATTAGACCTCAAGGAAAACCAGTATGTCACTTTTCATATGGATCCCTTCAGTACTTTCTGAGAAATAACGATAACAAATTTTTAATTGTTAAAATACAAGATGGCCAACAGGCAGCCATTTTGTTATCCGATCCGCCTGATGTGCACTGCATAACTAGACCTGAATAAGAACCTATATGTCAAATTTCATAAAGATCCCTTCTGGACTTTCAGAGAAATAGCGATAACAAACATTCATTGTCAAAATCCAAGATGGGCCCCTGACAGCCATTTTCAGATCTCATAAGCCTGAAAATGAACACTGCACAACTCACAACTAGACCTCAAAGGAGAACCTGTATGTCAATTTCCACAAAGATCACATCTGTACTTTCAGGGAAATAGCGATAACAAACTTTAATTGTCAACTGTCAGGGACTTGGTTCCAAGGAAAAAAGATATGATGTTTTTAATTTCTTTAAATCCAAAAATTTCAACATTGTTTGTTTGCAAGACACCCATTTTACAGCAGATGAAGAAACTTTTATTCAAACAAAATGGGGCTATAAATGCTTTTTTAGTTCTTATAGAGCAAATGCAAGGGGTGTTAGCATTTTCCTTACTGATAGTTTTGAATATATCATTCATGATGTACACAAAGATACCAATGGAAACATGATTGCATTAAATATAACCATAGATAAGTTAAAAATAACATTAATTAACATATATGAACCAAATGAAGATAGTCCACAGTTCTTAAGTAATATACAGGGTGTTATAAGAAAATACAAATAAATAAATATGAGAAAATACAAGATGGCCGCCTGGCAGCCATTTTGTAATCTGACCCGCCTGAAAATATACACTGCAAAACTACACATCAAGGGGAACCTATATGTCAAGATTCATGGAGATCCTTTCTGTACTTTCTGAGAAATAGCGATAAGAATCTTTAATTATCAAAATCAAAGATAACCGCCTGGCGGCCATTTTATAATCGGATCCGCCTGACAATGTACACGGCACCTCAAGGGGAACCTATATGTCAAGTTTCATAAAGATCCCTTCAGTACTTTCTGAGATATAGCGATAACAAACTTTTATTGTCAAAATGCAAGATGGCCGCCTGGCAGCCATTTTGTAATCCGTTCCGCCTTAAAATGTACATTGTAAAACTACACCTCAAAGACATCCTATATGTCAAATTTCATAATAATCCATACACTATTTTCTGAGAAATAGCGATAACAAACTTTAATTTTCAAAATCCAAGATGGTTGCCTCGCAGCCATTTTGAAATCCGACACTCCTGAAAATGGGCACACTGCAGAAAACAAACCTTATAGGAAACGTATATTTCAAATTTCTTAAATATTACATCAGTAGATATCTGAACAATAGCGATAAGAATCTTTAATTATCAAAATTCAAGATGGCCGACAGGCAACTATTTTGTAATCCGACAAGTCTGAAAATATACACAGCACAACTAGACCTCAAGGGGAACCAATATGTCAAATGTCATATAGATCAGATCAGTACTTTCTCAGAAATGGTGATAACAATCTTTAATTTTCAAAATCCTAGATGGCCGCCTGGCAGACATTTATGAATCCGATCCTCCTGAAAATGTACACTGCACCTAAAGGGGAACCTATATGTAAAGTTTCATAAGGATCCCTACAGTACTTTCTCCGAAATAGTGATTACAAACTTTAATTGTCAAAATACAAGATACCGCCTTGCAGCCATTTTGAAATCTGATCCTCATGACAATATATACTGCAAAACTGGATTTCAAGGTCAACCTATATGTCAAGTTTCATAAAGATCCGTTCTGTACTTTTTGAGAAAAAGCGATAACAATCTTTAATTGTCAAAATACAAGATAACCGCCTGTCGGCCATTTTGTAATCCGATCTGCCTGGAAATGTACACGGTACCTCAAGGGGAACCTATATGACAAGTTTAATAAAGATCCCTTCAGTACTTTCTGAGAAATAGCGATAGCAATCTTTAATTGTCAAATTCCAAGATGGCCGCCTGGCAGCCATTTTCTTATCCGATCCACCGTAAAATGTACAATAAATACACAACTCCACCTCAAGGAAATCCTACATGTCAAATTTGAGAAAGATCCATGCAGTTTTACAGAGAAATAGCGATAACAAACTTTAATTGTCAAAATCCAAGATGACCGCCTTGCAGCCATTTTGAAATTTGACCCGCCTGAAAATGTGCACTGCACAAAAAAAACCTTAAGGGGAACCTATATTTCAGATTTTATAAAGATCAATTAGGTAGATTTCAGAGAAATAGCGATAAGAAAATTTAATTCTCAAAATTCAAGATGGTCGCATGGCAGAAATTTTGAAATCCGGGAAGCCTAAAAATAAACACAGCACAACTAAACATCAAGGGGAACCGATATCTCAAATTTCATAAAGATCACATCAGCACTTTCTGAAAAATAGCGATAAGAATCTTTAATTTTCAAAATCCAAGATGGCCGCCTGGCGGCCATTTTGTAATCAGATCCGCCTGAAAATGTACACGGCACCTCAAGTGGAACCTATATTTAAATTTTCATAAGGATCCCTTCAGTACTATCTGAGAAATAGCGATAACAAACTTTAATTGTCAAAATACAAGATGGCCGCCTTGCAGCCATTTTGTAATTTAACTCGCCTGAAAATATAAACTACAAAACTAGTCCTCAAGAGAACCTATATGTCAAGTTTCATAAAGATCCCTTCGGTACTTTCTGAGAAATAGCGATAGCAAACTTTAATTCTCAAAATCCAAGATGGCCGCCTGGCAGCCATTCTGTAATCTGATCCGCCTTAAAATGTACACTGCGTAACTACACCTCAAGGAAATCCTAAAGATACATGCAGTATTTTCTGAGAAATAGCGATAACAATCTTTAATTGTCAAAATCAAAGATGGCCGCCTGGCAGATATTTTGTTATCCGATCCACCTGACAATGTAACTGCACAATCAGACATCACGGGATACCTATATGTCAAATTTTGTAAAGATCACATCAGTAATTTTTTTCAGAAATAGCGATAAGAAACTTTAGTTATCAAAATCCAATATGGCCGTCTGGCAACCATTTTGAAATCCGTCCCGCCTATTAATGTTCACTGCAGAAACAAAAACCTTAAGGGGAACCTATATTTCAAATTTCATAAAGATCACATCAGTAGATTTCTGAGAAATAGCGTTAAGAAACTTTAATTCTCAAAATTCAAGATGCCCGCCTGGCAGCCATTTTGTAATCCGATAAGCCTGAAAATATACACAGCACAACTACACCTCAAGGGAACTAATATGTGAAATTTCATACAGATCACATCAGCATTTTCTGAGAAATAGCGATAACTATCTTTAATTGTCAAAATCCTAGATGGTCGCCTGCCAGCCATTTTGTAATCCGATCCGCCGGAAAATGTACACTGCACAACTACACCTCAAGGAGATCCTACATGATAAATTTCATAAAGATCCATACAGTATTTTCTGAGAAATATCGATAACAAACTTTAATTGTCAAAATCCAAGATGGCCGCCTGGCAGCCATTGTTGTTATCAGATCCACATGAAAATGTACACTACTCAACCAGACATCACGGGGAACCTATATGTCAAATTTTGTAAAGATCACATAAGTAGATTTTTCAGAAATAGCGATAAGAAACCTTTATTTTCAAAATCCAAGATGGCCGCCTGGCAGCCATTGTGAAATCCGACTTGCCTATAAATGTGCACTGCACAAAAAAAACCTTAAGGGGAACCTATATTTCAAATTTTATAACGATCACATCAGTATATTTTTGAAAAATAGCGGTAAGAAAATTTAAATGTCAAAATTCAAGATGGCCGCCTGGCAAGCCTGACAATATACACAGCACAACTACACCTCAAGGGGAACCAATATGTCAAATTTCATAAAGATCACATCAGTACTTTCTGAGAAATAGCGATAACTATCTTTAATTGTCAAAATCCAAGATGGCCGCCAGGAAGCCACTTTGTAATCCGATCCGCCTGAGAATGTACACTGCATCTCAGGAGAACCTATATGTAAATTTTCATAAGGATCCCTTCAGTACTTTCTGAGAAATAGCGATAACAAACTTTAATTGTCAAAATACAAGATGGCAGCCTTGCAGCCATTTTGTAATCTGACCCGCCTGAAAATATTCACTGCAAAACTACACATGAAGTGGAACCTATATGTCAAGTTTCATAAAGATCCCTTCTGTACTTTCTGAGAAATAGTGATAAAAATCTTTAATTGTGAAAATCAAAGATAACCGCCTGGCGGCCATTTTGTAATCCGATTCGCCTGGAAATGTACACGGCACCTCAAGGGGAACCTATATGTCAAGTTTCATGAAGATCCTTTCAGCACTTTCTGAGAAATAGCGATAACAAACTTTAATTGTCAAAATCCAAGATGGCAGCCTGGCAGCCATTTTGTAATCTGACCCGCCTGAAAATATACACTGCAAAACTACACATCAAGGGGAACCTATATTTCAAGTATCATAAGGATCCCTTCAGTACTTTCTGAGATATAACGATAACAAACTGTAATTGTCAAAATACAAGATGGCCGCTTTGCAGTCATTTTGTAATCTGACCCGCTTGAAAATATATACTGCAAAACTACACATCAAGGGGAACCTATATGTCAAGTTTTATAAAGATCCCTTCAGTACTTTCTGAGAAATAGCGATAAGAATCTTTAATTGGCAAAATCGAAGATAACCGCCTGGCGGCCATTTTATAATCCGATCCGCCTGAAAATGTACACGGTACCTCAAGGGGAACCTATATGTCAAGTTTCATAAATATCCTTTCAGTACTTTCTGAGAAATAGAGATAACAAACTTTAATTGTCAAAATTCAAAATGGCCGCCTGGCAGCCATTTTGTAATCAGATCCGCCTTAAAATGTACACTGTAAAAGTACCCCACAAACAGATCCTATATGTCAAATTTCATAAAAATCCATACAGTATTTTCTGAGAAATAGCGATAACAAACTTTAATTGTCAAAATCCAAGATGGCGGCCCGGCAGCCATTTTTAAATCCAACCCGCTTGAAAATGTGCACTGCACAAAACAAACCTTAAGGGGAACCTATATTTCAAATTTCATAAATATCACATCAGAAGATTTCTGAGAAATAGCGATAAGAATCTTTAATTGTCAAAATTCAAGATGGCCGCCTGGCAACTATTTTGTAATCCGACAAGCCTGAAAATATACACAGCACAATTACACCACAAGGGGAACATATATGTCAAATTTCATAAAGATCCCTTCTGCACTTTCTGAGAAATAGCGATAACAAACTTTAATTGTCAAAATCCAAGATGGCCGCCTGGCAGCCATTTATGTATCCGATTCAACTGAAAATGTACACTGCACCTCAAGGGGAACCTATATGTAAAGTTTCATAAGGATTCCTTCAGTACTATCTGAGAAATAGTGATAACAAACTTTAATTGTCAAAATACATGATGGCCGACTTGCACCAATTTTGTAATCTGATCTGCCTGACAATATACATTGCAAAACAAGATCTCAAGGTCAACCTATATGTCAGGTTTCATAAAGATCCGTTCTGTACTCTGTGAGAAATAGCGATAACAAACTTCAATTGTCAAAATCAAAGATGGCCGCCTGGCAGCCATTGTATCATACGATCCGTCTGAACATTTACACTGCATAACTACACCTCAAGGAGATCCTATATGTCAAATTTCATAAAGATCCATACAGTATTTTCTGAGAAATAGCGATAACAAACTTTAATTGTCAAAATCCAAGATGGCCGCCTGGTAGCCATGTTGTTATCCGATCCACCTGAAAATGTACACTGCACAATCAGACATCTCGGGAAACCTATATGTCAAATTTGGTAAAGATCACATAAGTAAATTTTTCAGAAATAGCGATAAGAAACTTTAATTATCAAAATCCAAGATGGCCGCCTGGCAACCATTTTGCAATCCGACCCGTCTATAAATGTACACTGCACAAGAAAAAACTTTAAAGGGAACCTATATTTCAAATTTCATAAAGATTACATAAGTAGATTTTTCAGAAATAGCGATAAGAAACTTTAATTTTCAAAATCCAAGATGGCCGCCTGGCAGCCATTTTGTAATCCAACCCGCCTGAAAATGTGCACTGCACAAAACAAACCTTAAGGGGAACCTATATTTCAAATTTCATAAATATCACATCAGTAGATTTCTGAGAAATAGCGATAAGAATCTTTAATTGTCAAAATTCAAGATGGCCGCCTGGCAACTATTTTGTAATCCGAGAAGCCTGAAAATATACACAGCACAACTACACCTCAAGGGGAACCAATATATCAAATTTCATATAGATCAGATCAGAACTTTCTGAGAAATAGTGATAACAATCTTTAATTTTCAAAATCCTAGATGGCCGCCTGGCAGCCATTTATGAATCCGATCCTCCTGAAAATGTACACTGCACCTCAAGGGGAACCTATATGTAAAGTTTCATAAGGATTCCTTCAGTACTTTCTGAGAAATAGCGATAACAAACTTTAATTGTCAAAATACAAGATGGCCGACTTGCACCAATTTTGTAATCTGATCTGCCTGACAATATACATTGCAAAACAAGATCTCAAGGTCAACCTATATGTCAGGTTTCATAAAGATCCGTTCTGTACTCTGTGAGAAATAGCGATAACAAACTTCAATTGTCAAAATCAAAGATGGCCGCCTGGCAGCCATTGTGTCATCCGATCCGCCTGAACATTTACGCTGCATAACTACACCTGAAGGAGATCCTATATGTCAAAATTCATAAAAATCCATACAGTATTTTCTGAGAAATATCGATAACAAACTTTAATTGTCAAAATCCAAGATGGCCGCCTGGTAGCCATGTTGTTATCCGATCCACCTGAAAATGTACACTGCACAATCAGACATCTCGGGAAACCTATATGTCAAATTTGGTAAAGATCACATAAGTAAATTTTTCAGAAATAGCGATAAGAAACTTTAATTATCAAAATCCAAGATGGCCGTCTGGCAACCATTTTGAAATCCGACCCGTCTATAAATGTACATGCACAAAAAAAAATTAAAGGGGAACCTATATTTCAAATTTCATAAAGATCACATAAGTAGATTTTTCAGAAATAGCGATAAGAAACTTTAATTTTCAAAATCCAAGATGACCGCCTGGCAGCCATTTTGTAATCTAATCCGCCTTAAAATGTACATTGTAAAAGTGCACCTCAAACAGATCCTATATGTCAAATTTCATAAAAATTCATACAGTATTTTCTGAGAAATAGCGATAACAAACTTTAATTGTCAAACTCCAAGATGGCGGCTTGGCAGCCATTTTGAAATCAAACCCGCCTGAAAATGTGCACTGCACAAAACAAACCTTAAGGGGAACCTATATTTCAAATTTCATAAATATCACATCAGAAGATTTCTGAGAAATAGCGATAAGAATCTTTAATCGTCAAAATCCAAGATAGCCGCCTAGCGAGCATTTTGTGATCCCACCCGCCTGAAAATGTACACTGCACAATTAGACCTCGAGGAAAACCTGTATGTCAAATTTCTTATAGATCCCTTCAGTACTTTCTGAGAAATAGCGATAGCAAACTTTTAATCCGATCCGCCTGAAAATGTACACTGCATAACTAAACCCCAAAGAGAACCTACATGTCAAATTTCATAAAGATACTTTCTGGACTTTCAGAAAAATAGCGATAAGAAACATTAAATGTCAAAATCCAAAATGGCCGCCTGGCAGCCATTTTGTGATCCGACCCACCTAAAAATGTACACTGCAAAACTAGACCTCAAGGGGAACATATATTTCAAATTTCATAAAGATCCCTTCAGTACTTTCTGAGAAATAGCGATAACAAACTTTATTGTCAAAATCCAAGATGGCCGCCTGGCAGCTATTTTGTAATCCGATCCGCCTGAAAATGTACTCTGCACAACTAGACCTCAAGGAGAATATGTTTGTCAAATTTCATAAAGATCCCTTCAGTACTTTCTGAGAAATATCGATAACAAACTTTTATTTTTAAAATAAAAAATGGCCGCCTGACATTTTGTGACTCACCTGAAAATGTACACTGCAAAACTAGACCTGAAGGAGAACCTATATGTCAAATGTTACAAAGATCCCTTCAGTACTTTCTGAGAAATAGTGATAACAAGAATTGTTTAAGGACGGACGACGGACCACGGACGGAAAGTTATAAGAATAGCCCACCATCTTCCTAGATGGCCGCCTGTCGGCCATGTTGGATTCCGATCTCTCTGAAAATGTAATATGCACAATTAGACCTCAAGGGGAACCTTCAAGTCAAATTTCAAGATCCCTTCAGTCCTTTCTGAGAATAAGCAGTAACAAACTTCCTTTGGTAAAAATCCAAGATGGCCGCTTGTCGGCCATGTTGGATTCCGATCTCTCTGAAAATATAATATGCACAATTAAACCTCAAGGGTAACCTTCATGTCAAATTTTAGAGAGATCCCTTCAGTTCTTTCTGAAAAATATAGACAACAAACTTTTATTTTTAAAATAGAAAATGGCCGTCTGGCAGCCATTTTGTGACCCACCTGAAAATGTACACTGCAAAACTAGACCTGAAGGAGAACCTATATGTCAAATGTTATAAAGATCCCTTCAGTACTTTCTGAGAAACAGAGATAAGAAGAATTGTTTAAGGACGGACGACGGACCATGGACGAAAAGTTATAAGAATACCCCACCATCTGTTGATGGTGGGCTAACTAGTGGTAACAAACTTCCTTTGGTAAAAATCCAAGATGGCCACTTCTTGGCCATGTTGGATTCCGATCTCTCTGAAAATGAAATATGCACAATTAGACCTCAAGGGGAACCTTCATTTCAAATTTGAAGATCCCTTCAGTCCTTTCTGAGAATAAGCAGTAACAAAGTTCCTTTGGTAAAAATCCAAGATGGCCACTTCTCAGCCATGTTGGATTCCGATCTCTTTGAAAATGTAATATGCACAATAAGACCTCAAGGGGAACCTTCATGTCAAATTTCAAGATCCTTACCGTCCTTCCAGAGAACTAGCGGTAACAAGAATTGTTCAGGACGGACAGACAACGGACCGACCACAGATGCAGGGCCATATGAATAGTCCACCATCTGTTAATAGTGGGCAAATAAGACACACAATCAAACCTATTTTTCATAAAAATTTAATCAAGATTTTTTACTTTTTCATAAGCATAATAAAAGCCTAGCAGCAAATCAAATAGCAATGCACATCATAGATCATGCACATAACTCTTGGCACATAAATAACTACAATACATAACAACATAATAACAATAAGTAACCTCATCATGTTGAAATTCTTTTTCTCATTTTATGTAAACTGCATTTCAATTTCAAGTAAAATCTTCAATTTTTGTCAAATAATTTTCACATCAGAACAAAGAATGCCAGAATCAGTATTTAACATTTGAAAAATATTGGCATTAAACCTATACAATTTTGCAAACAATCAATCCCTGGTAAATATGTATCTATTAAATTTTGTCTTCAAAATACCCGAGACTCAAATTTACAATTGAATGTATACTGATAACAGTAAAAGGTTAAATATGAAATTATGTGATATAAACTTGATGTGTTTCAGAAACCCCGAGATCAAGCTATTCATTAATATTTTGAAGTTCCATAACTCAAATATAATCACAAGGCAAATATTGAAGAATGTTGGCCATACTGTATGTAGTTTTATATTTTATTTATATCAAGCAACAAACCAATATATATATATATATATATATATATATATATATATATATATATATAATATATATATATATATATATACAGTAAAATCTGCTATAGCGGTCACCTCTATATAAGGATCACCTGTCTATAAAGGCCAGTTTTTAAAAGTCCCTTGACTACATACTTCAACTAAATTGAAACTGTGTATAAGGGTCACCTGAACATAAAGGCCGATATTTTCTGGTCCCTTGGGTGGCCCCTATATACAGGTTTTACTGTATATATATATATATATATATATATACACACAAACTCCTAATGTATAAATATAAACACAACAAGGACATTGCAAGAACATTTTACAGCAAAATAGACAGGAATCGTAATAAATAGATATTTATAAAAATGTACAGCTCCCATATCATGCATATATATCCAGAAATATCAAAATGACTCAACAAGTACTCGACAAGTACTTGAATAAAAAAGGAAATTCCATGTACAAATGGAGATCTACATAACTCCATTTGTACATGGAATTTCCTTTGAATGTTTGCTCACACCAGACCATGATCGTTTGATTATATACAAAGACTACAACTGATTTTGTGGCCTTCGAAAAATTCAGAACATTGGGTCATTGTATATGTGTAGTATCCCAAATATTGTCCAACTGTAAGTTTGAATATGGTGAAGGACATGGAAATGTTTGTTGTCATATATATATATATTTTTTTGTAGTCATAGTTCTTTTTTGTACAAATTGTTGGCTTAGATAGCTCAGCTAGTTTACTGTTGTATATTATTATCTGGCTGCAAGTATGGTATATTAAGCACACTTATATCATAAAGTAAAAAATATTTTTTCTTTCTGAAATATTGGAAGGTGAGTGTTTTTATCATACAGACAAGGCAACCAATAGACCAAAATTCCAGAGGTAAGGAATTGCTTAAGAACAAAAAACATTATTTTTAATTAATCATAATTTATATATTTTGATTATCAATATTTTGAGAAAAAGTTGCAATCTGAATGAATCATGACTACAAAATTCATACAACTTGTCCCCATAAAAATATAAAAAGGCAGCAGGTGAGGAAAGATTCACAGTTCTAATTGGGATATATCCTTGATAAAAAGCATATCACAAGAAGCTTATGGTCTACTCTTAATTATACATTGCTATTAAATTCAAAAGTGTTGATATTTTTACATACCAAATATGAAAATCACTGATACCAAAGTACCAATGGAACAAAAGCTCGTGATACAAACCAGGTGGAAAATGGACACACATGGACCTCTGAAAATCCAGAGGTGGGATCCGGGGACATCGCTACAGGTTAAGGTGACTTATCAGGTTGGGAAGCATACAATAACATTATCTAGTATATACATATACCTACATACAATACATGTAAGTAAACATCTGTGTCTTAGAACAAGTGATTAATGACATTTCACATCAGTAAACAACCACACACATGTACACAAACACATAAAGTCCTATATTTTTGTCAGGTCACCTTAGTTTCAAATATTCGACATTAATCTCTCAAAACACACACACATGCACACGTATAGACAGGAGTAATGTACATATGATCACTGGTTCATACAATGTAAATTTCCATATAAATACTAATGTATACACATGCATGCCTATATTTCTTTTATCAAATGTGCATGGAGTACATTATCATCGCTATGTAAATTTCAATACGGACGTTAATATACACATACATACACCACATATACATCCTTTTTTCATGTTTCACATATAATCTATAATTCACACCATGCAAATCTGCAAACACACACAATCACACACCTTGCTATTCAATTTTCACGTAACCAGCACATATACGGTATCAGTTTATTTTAACTTGAAGACAAAGATTTCCATAGTTACACGGCTGTAGGTGAATCAGCACCTTCCTGCACTCTGTCTTGCCGATTGGATCGGAAAAAGAAGCACTTGATTGCACTGTACGCACGTGTGCAGTAGTCTTTACCCTGAACAATCTTCTCACTTTTATTGTCTTCAATGTCCGTTGTTTCAACAGTATTAGGTGCCATCATGGCTTTCCGCGCTTGAACAGAACCTAGCTGACATGCAAGCCAGTCAAGGGCGTCGACAAGTCCATCACCATTCAGAGCACTGACTGCCAATATGTCTGTAATATAACACAACATAATACCATTAGCCATTTTATGTTAGATTTATCTACCTTTGTATACTGAATACAGGGTTATTTTTGTCCCGTGTTATTTTCGCCCTAATGCACTTGCAAACGGTTTCACCCCATTTTAAATTCGCCCAGACTTTTATCATTAAAAATAACTGAATTTACCATTTTGAATTCGCCTAGTTTTGAATTTGCCCACTGACGATGAAGGCGAAATTTTCCCTGTATACAGTATTCAGAACACTAAATATTGTTTGTTTGTTGTTTTACATCCCGTCAAGAATTTTTCACATATATTCTGAAATTGTCACCAGCTTTAAGTGAAGTGCCACAGATTTTGACATGTGCTATGGACTGAAATCAATGCAATGAGGGTCCTTTTTACATGCCACGCCTGCTGTGACATGGGACCTTGGTTATAAGTCTCAGCTGATAAGCATGTGGTTTTCACTTTGTATGCCGAGAGTTTGGCAAAGGAACAGTCACTACGATTTTTCAAAAGTCTGTGGTATGACCAGATACAGGGAAACACACTTAAGAATTTTGGCTTGTCGAATGCCTATCACTACACCACCGCAAGCGGTGAACACCGTTTTAACATAGTAAGAATCAATTAAACAATTTGTGTGTAAGTTATTACTTAAAAAAGACCAAAAAAAACCTTATGCATCATTGCACAGCAAGCAAATGTCACATTTTACGTCTTTTTTCATGTGATATCTAAATTCAAACACAAATGATTAGATATATTTCTTTGAATAAAATAACAGAATCACCTATTCTGAAAGTGAAAGTGTTTATACTTTCAGTATAAGTATAAAGAAATTGAAATTTGCATCACCTGCAAACTGGTCAAACCCACTGTGAGACAATGGAATAAATCCTGGTCAAACTTAGTATGGACAATCCAATCTAAATATACTTACTCCATGTATGTTTTAAGTACTGTAACCTTAGCCTGTCTCTTATTTCATCGACGGACATTTTGTTTGGAATGTCCGATTTGTTGGCCAGAAATAAGAAGACAGCATTAGAAAGTTCATCTGATTGTATAGCGGGCTTGATGACATCATGATTGAGTTCATCCAATCTCTCTGTATCTTTACTGTCGATCACTATGACGACGGCATCAGAACCTTTATAATAGTGTCGAAACAAAGGTCGCTACAAATATAGAAAAAAGAAAATGTATGACAAATTTACTACTCTGCGGCTCATAATCAAGCAAATTCTACTGTATAAAAATCTCAGATACCAAAGTATAAATCTTAAGGATGTCAAGGGTACATATTAAAATCGGGTAAACATTGGTCAAACACGGACCTCTGGAAATCTAGAGGTGGGATCAGGTAGTATGAAGGAGTAAGCATCCCTTGTTGGCTGGTCACACATGTCACGAGTCCAAGTCAAATTCAAATGAAATAGGTGAGGAACAAATCACGGTTGGTATCTGTCATGATAAAACACTATCAAATGTACATACATGTACAAATATGTCAGATTGCAGCTAGGATTTTGGATACGCAAGTTGGTAGAAGTATGTTTAGAGGTCATTAAAAACTTGGTTTTATTTCTTTTCTTGTTTTGTACTGTTTTGCTGTTTCCTTCTGCAGTTTAGCAAAAGCTATTGGTAATACAGTGAACCCATCTTGAAAGACTACTGTTCTGAAAGTCCACATTTTGAAAATAACTTTGTTGAGTAACTCCTCTTTTGAGAGACCACCTGTCTTAAGAGACCACAACAAGGCAGGTTCCATTGTATACATATATACATGTATATCTTACCGTCCTAATGGAACCCATCTCAAGGTCCACAGCTATTATTGACAACCTGTCTAGCAATGTTTCAATAAAACAATAATTTCATTTTTTAAATTGTCAAGTAACAATTTTTCAATTATATGGCAGTGGCTATTTTTATTGCAGGAGTAGAGAACCTGATTGCAATGTACTTATATAAGAAGAGACCACAAGCATTTCAAAACTTTTTCAAAAAAGATAGCATAGATTCCTGCAGGGTTCTAACTTGCGCTGACTAGAGGTATGAAAATTCTTGTCTTTACAGCATAATGAGGAGTCCGGGTAGCACAGTGGTTAGCGCACTTGCTTCTCACCAATGTGACCCGAGTTCGATCCTTGGATTAAACAGGGGGGTATGTGAGGTGTTTGGTGGTCGCCAAGTCAGACACATGGCTTCTCTCCAGGTACTCTGATTTCCTCCTACAGCAAGGATCCACGCATGGCAACATCAGGGCCAACGAGAGACATTAATATACATTGTAAGTGGACATAACTAATGCTTGTTAATCTTTGTAAAATAAATCAGACAAGGAGTCCCCAAGAAAACACTTTGGAGGTCTTGAAAGAACGGTTACATGGTCTTCATACTTACAACTTTATCTCTGGAACCTATGTCCCATGCTGTGATACTGATGTCTTTGTACTGAATGTTATCCACATTGAAACCTGCAACAAAATACAGAAACTCTTATTGAGGACTTGGGTAGGTTTGTTTGTTTATTGTTGTTTTAATGTCCCAGAATCTTTCACTCATATGGAGACTTCACCAAATGCCGGTGAAGGGCTTCAAATTTTGGCCTATGCTTGGCACTTACGGCCATTGAGCAGTGAGAGATCTTTAACATGCCCACACCTACTGTGACACGGGACCTCGGTTTTTTTCTGTCTCATCCGCAAGACAGGAAACCAACCTGCCGCTGGCTGGACTCAAACTCATGACCTCACGATCAAGAGTCCAGCGCCCTACCGACTGAGCCTGGTCAACTCGACTTGGGTAGGTAATAACAGCTACAGTCTATTGATTTACAAACAAAGAAAGATAACTCCAATATTACAGCATTACTTTTCTTCGTCAAACAAGCACTCTCAGAGTATTCATGAATCAACATGTGTCCCCTACCTGTGAAAACATCATTAAGTAAATGTTGAACAATTACACAACTTTTACAAAAACCTTTACTGTATGGACTGATAGATGGACGCAGACAAACCGATACCCCTTATAATAACAATTGTGAAATGGACCTCGCTGAAAATCAATGACACAGATCGGTCCAAATGTATATAAGTTAAAGTGAATTATTTTCCAATATTCTCAGAACCTGAATTACTGGTAAAATATGTCATTTTGGATATGATTATTCGGGGGCCATGGGGGGGGCATTCCTTTCTAACAGACCTTTCTCTGGAAATTTGGGCAAAATGCCTTCAAAGGCAACACAGTTAACAACTTAAATGTGAATTTGAGTTGAATTAAAAAAAAAGATGCATACATGTAAATTGCAATGTACATGTAATAGAATCTTTTGCAGTTACAGTCACTACACCACACTGGGAGTTTTTTGTCTCATCAAATAACTATAGAGAAGGGCATGTCTTTCTGTACCGGTACGGTGTATATACTGGTCTTCAGCAGAAGAGCATCTAACAAGTACTGTAGGACAAAATTCAATTTGTATCTACATATCTCAGTCAATTTCAATACTTCATCAGTAATTCCATTACCATGGGGTTGTACATACATGTATGTAAGTCCTATATGTATAATACTGAACCCCCCCCCACACACACACACACACCTATCTCTAACAGAGACTAAAAAGTACAAATATAGGCTATAATTTCTAAACTGTAGGTACTGGACTCTTTTTAGGCAGTGCCTTAATCTTGATAAAAAAAAAATGTTACTATTATGGCATAAAGGTTCGGTACTTGAAAATAATCATAAAAACCAAAATTTCTCTATTGATCTTAAATATATATATCTTTTTAACATTTGCTGAAAATCAGATTCATTATACAGTAAAACCTGTATATAGGGGCCACCAAAGGGAACAGAAAATATTGGCCTTTATGTGCAGGTGAACAATTTGGTTGAAGTATACAGTCATGGTAATTTTCAAAACTGGCCTTTATAGACAGGCAATCCTTATATAGAGGTGGCTGCTATAGCAGGTTTTACTGATTGGACCATTCAAAATATCGGGACATTGACTCATGAATGGTAACCCTGAATCATACATGTACATCTATCAGTTGTATCGGTATTTATGACTGCTTCAAAACTGTTTAGGTTATAATATCATTGTAATTAGTAACTAGTGCTGAATTTAACTTAATTTTCTTGAAAATTAAAACAATGAGTGTTTATGAAAAGGAGAAGAATTATCATGGAGCGATTTCGTACACATGTAAATTTTGACTTCGAATTTTATGTTGGAATTTTCTTTATTTTTATAGAAATGGGCCCAAAATTCATTCAAAACTTCATTAAATTGGACTCATAAAAGTTCCAGTCATAAAATGTTTAGAAGTAACATCAAATAACAAAATTATTTGGGACTTTATCAATAGTTCAAAACATCGAAAAATTCAACTTCTTGAACTTCCACACATCAAAGTTCTATGGTACCAATATATATTGAAAAATTTGAAAGTTTTGTTGTGTTTTCAATTTTATTTCGTTGTTTTTATTTAACAATGAAATTTAAACCATGATGAATTTAAAAGCTATTGCACTTACATGTAGTAATACTTATAGATTCCTTTACAAACATGTTTTTTATTTCAAGAAATTTGCATACCTGTCAAGTCTACCGATTTCGGCGGTAGTCTACCGATTTTTCTATTCATCTACCGCTTGTCTACCGCCGAGAAAAAATCTACCGATTTCTACCGATTTTTCTAATTTTCAACCGATTTCCCTATATTTCTACTGCTTCTTGTCCATTTTCCTGCGATCGGTAAACATTTTTTTCAAGATTAAATGTTCTAAATCGTAATTTTCAGTCTATTAAATGGCGACAAAAAATAGCTTGAAATTTCTGGCGCCTCCATATCATTGAAGTATTAAGACATCTGTTCTAGGTTATATTAGTCCCCTATATCTTCCAAATAGTCATGAAGAACAAGGACTAATAACCCTGTTTATTAATTAATGTTATTAGACCATACAGAGGTGTCATTATCGGACGTGTGCCGACGGTAATTTACACAATGACCTGTACTGTGGACAGGTACCTGTATATCTAAAGACTAAATATCCACACCTATAATCACTATCCATATGTTCTGTCCTATATTTAATTTCATGCAGCTTCTGCATCAATCCTCAATGATTTTACTTTAAAAAATCGAAGCGAGATAGTGGTGTCTTCTATGACGTCCGCACTCCACATACTATACAGTGTTATACATGTATCTTAAATTTGTGATGATTTCAATACAAAAACGATGTTTTATTTCATTTACATAATATTTTATACAAAGATAATAATATTTTCTTGTAACACATTGAATTGAATTTAATAAAATGTCAGTAATGACAGTAAACACATTTATATAACCTCAATAATCTTTTTTTTTTTTCTTTTTAAAAGCAGATTTGATTTTTCTTTATCAAATCTCATTTTTTTTAGTGAACTATTCAGTCATCATTTGTTGTTTTATCTTATCAATTAATGAAAAAGGTACAATATGAAGATAAAAACTTTCAGATAAATATTTGGGTATGCAAATATTTTGGTAATAAATGTTCAAATCTCCAAAAATAAATAAATAAATAAATCAAGCCTTTGACTTTAAGAATTATCATACTTTCAAGTATTTAGCAATCAAACTGAGATTATATTTCTTCCAGGTAAGTCTAGTTATTTATTTTCTGCATTCCAAATCCAACTGTTATATTAGAATATTCAGAATTTAGTATACTTTTAAATTTGTTATAATAAATTAAGAAATACTAAATTTTAAACATTCTAATTTAACACAATGACCATAACATCATTTTGAGTCTCCCAAGTTGTGTGTGTACATGAATATATTGCATGTATTAAAAACTTCAAAATAAAGCCTATATCTATTCCTTATAAAATTCAAAGTCGACTAGAAAATTAAAAGAAATGTGATATATATATCATCAATATTATTGACAATAACTCCCTTTTAGATTCATAAAATGGCAGATATTGAAGTTTGAAATTACAATTTTTTCTTGTTATTTCCGAAGGGGGACACCCCCTCCCGTACCCTCCCCCTTTCACTTATTTCAACGCAACTGGTGCACTCATATATATCAGAATGACAACGCATTTGTAAAAAGTTCGACCGTTGTGCATATTTTCTACCCCAGACAAATTTCCTAATGTTGACAGGTATGAATTTGATGTCAACAAATTTATTTTATTTGTCACATAACACATTTTAAACCCTACAGAATTTTTCCGATTCTCTAGTCTGTATCTTAGTTTTTATAATATAAGTAAAATAATACAAATTAAATTGCCAAATCGACTTTTGGCCGCACACTGTAGCTCTGAAGTAATGGACCATGTGCAGAGACATTCCTTTGTACCCTAGATGAAGTAAACAGGAAACATCCACATTGTATGTCAAAGTCACGTGTATTTTGATCTTTAACATATTTTTATAAACTATAAATATTGATACACACATGTATACAAACCTGAAATGTGTTGATCTATCTAACAAACCTTCATATATCAATTAACACATTATCTTTGGCTTAGGTCTGCAGTTTACTGGTCGCTGCCACCATCTTGAATTTTATCAACGGTCATGCTGAAGGGTTAGGCTTTCAGGTTTAAGTTTAGAGTTTCAGGTTAGGGTTTTAGGGTTAGGGTTTAGGATTAGGGTTAGGTTAGAGGTATTTCCCCTTTCTTTTTCTATAGCAACCAATAAACTGCAGTTGCCCTTTATCTTTATGAAATGGCATATGAATAGCTCTGGGCACTTAAAACAAACCATTAAACCATTCCTGATACATGTACAAAATGTATGAATATCTGGATTGGGCATGTGCAAATCAGACATGTATGTCAAAATCTTTACAAAGTTCAATAATATCAATGATTTCCTGATTTAATAACTTAAGTATATTAACAAAGTTCAGAATTTTACCAAACTTTTTTTTAATTTAACAACTTGAATATTCCTGCACCATCTAAAAACAGAGATCTCATCAAAATCATTTCCATCACAATCAATCAATGATTTCCTGATTTAATAACTTGAGTATATTAACAAAGTTCAGAATTTTACCAAACTTTTTTTTAATTTAACAACTTGAATATTCCTGCACCATCTAAAAACAGAGATCTCATCAAAATCATTTCCATCACAATCGGAAAATTTCATTATGTCTATTATTTCTTTAATTTCGTCTATTTCATTGTTTTGACACTTATCAAGCAAATTAAAACCGTTTTGTACATGAATTATGTATACCTACATTGTTATTATAGCCTACTAATAGGTTTCTTTATAAAGTGAACATTTTTTTTTATTTTAATGATAATTTCAATGAAATTTAATTTCAACATTTAAAAAAAAAAAAAACCCAAAAAACAAAAAAAACAAACAAAACAAAACACCAAGATGTTTTCTGAATAAAAACAAGTCATTTTTTGATAAGACAGATGAACCAACAAAATCACACCATCTTTCCTATGGTGTATATCAGCAATACATAAGATGAGCCTAGGTGAAAAAATGGCTTAGTTATGCAAGGAGGAGACAATTAAAATTTGGCAACCTCAAAGTTAAGAGTACCCAGGCATTAATAGACCCTTTTTTGGGACAGGATCCTGTACCCTTTCAAATTGGGAATTTTACATCGCAACAGATTAAATTTGGTAAAATAAAAAAAGTAACTATGGTTATTTCACTAATATAATAAATAAAGATGCAAAACTTGCATATTAACTTTTTTATTAAACTTACAACATAGATTTTATCTGAAGACTTCGCAGTTTTAAATGAGCAATACTATAAGTTTTAAATCGTTCCTGTATACCGAAAGTGAGTCACATGGTGATCAGTATTGGGGAAATTTCTGCTCAAAATTGGGAAAAATATATAGCAGATTTTGCATTGGGATTGGGTCCTTTTACCAGATCCGCATCAGTTGATGGTATTAATCCCTGGTATCGGTAGTATATTCTAGCTTCACATATATATTTTGCATGTCACACTATGTATACATGTACTTAACATGTTTAAGGATCTATATCTTCAACAATTAGAGAGATTAAGCTTAGCTGCATGAGAAAATGAGAATGATATGACAAAATATATTAAGTGTGACCCAAATTTGTTATGTGAATGATGAAAGATATTGTCCTATTCAGTCGGATTCAGAAGTTTTCAATATGAGTTTATAGTAGGGCTGTCATTGATGAGAAATTCTATATCGATGTATCCTTAGGTAAAAAGTATCGATATATATCGATAAATCGAATAATTTGGTACTTCTATAAAATGCATTTAGAATAAATAGATTCTTTATAATATTTAGATGTTTTATTGTGCATTTGACTATCTGAAGATGAAAAAACGCAATCATTACAAGGAAAAGAAAACATTGTTTATTTGAACAAATTAAACATTTAAAATGAAATGTAACATAGTTCAAGAACATGAAGTAAAATGAATGGAAAATTTTGGAAACTGTAAAAGAAAAAATATCCTGTGAACTGCAGTATGAAATGTATCGATACTCAAGAAATGTATCGATTATTGTATCAAATCAATTCTTATATCGATACATCGATATCGAGTCTATCAATGACAGCCCTAGTTTGTAGTCAAAATAATGAAAATAATAAAATCAAAGTTGAGCTTGAGTATTGAGTAAATAATCTGTGACTTTTGGCCCAGAACCCATTATAAAAACATGTTGAGATTGACTTAGATAATATACATTAGTAGGACAAAAGTAAGTTCTCAAAAATGAATTTCACCACAGTGGAACCACCTACATGTAGAGAGACCAACTCTTCTGACATTAAAATGTGGTTTCAAAAGACAAGAGGTCTTTCAAGACAATGGTCTCTTAAGACAGGTTCCACTGTATGTATATTTAGTATGCATTTGTTTAATTTTGCCATCTGAATTTGGTAGACATCTGAAATAAATGAAAAGTGACACTAACCCTGGGAGTTTGGGCCTAATTTTGATAATATTTACGTTTGTTGACATCCATAAATTGCTTACGCATCAATGGTTTTATCATGGTGTTTAAGTATTACATGTACATTGCAGATCCATTTATTATCTTTGTAATAAACAGAAAAAATGATGCCATTCTCACAAAGAATAACATATTTCTCTTGAAACAAAAAAACAAAAACAAAAAAAGAAAAGATTGCAAAGGATTTTTTTTTATACCAAATGAATACCAAAATATCAAATTTATGTGAATAAAATTTTGTTAAAATTTGAAAAAAAAAAGACAAATTTTGTAGGAGTTCTTAGTTTTTGAAATTCACCGGTCTTACCGGAAAAACCTATAAATTTTACAAAAGTTCGGTACAATCTATCTGATAACTGGCCCAAATGACCAGTAATTTTCCATTTCTTTTCAATTGTTTATATACATTGTATACAGACCAGTAAAAAAAAAAATTCTTTGACCAGTGGAAATCCTTTATTCACTTAGGTCCGGTTGACCAGTAATTTTTTATAATTTCAAAATGTCTGGAAGTTATTGACAAAAAAAAGAATACTTGTACATGGTGAAAAGAAAACATTGGAAAATACTTTTGGCCAACTTTTTACAGCTGTATGTTACTAGATTATCAAATCTCAAGAGAATAAACAGAATTTTTATCAAATTTTGACATACATGTACATATAAATACTAGACACTGGAAGTGAAAAATAAAAAAAATCATAATAATGATTTACGGAAAGGGAGAGATGCAAGTCACTGATTTATATATATCTAACGGTATATACACTAGTTATCCAGCAATAAACACAGTACGTCTGCGATATGATTCACAAGGGAAGTTTGTTACAGAAAATAAACATAAATAACAGGTGATAGTGGCGGTGCCAAACATTTATGTATCTACGTAGTAAAATGAATAGCTCTCGTAAACTAGTAGACTGAAAGGGGGAAAAAAAAACCGAATACATCAATAATTGACTCATGTCTCTGTAAACAGTAAAGCAGTGATGAGTAAAATATGCTTCACTACATTTACAGCCGTTATACTCAACACTCAACAATTTTCTGTTATATTATTAAATGGTGTGCTGGAAAAATTGCTGATTGTGGCCCAGAAAACAATGCTTAACAATACAGTCAAACGTGCATTAAAGGCCACCTCTGTATAAAGGGCACCTGCCTAAAAAGTCCATTAAAAGATAACCTTTGTTGATTGTGTGACGAACCTGCCTAGCCTTGCTAGTATTTATCTTTGCTCCATCCTTTAGTTTACTATCAGTTTATTTCTATTTCATTTATTCATTAATTACCTCCCTTTTGCAGCGCTGGCGGCATGTAAATTAGGTCACATAGCAAGCCACATTATAAATGGGACTGTTCAAAAATTTTATTGGAAAAATTATTCGATTTCGGAAAGACACCAGCTCCCGCATAGCCTAACACCAGAGCAACAGAGAGACATGTATAAGCACATAAATTGTTTTTTTTTCTAAAAATAAAAATAAAATTTATGAAATATATATTATAATGGGAAGAAAATATTGGAAACTAGATTAAAGACGAGCTTAGTAGGCCTAAACCCTACAGTGTATGTACAAGGGTATTTTTTTTTTGCATACATTTACATGTATATATACACTGCCTACTATTGTACTGTAGCTGTTTAGACATTACATGTACCGGTACCTAAAATCATTGAGAGTGATCTAAAATGAACAGTCAAACTTGTCTATAAAGGCCGCTAAAGGGAACGGGCAAACGTAGACATTCTAGATACATGTAGGTGCCCTTTATAAGGTTTATTCATTTATTAAAAAAGTTAACAAAGGGTTATGTTTGAATGGCCTTCCAAGGCATGTGTCCTTTATACAGAGTTGCCCTTTCACTCATTCACCCCT
This sequence comes from Atrina japonica, assembly GCA_030159075.1. Lineage (NCBI taxonomy): Eukaryota > Metazoa > Mollusca > Bivalvia > Pterioida > Pinnidae > Atrina > Atrina japonica. The sequence continues at coordinate 238,723 of BROG01000762.1, read as the reverse complement.
AAAGGCACATTTGGACTGGTCTAATTCATTGACTTACAGAAGACTCCATTGTTTTTCAGGGGTTGTTGAATTAATGTAAGCCTGACTGGATATAGTTACAAGTGAATCAAATTAATCTGGGGACAAACAAGAAACCGATTTGAGAGGAGGGGCAATAGAGTAACACTAGGAAGAGGCTATTGATAAAGGTCTTTAACTCATCAACCCCTGTAGAACAATGGACTCTTCTGTGAATCAATGACTTAGATCAGTCCAAATGTGTCTTTAGGCTGTTAGGGGTACTTGGGTTAAGAAGTTCACTGTACTGAGATTCTAATTTTACACAATAAATTTTTTTTTTTCTCTTTTTTTTTTTTGTACAATGTATTTTCGACTTGCCTCATAAAACAAGTTCAAAGTAACTTCCATTTCTTCAGCTGCAAAAGTGATGGGACAGAATAACCAGACAAGAGTGATTGTTGGGATGATTGTTTGGTACTCACCGATTGTTGGGGTGGTTGTTACAACATCCCCAAGCTTCATCCTATATAGGAGAGTAGTTTTACCAGCTGCATCCAGACCTAAAAAAAAAAAAAAAAAAAAAAAATAAAAACATCCATTGAAAAATCTAAATAAAAAAATAATAAAAATCAGTAATTCACAAAGCATATACAATGAAAACTGTCTTTACATACCACTGTAAAATTTTACAAGTATTGGGAGACCAAATTTAAATAACTGGTTATCTAATCTGAAAAAAAACTCTTTAGAGATACCACCTGTTTTGAAAGACAAGGGCTTGCTTCTTTTGCTTGATTTAACAAGCAGCGTGACTACTGAAAACACTTGACACTCATTACTGTGAGGCAGGGAGAGAGATGTCTAGTGCGTGTGTGTACAAATGTATGTCCTTGCTTGAGTGGTCCGTATTTCCAACACCTTTTTAAGTGCCACTACACTTGTACAATCTAACGAAGGTAATCAAACTGCACAACCTAGACCATTTACCTTCTGTCTATGCATAGAACTGTGTGGACAGAAGATGAAAACTTGCCTCTGAAAATCGGGCATGACTGGGGTTCGAACTAGGAACCTTCTTGTTGAAGATCTGTGAAGATCTACCAACTGAGCTAGCTCTGTCAGCTTGAAAGACCAGGGATAATTAGTTTATTGACCATAAAACAAAACTTAGAACCATTTTATCAACAACACCCTACATGTAATTAAAATCTTCTGAGGAGAATTTGAAAATTTTAAAATATGATATTGAGTGTCCCATTCATGTACCTGGTAGATGTACACTTACGGAGATAAATTAATGACACTAGCAACAATAATTTAATTGTATGCCTGCGAACAGAGTAGCTTGGTTGGTAGAGTGCCAGATTTTTCATACGAAGGTCACCTCATAGTTCGATCCCTGATTGTGCCAGATTTTCAGAGTTGAGATTTTAACTCCGGTTCGCACAGCTCTATGCCTAGATGGAGGGTATATGGTCTAGGACATGCAGTTTGATACAACAAACCTTCACTAGATTGTACAAGTTTAGATGCACTTAAAAAAGCTGTTACAAAACGGATCACTCAAGATTTACACAAACACACACACTGCTCATCTCTACCTGCCTTACACAGACAAGTGGCAAGGAAGTAGTCACAATGTTCATCAAATCAAGCTAGAACCTGTCCTGATAAACCAATCTCATGAAAGGCAACCTATCATTTGAGACCACATTCTGAAAGCCACTTGGTTAAATAATCCTCTAAATAAAACATATTTTGAGAGACCACATTTCAGTGGCTGATACAGCTGGTCTCCCAAGACAGGTTCCGATCTAGTCACAAAAGACAGGATATGATTTGATCCTACATGCAAGTGACAAGTATAAATTCTTTATAAAAAGTTCACAAGTCATACATTTATGTGTGGTCGGTCCTAAAAACCAAGTCTAAGACATAAGAACATAGGTAAAATGGACCCCTGGTGTCAATAGAGTAATGACTGGGGATGCACACCATGGGTAGGGTCTAATGTTATTGAACAAACTCTTCAGAGGTTTTTTCACATCAGATGTCAGCAGCCATATCATAAGTATAGTCCTATGGCTATAATACCGGCATATGTATTAAGCCTTTTTTGGTTCAAATCATTTGCTTTCAACGCTTTTTTTTTATCAGATATTGATTTTTACTATTAAACCACAAAGTCCTATCGGAAGTTGCCATTTATTTGTACATGTAGCAAGTTCCCAACAAATTTTTGTGGGAACTTTGAATGGATATTTGATAAAAAGTTTTACCACATATCATCCAATAAGAACAAAAAAAAAATAAACGTTGAAACCAAACAATTTGAACCAATGAAGGCTTAATTATGGGCCTACCATAAGCAATGTATCATAATTCTATTTTATATTAAAATATTTCATTTAAATAAATATTTATCAAATATACATTTATATGTATTTAAGTGATTTATTCAAATTTTGGTCCTTAATATTAATAATAGATGTCTGCCATTGCAGTAAGGTTCAGATATATACCAACCAAGACAGAGAAAATCTATCTTAAGATATTGCAAATCTTACCCAAATATCATTTGATATTTATATAATGCATTTCATATTTTTCGAACCACTGTGGCTGTGAATATTGATGTACACAGCACATGTGCATTTTGGCCTAAAAAATATGTACACTGTTCCAGGCACATTTGTATAGTTCTTAAACGTTGCGTGTATAGGTTTAGGTGCATAGGTTTGTGTCACTGTGTGTATGTGCTAATATCGGTAGGCCTATGTCTGTGTAAGTGTGCATGTGTAAATATGTATAAGTGTATATGTAAGTGTAAATGTGTAAGTGTGTAATTGTATGTGTATGTTTAAGTGTGTATGTATAAGTGAGTATGTGTAAGTATATGTGTATATATATATATATATATTTGTAAGTGTGTATGTATAAGTGTATGTGAAAGTGTATATGTATAAGTATGTGTAAGTGTGTATGTATAAGTATGTGTATGTGCAAGTGTGTATGTATAAGTGTGTGTATGTGTAAGTGTGTATGTATAAGTGTGTATATGTGTAAGTGTATATGCATACATATTATAAGTGTATGAATGTGTGTATGTGTAATAGTATATGTAAATGTGCATGTACATGTACAAGTGTGCATATGTTAGTGTGTATAATGTATGTAAGTGTGTATGTGTAAGTGTGTATGTGTAAGTATGTAATTGTAAGTGTGTATGTGTAAGTGTGCATGTTTAAGTATGTATGTGTAAGTGTGTAATTGTAAGTGTGTATGTGTAAGTGTGCATGTTTAATTATGTATGTGCAAGTGTGTACATGTATGTATAAGTGTGTATGTGTAAGTATGTATGTGTAAGTGTGTATGTGCAAGTGTGTATGCGGATCACCTCAAGTATTTAATGTTCATTTTGATACAGACTGAAAACTTACATACTTGATGCCGTATTACCAAATTTTAAGTGTTTCCTATCTGATTCCCAAGCATACACAAAGGAATATAATTAGAACATACACAACCAAAATTACAAAATTCATTGCATGAAATAAGGATAATCATTTGAGCACTTGATGTTTTAGTTACAAACACTTAAGGAAATCAAACTTAATATCGTTTTTTTTTTACTTTAATTAAAGTAGATCCTCTCTAACATCCTGAAACGGATTTAGCCAAAACCACATGGATGCAGGTGCCTGAATTGTGTTTTTAAATTGATGTATACTGTACACTGTTGCTACGCATTGCATACAGATATTATTCTTTATTTAAAGGGGAATTAGCTGTGTTCTCAAAAGAGAACAAGATTTTGTTTTTACTCCCAGTACTTTCAATGTAGATTTATGTACAATAAGCATGATAAGGTCTGGTACAGTGCTGTATGCTCATAAATACAAACAGGTCAAATTAATAATTTGCAAACAAATAAACTGGGTTTCTCAAGGCATCTTCACAAAATATACAGGTATTTCAGAATTTTTATGCCTGTGAATATCTCTTTTTTTTTTGTAATCGTACTCTAATCAAAGTAGCAAAAAAAAAAAAAAATTTTTGGGAAAAACACGCAGGCCAATACCCCTGTAAGCTTTATAGCCTACAACAATACAACATGTACGATACACATGGGTCCCAGTTGGTGTGTTATTTTTTTTTCTTTGGGAGGGGGTTCTGCCAAGAAATATTAACTTGCACATAAGAATAAAAATCTATAGGTGAAGAACCACAAATTTTGACCAATGCTATGATCTCCCTATAACACAGGACCTTAGTTTTTGGGGGTGTTTTTTTTTTCTTTTTTTTTTTTAATTTCGCCAGAACCCTCCACCCCACCCTATGTCTTTCACTTTGTATTCTGAGCACATGGTGAAAGAACATCCCATGGCAGTATGGCTGCAAAGTGTGATATTCTGATTGACACCTGCCAAATACTACTACCGTTTACCGTATAACAACCCTTAACTGTGTCTAAACGAAAATACAAAACAAGAAAAAACATGATAAAATAGCTTTATCTACAGCTAGGACTCTGTAGCTGTTATCTGTGACATCTAAATAACTTGTATAGATCTTGTAAATGTCTTTTTGTTTTTATGTAATCAACTTTTTTTATGATAGATATTGAAAGATATAAATGTTTACACATTCTAGTAAACAGACATAATCAGCCAATATCATGTTGCCAAGAAAAGTGAAAACATTTGTGGTTAGGCCATTATATATAAATTACATGTTTGATGTGCTCTTGGTCCAAAGTCACCAAATTTTCTCAATACTCGAAGTCAAGGTTTATTTTATCATTTTGACTATACAGTGAATCTTGTATATATATAACAACCTCCTCAGGGGCACAACAAAACTGGTCTTTATAGGGAGGCGGTCTTTATATAGAATTTGATTTGTACAGAAATGGCACTACTGGGGACAGAAAAAGAGCGGTCTTTGTGACCAGGTGGTCTTTAAACACAATTGGTCCCTAAAGCAGGTTTTACTGTAATACATTGTATAGCTACATGTATTTGTAAAACATCTGGATATAACTGAATAGAAAATACTTTTAAATCATGAGTGAAATTTATGATTTCCGAATTAAAAATATTTTTAGCAAACCCATGCAGCGCTATGTTAGTCCAAATTTGAGAATGTACATTTGTACTTTAACATGTAAATACACGTATATTTTTGAATCTTTCTGATGTTTTATACAAATATGCAGTAGTTAACATCATGATTAAAACCTGTATGTCATAAATACATACGTATACATGTATTTCTAAAACTGTTGCAGCATATATATGAAGTATGTACATGTACAAGTACTGCGTTCCTCTATCTCAAAATCTTAAAAATTTAGTTCAGCTTGCGTATTGATCATATTTCTAGACTTCTGAGAGGGCTGATTACTTTTGGTCTTATCGTGAGCTTGCATGTACAAATTCAATTTGAGCTGTAACAAAGACAAACACAGGATATACTTGTCCACAAGATGTTGTCTTTTGTCACGGCTCTCTACTTCATTTCATTTATTTTCTTAGAAAAATTTGAAATAATCTATTAAAAAATTACTCTGTCTTTATAAAAGTCTTAGAGCTCTTTTGATAAATTTTGCTATGGAAGATATATTTTAGAGATAACGTTCATATGACATATTTGATTATGCGAATTGAGTTAACAGAAATGAGAGAAAATTTAAACTTTCACATAAACGCTATGGAATGTGAAAATTTTACAAATTTTATGAGTTTTCATCTAAATTATTGCTTCGTTAGAATTCAAAGTCTGTGACAAACTCAAATATGCAGACTGAAAACCGCAAACGGATACCAGCTGTGTAAGCTATTTAAATCAAATTTGATCTTTAAAATGCAGAGTAAGTATAGAAGTGTAACATTTGTGCAATATTTAGGCTTTGTTTTTTTTCTCTCTCTGTAATTTCAGACTTGCATATACACATGTACCTGTACCTGTACCATATATATATATATATATATATATATATATATATATATATATATATATGTATATGTATATATATATATATATATATATATTATTGTGAATTATTAAATAGTCACTGTATGGTGTTTATTTTGTTTTTCACCACATAAAAAGAATTTCAGCTAACCAGTTGTAGCAGGTTTTTAATGATGAAAATTAAAGGGGCATTAACTGTGTTTATTCCAAAAAAAAATCTTTCTTTTTTCACTAATTAGATTGATGTGCAAATTAGTGAAAAAATAAAAAATATTCTCGATTCTGGCAAAATATAAATACACTGGATTTTGCTCTTTATAAACTACAGTAAAACCTGTATATAGGGGCCACCCAAGGGACCAGAGAATATTGACCTTTATGTGCAGGTGACCCTTATACACCCTTATACAGGTTTAATTTAGTTGAAGTATGCAGTCAAGGGACTTTTCAAAACTGGCCTTTATAGACAGGTGATCCTTATATAGAGGTGGGCGCTATAGCAGGTTTTACTGTATTTGCTTTCTTGCATAATTATATAGTGCTGACATAGAGTAAAATACAATTTGAGGATATAAAACTTCTTTTAAAAATGGATACAAATATACATTTGTAGGGACTATATTTTTGTGAAAAGGTATCCTTACTCTGAGTAATTTGCTTTTTATATTCATTCTGTGGGCCACATGACCACATATTTGGGGACTTCTTTCTAGAAATTGGCAGAGATTGATACAGAGTGCAAAGACCAACAACTCTGTGTAAGAGATTGGAATAAGCATACCACACTGGACCTGTCCTAACTTTCACAAGATATGTAGGAATATAAGAATTGTTATGTCTGTGTATATCTCATTTTTGTTTTTGTACATTAATCTATGTAGTAAAAATGAAATATTTTTTATTTTTTGCAAAACATGGATAGTGCCCCTTTAAGTTAAGACACTTACATTGTGCAGTCTAACCTGTATTAACCCTTTCACCCCTGAAAATCAAGATGGTATGCTCTTTTCTATTGTTAAGACAAGTCTATTATGGCCTGTAGGGTTGAAAGGGTTCAGGGGTCACTCAAGAGAAATCAAGATAGTGATTTCTTGAAATATCTAATGAAAAATAATTGGCACTTCTAAAACACAAATGTTAAACATGAATGTTAACATTTTACTTATTTTCATATCACAACTCATTAGTTTCCAAGGCAACACTTGAAAGAAAAAAAAAAGAACTTCAACAGAGATTGTTTTGCTATATGTGTACAAAATGTAACCATGGAAACACTTTTTGACATAATTAGACTGCTGGCTTAGAACAAGCACCTGTTACCGAAAAATGAAATAATTACTTACTCTTGGAGTTACATAACAGATGTGTTCTACAGATACACACACAGTCAGAGTTTTACAGAAATCAAAACTCATTTAGCTGCTGTGAGCTAAATACATCATGTGATCGTATAGTTAAGAAAATGAAATGATTAAGAGGCTGAGTGACTTTACAGATGAAAACTTGGAAGATATTTCTGATGCATCTTTGGCACTGTGTCAAGAAAAATATATTATGTTATGGTATTTACACATGTTTTTATAATTTCTGTAAAAGGAGGGGAGGGGGGGGGGCACTTTTATAATTTCAGTGAAAGGGGGTGGGGAGCAACACTTTTGAGTTACAATTGTATTTACATATGCTTTTATAATTTCACACACACGGTTGACAATTCACACATCAATGTAGTGGTATTTACATAGTTTTTGTAATTTTAATGAAAGGGGGGGGGGGACAATTCACACTTTCCACTGGGATATTATACCCTATTCATGCTATTGTAGAAGGCCAAAATAAGGCCCAATAGTGATACCCAATGCAAAATATGCACCCCCCCCCCAAGTTTGCAGTCAAAATTTCCCAAATTGAAGTCAAATGGAAATGAATTTGAAAAGATTCTTGAATTTTCAAACAGTTTTGTATATTTTTTTTTATTTTCCAAGTTCAATAAAATGTTATTAAAATTCCCAATTCAAAAATCCCAGCTCCCATACACAAAGGAGTGTGGGAAATCCCTGTAATGCATCTTATTCAAGGTAAAATGTAGGGCCTATACTGAAACAAAATAACATATCTGTATTTTGTGCATCAACACAAAACACATTCAAATGCTAAACTTTCTCACTTTTGGGGCAAGCTGTTTACAATTAATTCAGATAAATAAAATATTTATTTTTGTATTGTATATTTATTTACATATGGAAGTCAAAGAATGGATTATTTATATATACAGTAAAACCTGCCATTTTTTGGTATCCCCAGTAGTACCATTTGTGTACAAATTAACCTCTATTATCTTCCTATAAAGACTAGTTTTCTTGTGTCCCAAATGAGGTCTTCATATACAAGTTTCACAGTGTACAGTATAGGAAAGAAATTTTAAACAACTTGAATCTGAAGATTGCAGAAAAAAATGACAGATATTGGCTGGAGGATCAACCATACTCAAAACTTTTAACTCAATTAATCCCTAAAAAATAAATGGAATCCTCTGTTAATCAATGACTTAGACCAGTCCAAATGCGTCTTTAGGGGATGATGAGTTAAAATGTCAAGTGAAATAAAGTTAAAGATTTTACATCAAAACTATAATAAAGGATATATACATGTACAATGTACATGTATGTTAGATATCAGAAAAAGAATCTAGGCTTAATGCTACACCATGACTTCAGGAAGATTTAGGAAAAAAAAAACATGTACATAATACATTTAAGTCAGGAGCTCAAAATTCAATCATTTTCTCACATGGCATAAAATTGTTCAATGAAAAGTGACAAACTGGCTCAAACCATGGTCAATATTTATGAAGAGACAATAACATCCAAGTGATGTTTAAAAATGGACATACTGGATATAAAACATTTTGGTAACTTGGAATTCTGTTTTATTATTGTTTTCATCCCTCCAAAAATTTTTAATTTAATGTTTTATTTGTTTAACAAGGATTCCCTACAGCCCCAGGACTATTGCTGGGTCTCCTCACAAGAATACAAAGTACAACAGAATCTATATATACACAGGACAAATATACTAGCGACAACAACTCTCTCTCTCTCTCTCTCTCTCTCACACACACACACACACACACATTTACATCCACTCTCTCACCTAACAATTACTCTTTCGAATGGTCACTTTCTCAGATACACGGACATTTTAATAAAATATAAATTTTATGTCAGTACATCCTGCTTTAGTGACCACCTGTGCATAAACCCCACCTGGTCACAAAGACTGTTTTAAGCTGTCCCCAATAGTACCCGTTTGTGTACAAATCAACCTCTATATAAAGACCACCTCCCTATAGAGACAGGTTTTCTTGTGTCCCTTAAAGGAGGTTGTTATATACAAGTTTCACTGTATTTTTTAAAAAAAAAAAAATTAACTGATGGAGATAGATGTTACTAGCTTTAAGTCATTTGCCAAAAATTTTGCCTTGTGCCACAGATTGACAAGAGAATTTTTTTATGTGCCACTCCTATCGTCACACAGGACCTTGGAAGTCTCTTTTAAAAGTGTTAGAAATATATGACCTGGCAACGGGAATCAATCCCAGGACCTTCTGCTTGTGAGAAGAACGCTCTATCACTAGTTATAGACCACTGCAGTGCAAGTGATTCCAGGGTTCCAGATTAGCAGTAGTCCATCAGTCAGACTGAGATTGGACTAGTCAAACTTGTGCTTCAGCTAGTCTGGTTGACTAGTAGAAAATCTGTATAGACATTACAATATAAACATATGGAGCAATGTTTAATGAAAGTGAAGTGTATGTACTTTGAACAACAGAATGACCTTAAATCAGCACCTTAATTTTTGTCTATACATGTACTAAAATTACCGGTAAGATAATCGTGAGCTATCAGTATACCAAATCACAAAAACAGAAAACTTAACTCATTCACTCCTAAAGACACATCTGGACTGGCCTAAGTCATTGATTTACAGAAGAGTCTATTATCTTTCAGGGGTCGATGAGTTAAAAAAAAATACCATTGGGTAATTCATCGTACTACTTTGGGGCTAGTGAAATTATCAAAGGACTAGTAAAATTATTTTTCCAACAAGTCCATCTGACTAGAATTGCTAAATTCGACCCCTGGGCTCGAAGTCACCAAATTTACTCAGTACTCAAGCTCAACTAACTTTTCATGATTTTCAAATAAATTCAGACAAAATTTATTCTGTAACTGGACATGTGTGTATATTGACAGCATACATGTACAATGGTCAATAATGATACAAATTATTGCTCATTTGAAGAAAACTTCAGAAATATTCAAAAATTGTTTGAGTACCGTACTCAACATATCTATTCATTTTTTACAGGAAAATAATAAATGTGATGCAAAAAATTATATGTGAATGATGATAAACAATCATATGTTTCCTAATCACTCAAACCCAATAGTTTTACCAACGATTATATAGTCAAAAATGATGAAATTAAAGTTGAGCTTGAGTACTGAATAAATTTGGTGATTTCGGGCCCTGTATTCAGTTGAATTATCAATCCTTTTAGGGATTCTGAAAACCCATCAAAACTATAGGCCTACATCTAAGTTTGTAGGACTTCAGATATTGGCATTGAAATTCATAACACAGTGTGAACAAAATTTGTTCATTGCATTTACCATATGTTTTACACATGGAAATATGTCTGGCAATAAGTAGTGTTTGATATATATCAGGTTTTCATGGTAATTAACTCATTCACCCGTGAAGCCAAATTTGGACTGGTCTAAACCATTGATTTACAGAAGAGTCCATTTTTTTCAGGGGGTAATGAGTTAACAACTGTAAACAATAAACACATTTTCCTGTTTCACTTCCATAAACAAATCCCAAACTTTTATAAATAATTTGTTATTTGGGCTTGTCTAGTAATTCATCATTATTCTAAATGAAATCGAAGTTGCGTTCATGATAAAAAAAAAAATGCATAAAAGGCGGACAGCGTGGTGTACAAAATGTACATGCACAACATGAACATGTAGATAAATATTAAATGTTTTTGTTGCATAAGCATTGTAAATAGTTAGAGATTATATACATGTAAAAACTGTTGATTATTTGTTGTTTATTTCAATGAACCATTTTCGAATTTTTCTTTTCCATCACATTTTGACACAACAATGTACAGTTTCCAAGAGCAAAAATGCAAGCATCACTTCCTGTGAAGTAGTTTGATAAAGGACATACAGGTGTGATAAGCAGGTAAATTACAAGAAAGTGATGCCAAATTTCATCCTTACAAGAGAAAACATTTATCTAAAATTCTTAACCTTTACAAAATCGGAAATTACCTTGCCAGAACTTTTGCTGAAGTCATGTGAGCTAAGTACAAACTGTTCTGACAAAATTGAACAGAATGGAATAACTCGAATATGGTCTGTTGCATTATTTATGTCTGTCTTATACAGAAAAACCTGCTTTAGCGACCACCTGTGTATATAGACCACCTGGTCATAAAGACCATTTTTTGCTGTCCCCAATAGTACCATTTGTGTACAAATCAACCTCTATATAAAAACCACCTCCCTATAAAGACTGGTTTTCTTATGTCCCTTCAAGAGGGTCTTTATACACAAGTTTCACTATATATATATATATATATATATATATATATATATATATATATATATATATATATATATATATATACAATGTCAGGGCAAGAAAAAAGTAATCTTTCACTCGTCCTAGACGAGTAGTAAGGATTTGGTACGCGTCCCCTGTGAGTGACGAGTAATTTTCTTATACATGTAGATGTATAACATCTCACTTTTTTCCATGAACATGATGCTTTAAAAATCCTTTACTGCCAAGAGAAATAGTTAGTCATAATTGTTCCATTAAAATATTGGGACAAGCTGTGAGTGGTTTTCAAAATCACTTGTCCCATAGGAGACTTTATTATTAGATATGTTAAAATATTTATGTAATCTGTTATTAAGCTGCATAACACACAGAACATATGATATATATATATATATATATATATATATATATATACACACACACATGTATATATACATGTATATAATGTACATACTTGTGTATATATATTAGAATCAGTGTACTTACAAGTATGATATACGTACATGTATGTGGGTGGGATAAACACAAACAAATGTATGTGTCATATTTCTAGTAATCTGTACTTAAACATGTTAAATCATCCGGATTTTCTCTTTGTTTTTAGTGGTTTCTGTATGTGCGATAGGCTACAGTTTTTCTAAAAACAAGATAGGCCTACCATAGTAATTTCATGTGCTTCTATCTTTAGTAGGGCTGTCATTGATATATCGATACACAAATTGATAATCCATACACTTTTAAAGTATCAATACATTTCATTATGCATTTCACTGGATAATTTTTCTTTTACAATTTCCGAAATTTTCCATTTATTTTACTTCATGTTATTGAACTATGTTATATTTTTTTCTAATTGTTCAAATAAATGATGTTTTCCATGCAATGATTGCTTTTTTCATCGTCAGATGGTCAAATATACAATAAAACAACTAAATATTATAATGAATCTATTAAGTATTTATTTTGAATGCATTCATAGAAGTACCAAATCATTCGATTTATCGATATATTGATAAGTATCTTATATTAAAGGGGCATAAAAATAGCTGTGTTTACTAAAAATATTATTTTGATAATTTCTACTTTTTCTATTTGTAATAAATGTAATAAATAGCATAAAAGTACATGTGTAACTATATATACAGGCATGGGAAATCTTATATTCCTACATATTTTGTGAAAATAAGGTGATGTCCAGTGTCTTACGCATATACACATAGTAAGATTGAATAAATCAATTGCAAGTGTTTTTAGGAGTGCAAAATTGCAATTTTCACAAAATATTTACGTATTTAAGAATGTTTATGCCTGTATATACCTCTTTTTTATTGTACATCAATCTATGTCATGTAAGTACTAAGAAAAGAAAGACTTGTTTTGAGAAAAAAAACACAGCCAATCCTCCTTTAACTTATAAACCCCTGAAAAACATTGGACTCTTCTGTAAAGCTATGACTTAGACCAGTCCAAATGTGTCTTTAGGGGTGAGTGAGTTAAAATATAAAATCGTGATGAATCATGCTGTCTAGTTAATTACTCACGTCATCATGACATGGCGATTTGTTTATTTTTTGAAACTGATTCATGAATTGATGGCCAAAACAATTGAATTTATATATAAAAAAATAAACTAAAATCTCTTCATCACTTATTCTGTGTACATTACCCACGTCACATAAATATCCACTTTTACAGAAGTCAGTTCAATGTATATTGATTTGAAATATGTTTGATAACTTGATGCAACATGGTGGTCGGTGCAAAATATATAGGCCTACATGTACGTTTTGTACTACAATGTACATTTGTCATTCATGTATATAGCACACTATTTTCCAGGTTAGTTCTTTTGTAAACAATTAAGCATGCCATTGTGCTAACTCTTACTGTGTGTATTGTCTAACGTAGTTGTTCAATTGTGCTACGTTTTTCTCTTTTGAATATGAGCCGGCCTGGCTCGGTCGGTAGTGTGCTTGACTCTGGATCGTGAAGTCGTGAGTTCGAGTCCCACCGGCGACAGGTTGGTTTCCTGTCTTTCGGATGAGACAGTAAAAACTTGAGGTCCCGTGTCACAGTAGGTGTCAGCACGTTAAAGAACCCACACTGCTCAATGGCCGTAAGTGCCGAGCATAGGCCAAAATTTGAAGCCCTTCACCCGCATTGGTGACGTCTCCATATGAGTGAAATATTCTTGAGTGGGATGTTAAACAACAATAAAACAAACAATAAAACAATCTCTTTTGAATACCAATACTACATGTAGTATGATCCACAAGAAACATGCAACAAATATGATGAAAAAATATTAGCCAGGAAAATAGCCAATAGAACCTTTCATGATAACTGCGTTCCTACATGTAGTAATCTCACCTGTGAACAAACACTTCAGAGAGGTGCATTGTATTAAAATGGTTCATGCCCAAGACATGTGGTACCCAAGAAAATATAAATTGCTCCCTGTGAGAATGATACGTGTTGGGTACGAAACTTAAGCTTCTTTTTATCACTCTGAAGTGTTATTAAATGTGCAGGTGAGATACATGTTAGTACAAAGTAGGAACACAGTTATCGTGAGATTGCTCCCTGTGAGGTAATGATAAGTGTTTTTGGTGTACGAAACTTAAGCTTCTTTTTATCACTCTGAAGTTGGGTTATTAATTGTGCAGTGAGATACATGTTTAGTACAAAGTAGGAACAACAAAAGGAATTTATATATATATATATATATATGTCTATTGCTATTTTTTAGCCAATCTTGAAAAAAAAATTAGCCAATGGCTACAATTTCTCTGATAGCAAGCCAAGCTGAATCAGGACATTTCTACAGAGGACCACAAGCAGGTTGTTAAATTCCAGAAACTACCTGAAAAAAACAACTTGAGTAATGCAAAAAGAGTTGCGAAGGAGTTGTGACGTACATGTAGAGATAGCAGAACAATGCCTCATATACGCAGACTGACTCACAAATAAATAAGCTGTACATATTACAAAGTACCTCAAAAAACACATCAACAAACACTGCAGAGAGAATACAAAGTGTTGCATCAATTATCTTAACCAACTGCCAAAAATACTTTCTATAGAACAAGCCTGTCGAAGTGAATATTACAAGATATTTTACTTAGCAGTGTTAGTATGGAGCTCGTATATATGTACACATGAACTGCTTATAAACGAAACTTGTTGTTTTTGTTTTTTGTTTTTTTTCTAATCTGGGAGGAGGAAGGACAAAATGAAGGAGGGATGTCGTGTTTGGTTATTTAAAGCACAGCAAACACCTATATTTAATTTCTGGCTCTATTTACTATCTTATTCTACAATGAATATAGTCTACAGCAGTCAACAATAATGAAAATTTCCATTTGTCCTGCAGGACAAGTAGTAAAAATCTACTTGTCCAAAAAATTACTTGTCTGAAAACATGGAAAATCGAGTGTGACATTCAAAAATATTATTCCCGTTTAAACAAGAACATTTATCTTTATTGAATTAATTAATGTCTTTATTACAATTTCACTTGTCCTTTCGAACAATTGAGGAGCAATATCTACTTGTCCAAACACAAAATGTACTTGTCCTGGACAACCGAACACACCTAAATGTTGAACCCTGGCCATGGTCTGTAGTCTAGTATATGGCAGAGTATGTAAATTATGGCTACGTACATGTATATTACATACATTTTGAACATGTCAGTTTTCAGTGTGTAGGCCTACCTGGGTAAGCTAAGATTTAACTCATCACCACTGAAAAACAATGGGCTCTTCTGTAAATCTTCTGTCTTTGACCAGTCCAATTAAGTTTTTAGGGGTGAATGACATAATAGACCTTTTGCACCATAACTGTAGTTCTGTAACTTTGGACAACAAAATTATAGATACCCGCAAAAACAGAAACATTGTCACAGTAAAATGTTAATGATTTTTTCATCACAAACCCGCAAAAACAGAAACGTTGTCACAATAACTGATTTTTTCTGAACTGAAAAATTCTTGATGAGATGTCAACCAATAAACAAACAAAACAAATCTTTCCTAAGCAGTCAGGAAAAAAATTATAATAATGAGTTTTTAAATCAATCTAATGATTAAAATCTATAAACACTGATTAGAGTAATTCAGCGCTATCTATCTACTTACTCCACTATCGTGTATCGAGGTTTATGGACCAAGCAGAGATTGATGGAATATAGATAATACAATACTTGTATTGCTCGAGTTACTATAAACATATATGTATGCAATGTCACAACATGTACAATTGTGTAAAACGAAAATTATTTTGTAAATTTTCATCTACATGCATTAAAGATACTTGCGGAAGGTCGGTGGTCTTTACCCGGGTAACCGGGGTTTCTCCCACACCAATAAAAACTGGATGCCATCATATGACTGAAAGATTGTTGAATATGGCGTAAAACAAAAAATCAAATCAAACATGTATTAAAGGGAGATAATCTGAGTGTCTAAATCTCCCATAAATAATTTGGTGACACTGCTCATATTAATTTCTGCTCCTTTTCCAGGGGTTAATAAACTCTGTTTGGGACAGGGTCCTGTACCCTTCCAATGGGAACTTTACGCCAAACTGGGAAAAAATTAACTATG